>CM023101.1:30587068-31047656 GCA_013103745.1 Gardenia jasminoides | reverse complement strand
TTCTTTTTTGAGGTGTTGTCTAAAATTTTAGTTGTGTTTGTTATATTTGTTTTAAGAAAATGTTAGAGATTTATCAAGACACAAATACTCTATCTTTCTAAGAATCTCCTTTCCCCTCCCTCATCACTTGCCACCCACCACGATATGCATGTACTACCTTTTATGTGCCTTACACATACACACACATTCACATATGTATGTGTGTTTTTTATATATAGACTCTACTTTGTTTGTTTTATTTTGAAATTCTATAATAAGACACCAAAACACTTAATCAAAAATCTCAAATACACACAATAAAAATAAAAATAAAAAAATTCTACCATCTCTTTTTTGTGTCACCATCGTTCTATCCACGTCTACTCCCTCCTTTTTCACCTTCCTCCTCTCTCTCTCTCATGTGTGCCCTCCCTCTTGACTCCTGGTGACTAGATCTAATCACGGAGACCAGCCAAGGAGGGAGGTGGGAAGAGGGAGGAGAATGGAAAGAGGGGTGGAGAGGAGGAGAAGGAGGGAGAGGGAGGAAAAGAGAAGGTAGGAGAGAGGAGGAAGGAGAAAAAGGGTGAGAGGAGAGGGAGGCGGGAGAGAGGGAGAAAGGAAGGGGCACGATGTAACAATGGTAATGGGTGAGTGGTGATGGGAGCAGGCCAGGGACACCATAAAAAAAACATTTTAAACTACTAAAATAATTTTAAATTTAATATACTCCCAACCTTTCAAAACACTCCCCAAAATATCTGATCATATTACTAGGGGTATAGGCGCTGAGTGGTGTATTAGATAAATTTTTGTATTTCTAAAACAGGCCTGCCAAACAGACCCAATCTACTGCCAACCCATGTTGCAAAACAACCAACATAAAATGAGAAAAAATGGATCACCGAGGGTGACGGGCTTCTTTCCATCATTCTGCATCCGCCACCAAAACACACACTGGTCCAAGCCATGGGGCCAGTAGACACAATCATTGAAATATTTTCCATCCAGAAAGTTTCATCCCAGTCAGGTTATTATCTACAAATTGGAGCTCTCTCGATTGAAGCAGGATATGGTACACAATAGAGAGAACGGATTCTAATCACTGAAGCTTTAGATAATTCCTCATTAGAAATTGTCAAGCTACATAAAGTTTGTCATAAAATTCTAAGAGATTACTTTTTCTGGAAAAACAAGCTTCAACTTCTTTTGGGGAAAATAACCGGATCCAATGGGTCCATCTGAGATGCATCCGTTTTCCTAAGGAAAAATTGAACAAACAAGTTTACATTTTGGCTTGGAAATATGTAATCCTTCATTTGATCTCACTTTACATTCAAATATCATTGAAATAGTTTTGGAAAAAGGTAAACATTCAAATGGAGTGTCTATTCAATACAAAATTCTATCAATAAATACTAGATGTAAAGGCTAAAATGTGAATTTTGAATCCTATCAAGTTGGACATTATTTGTTCATTTTGCAAGTGATACAAGGAATCGGCTATCATCATAACATCTTCAATTTTGATTGTTGGTTTGAACTTAATTGTGAGTGCGTGCACATATGTGTGGTTGTGGTTGTGTCGTAACTTTTTTGCTAATGAAATTGTATATATATTGCCCCAATGCAGATTCTTATCAACTTCGGGGTTTGTAGGTGGGTTGATCACGGAATTGTTGCTAGAAATGATCAACCATCATGGGTTGACCTAGGAACAATTGAAGCTGGTAAAAGTAGAAGGAGATCAAGGATAATTGTCAAAAATAGGATAGAGGTGAAGTTAAAGTATTGTGATTTGTAACATTTGTCTCTCAAATTGAAACAATTGCATCTAACAATTCAATCACCATTACCTGGATTGTTCATTTGCGTAGGACTGATATATCTTATACAATTCATAACTGTGCAATTCCTTTTGGCATTAAAGGAATTTTCTAACTATTTTCTTTTAATTTTTGGTCAGCATGGAGAAATTATTGGCTTTGTTATGTTCTATTCATAGGATTGCTTTTATTTACCTTCATATTTATCTTCTCATGATTGGATTGTTAAGAAATTACCCAGACACGGCATTGACATTACTCAATTTTGCAGCCATGTGTGCTCTTGCTAACCTATGGTGTCATCTTGTTTATCTAATTGCTATAAACCAGGTTCATACTTCCTTTCTATATTTATATCATGAAGGTTGATCTCAAATTTGCATTAATGCAATTTTCCTTGCATGGTTATAGTTCATATGTGGCAGGGTCTCTCTTGATGTGGGTGACAAGTTTTAAACTCCCAACCTACATTTCTACAAGATTGTCCTTTAGAAAAAATCTAATAGGCGTGATAATCACTCGTTTAGCTAAGAGTTCTTCTACTTTAGTTCTCCATGATCCAATTGATCCTTCTCCACAGAGTTCAGGAGTTCCGTTTCGTTGGTACTGCTGCCAATTGACCAAAAGAAAAGAAGTGTCAAATAGTCCTGTCACTATTAAGTATTGAATCTACTTATACTTATTCTTGCTATTGTATTGAGAATGGATTAAAATTGATAGTGTGTATACTAGAGGATTTGAATATATGTTATATCATTTCAATTTAAATTTGAACTCCAAATTCTTTACATATAGCATGCATCCAAATTCATTAATGTACAATACTATCAGTACATGAAAAATTTACCTTTTTGAAAATCGTCACCATCCCTATTCTTGGTACAAATATCTAGTCTGTACTCTAAGAAAGTTTCTGCCTTGCCATATAAACATTGAAGGTGAATTAAGTTAATTACTTCAATAAATTATGATGTAAACCTTGTATTTTGTCTACACTCTGGAAACCACTATGACAAAGGAATCCTAAACGACACTAAGAAGGTTCTACTTGCTTCACATCACAACCACCTGTAGAGTCAACTTCCGGCAGACGTGCATGGTTGGTGGTTCGTGGATTAAGTGATATCAACATCAAATGATTTTATTGCATATTTGATACGCTTGTTAGATGATTTCTTTGTTTTGTTCAATTTACTAGTCCCATTTAAAATTTGGTACCAAGTTTTGGTAGCTGAATTCTTGTCTTAGACTGATTACAAACTGGACAGTGGACAGGAATAGCTAGGTTATCAACCCTTTTAATCAGTGACTACTTAATTATACTTCCTCATTGTTCAAACAGTTTACTGTATTTAATGCTAGCTAAACTTCGCTTATGTAAGTTTTCCAATTTTGGTTACTTTAATTTCGTTATCTGCATTCCAGAATTAAGAGGGAAATGCATCACCGCTTACTATGTTAAATTAAGTTGAAAATGTTTCGAATCTTCAACCTAAGTGTTTATGTTTATTTTTTAAACTATAAATTGGCAGTAGCCTTAACAAACTCAGCACTGATAGGAAAAAAGGTTTTTGGAATTGGATTTCTGAATTCTGTCGAGTTTGAATCATTTTACAAGTATTGGAGTAGTTCTTTGCCATCTATTCTTTGAAACTACCGGCATAAATTCACAATTTGCACAATTTTTTTGTTTACTACTTTTTAGATCACTTACAAAGTTCTTTGGCAAGTAAGTTTTGTTGAATTTCAATGCAATAGAGTCGTGAAAAATCTTTAAAAGAACGTACTATATTCTCCCAGTCACTTAAACTGGTATTTTATGTTTTTGGATCCTATAAAGTCACTTTTAGCTACTCCCCCATGTAATATGTTTCACTTGTAGACCTACAATAAAAGTTTACAAGGGCGAGGTAGAGATATGAGTAGATTTCTTGCACGCTGAATCTTACAGCTGCAGTTACGAAATCTTCAATTTAAAGGGCATTTAGAAAATGTTTATGATTTTAAGGAGAATCAAGAAGGGTAATAGATCTAATTTCAAGAAGGGTAAAAAATAGCAACAAAAGATGGAGAATCAAGAGAGAGTGTGTGAGGGGAGAGGGATACAGAGGGAGAAAGATTTCGAAGGAATAGAAAAAGAAAGGAAAAGCAAAAGAATAGGAGTAAGATCTGAAAACTAATTTGATGTGTATTACTAGTAGAATAAAGGACAAAAAAAAGTTGGAGATCGAAGAAATGAAAAAAAAAAAAAAAAAGAAGAGAAAGAATAGGGAACTGGAGAAGATGGTTGAACTTTGAAGAAGATGGCGACAAGACTCGAAATATGGGCTAGGATGTGGAAATAAAAGAAAAAATTATAGATTTAAGTCCAAAACTTTTCTAGTACTTTGTGTTAACCGTTGAATGTTTTAAACATCCACAAGCGTTCTCATGAACTCTTTCTTATTTCAAATTGCCACCTTCATTTTCATATTTCTTCAAATATGTCTTGATAAATTAGTTTTAAACTCACCAATTTATGTTGGCAATTTCAAATGTGTGAGTTTTGATGAATTTGGTGAATTGTTTGGTGAATTGGATATGAATTTGGATGTTTATTAATGAATTATAAATGGATTCTTAGTGATCGTTTATAAATTTGATTTATAGAAAAATGAATAGGTGTGCTTATGTGTACACACACACACAAACACACACAAACATATGTATGTGTGTGTATATATATATATATATATATATGAATATATATATATATATATGACGTATTTATGACATCATCCGATTCGATCTGATCGAACTCATTGACTCCTAATTTCTAACTTCGATCGAGTCGATACTCAACTCGAGTCTGAAAACATAGTAAAAACCCTTTCTAGGAACATGTATGGTGCCACCAATTGCATTAAACGCCTATATGAGTTGGGGTAGCCCTAAAAATTATGTAACATCTCTTCAAAAGTGTTGTAGTTATAAATCTCTCTATATTTTTCCTGAATGTTACCTATCTCTGGGGACGTAGTTCAAAATTATAAACTTTTTAAGACACCAATTATAGAACAATTCAAAAGATGTTTGATAATTACTTTATGAAAAATTTCATAATCTTTTAAAATCAACAAGGAGAGCTTTGAGGATTATGAGGACTCTCAAGTGAAGTTAGTACAATTAACTCTCTTTACCTTGTGTTATCTCGGATACCGAGTTCAAGATTCAAATCCTAAACTTGGCAATTCGGGTTGGAAGAAGTATACGGAGGAATGGGAGGGATAAAAAAGAAAAAAAGAAAAAAAACAAGATAAGGACTTGCTTTGCTTGGGTTTCTTCATTTTGTACAACTATCAGTTCTGGTATATGCTTGTGTCAAAACTTACTTTGTTTACTGCCAGAAATCTCCCAATGTTATATTATTGTAATTCAATTAAAGTTCAACCCAAAAGAGATATATAAGGTCTTGAAAAGTCCATAAATAGTTAAGCATGCAGCGTATGACTTTTTAAAGTTTACCTTCCACAAAGTATTTGACTATATGGGCACGCAGACAGGAAGAGCAATCGTTTGGCTTCCTAGTCAGATTACATGATGCTACTTCTAAAAGGCTCATGTATTTCGCCTAAACTGTGTCAACCTCAACATGAACTATTAAACTATTGTAATCCAATAGGAGATGTCATCAACTAAACTGCTATATAACACAAGTATTAATGCAATGGGTTTCTAATTTCATACCTGGCTGATTATATGATTTAATGAGTTGTTATTTGGAGTGTGAAAGATCTGAAATTGTAAAAGTAGATTATACAAAAGAATTGGTAAATTGTCAAATCCAAGTAAAGTTGAGACATCCATGGCATCTGCTCTATTCGGTAACAAAATATAATTGTATAGACTAAATAAATATTTTTTTATCATGCAACTAAGCAGTACTAGCTTCAAAAATATGCAAAACATTCTTGAAAAGCTGACTCCTATACGAGAGAAAAAAGAAACAGCATCTCATCGACTGATATATTTGCAAAAGTAAATAAATAAAACTTGGGAAGTGATATATCCCACATCAAATTTGTGTCACAGGAATTATAGAAAACTTACAAAGAAAGCAAGAATAACTTGAATTTAATGCTAAACAGATACAACATAACCAGTTTCGAGTACAGAAACAAACAAAATGAATAAAGAAATTAAAGAAAATAGATTAAAATAGGTAGCTAAATACATACTTGAGATTTGAGAAGGTGAATCCTCCATTATGAGATAAGGATCTTCAGATCAGTATATCCCATGCTTATTTGCTCTTCCTTAATTTCCTCCAATGAACTAGTACAGTTGGGACATTTAGACACCTCAATTATTTCAAGTGACGAACTATTTCCCAGACAATAAGGGATCTCCTGCAATGCATCACAGCTTTCCAGCACTAACTTCCTGAGACGAGGAAAATATTCGCCATAGTCCTCAGAGGCTGTCCACTTCACGATATCCACGGAATCTAATTTCAAGAAACGAAGTTTAGGGAATTTCTCCACTTCCATTTCCCATATTTCCCCCTTAAAAGCTCTCTCGAGTAATTTGAGCACCTCCAGATTGGGTAGATTTCCAATTGCTGCCATTTTGCTCCATGGCATGCCAAAATAAGACAGGGTCAATTTCTTTATGGTCAAAGGAAATCGGAAATCTACATGGTATTGCTCATAACCGTATAAAACGCGAGTCAAACTGAGTGATTCCAAATGACTTAGACAATCCATTGCTATATAGTATTCAATATCTGGGTCAAGACTGAGAGAGCCTCTCAGCCTGCGGACATTTGGAAACATTCTCAACAGCTTGTTCATGTTTTCCCCAGGCCTGAGATCCAAACAGGACAAGAAATCCAAGTCACACAACTGCGACGAGTTGTCAAGATTGTTGTCAGGGAAAAAAAAACAATAATACTTATTATACTCGTCCAATAGTTGTAAATGCCTTAGTCTCTTCAGGTTCCATATGGTATCTGGCAGGTCAACTGAACCATGACCATTAGAATTTCGCCAAATCAAAGTTTCCAAATTCGGGAGATTGCATATTGATTCTGGAAATGGTCTTCCATTACCTAGAATTGCCAAGTACCGCAAATGAACGAGCAGTCCTAATTCTCTAGGAAGAGTGTATCCTTGATCAGTTTGGCTCAAATCTAACACTCTGACAAGTTTGATGATGTCAAGAATGAATCCAAGGTCAAAAACACATTCACTGTCTTCACCGTGACTGAAAAATAATAGACTGCGTATGGTGGGAGAAAATAACCTTAAGTTGTCAAAGTGCTCAAGCTTAGAATCAATGCATAAGCGGCGTAGGTAGCATGGCACATTGGAAGCAGATTGTTCATCATATCTACGTACCAGCTGCAAAAGCTTTTCTTCTTTGGCTTTTGTCACACAAAATTCATGTAACAAATCGTGAATGCGACAAGCTTTGACCCCATCAATGGATCTTGGTTTGGAAACAGTGACTAAGCTTCTGTTTATAAGTTCCATCAGGTAATCATTTGCCACATCCTCTGATCTCTTGAGCTGATCTTTTCGAACAAATCCTTCTGCCACCCATAGAGAAATCAACCTCTTGGTATTGTGTTCATGGTCTTCTGGAAAGGCACCAAAATAAAGAAAACAGGCCTTCAGATTTTCTGGTAAATGTTTGTAACTCAGCTCTAATGTAGCGGTACATTGTTCTGTGCTAGAAACATTCCTTGAGCTTAAACCTTCCACAACTTCTTTCCAATCACGTCGGTCAATGCTTGAGAGAATTCCAGCAAGAATGACAACCGTAAGAGGTAGACCTTGGCACATTTCCACGGCTTGCTTTTGAATTTCACATAGTTCTAGATGAGCCAAATCTTGTCCAGGATATAACTTTGCTTTTAGCAAATCCCAGCTCTCATCAGGGGTGAGTGGACGAAGAGAATGTGGCTCTTGATCAAGTTTATTTTCTGGAGCAACATTATGACGTCGACTTGTCAAGATAACTCTACTTCCATTTCCATCATTGGGAAATGAGGCTTCCAATTGGGTCCATGCTTGAATATCCCATACATCATCCAAAACAATGAGATATCTATTCCTTAGTAAACGTTTTTTGACTTGATGAGCCAGATCTTCTTCACTCATCTCAAAAACATAGTCAGGAAGCTTGGACTCAATACAAATCAAAATTTGAAGTAACAGATTTTTCATGCTATATACCTGGGAAACAGTACACCAAGCACGCGCATGAAAATAGGACCTCACTGAAGGATCATTGTACACTTCTCTAGCTAAAGTCGTCTTGCCTAGTCCTGGCATACCCACAATGGAAACAATTTGCAGTTCGTGTGATCCTCTTGTGAGTCGATTGATTATCAATGTAGCCTCATACTCAAACCCCACCACCACATCATTGATTATTGGCTTAATTCCCTGTGTTGGTATGTGATTGAGTCTCTTGCTTGCTTCCTTCACTTTGCCATGAAGTCTATCGCTATCACAAATCTGCAATGCCTCAGCTTTAATGATCTTAATTTCTTCTAGAATGGAATGAAACGACATTGAAGAAGAATCTAGATCATCTCCAACCATTAACGAGTCAATGAGAAACTCAATCTTGTATGCCATCTCTACAACACGATCCCAAATTGCTTGGAGCTCCTCATCTTCATTGTGCAGCTTCACAATTCTCCCTAGCAAAGAGCGTAAAAAGACAAGTTCTTCCTTGACTGTTTGAATTGGATGATTCATTAATGCAATCGAGCCAGCCTCAGTACTTGTCAGATCCATCATATTTTCTAGAAGGAAATCGATAAATCCCAATCCGTCGGTCTTAGGATAGTCGAACAATGATGGTTGTGGATATTTCTGTGCAACTATTGTCTCGATAAGCTTAATGTTTTCCCACAAATCAGAAGACACAAGATCCATGTCCTTGGATAGTAAAATACCATCTTTGATTGCACTCAGAGAGAGAGAGAGAATAACACGTCGTCCTGCATCACAGATCACAAGTATAGTTGGATCTCTTACTTTCTCATGAAACCTCCTTGGCTTTCCCCTTGAGAATGATTCTCAAGGATCTTAGCCCTAGTAAAGCATTTGCAGTTGATTTTTAAAGAAATCATAAGAGACGTACCAGACTTTAGTATCTCCCCAAGATTACATAGGAGAGAATCAACAAAATCTCTCAATATATGCTCATCTGTGTCTCCTAGTGATTGTCTTGATAACTTTGAAGCAATCAGAGCCTGGACACAAGTCTCATGGACTTGGGGCTCTACAGGAATAATCTTCAGCAGCAGCTCCGAAATACTTTTGTCAGTTTCATCCCGCAGTTCGGATTCGTTCATGAACAGGCACTGATAAGAGAGGCATGCAGCTTCGATAGCCATAGCTTTAACGTGAGTCAATAAAGGTCCCAACTGTGCATCTTCAGTGCCATGTAGTGTGATAAATCGGAGGAAGTTTTTCAGGAACACTAGCTTCCCTTTGAGGGCTCCGATGAGACCATCTGCAAATTTCCTGCCATAAAAATCCACTAGACACTCCAGAAGAGAATCCATGACTTCCATAATGTCATCTTTTCGAACAAGCAAATTAGTAGTCTGCTTTGACGAGCAATCTGAGAAGAACAAGTACCAGCTGTGAATTTCTGGCCTCAAAGATACCATGTCTGGTCCTTCTATACAGTCGACAATCTCGAAAACCTGCTTATCTGATGGATTCTCCAAACTAGTGAGATAAATGGAGTGAATCTCCTGTGCCCTTTGGGAAATGGTGTCTTCAATCCGAGCTAAAAGAGCTTCTAGACTTGCATTATCTACCTCCTTTTTGTCGTCAGATGCTAAATGCACATAATCTTTGCCCCACTTTGTCGCACACAGGAGAAATGTTCTCAGAAATGTCAGCCAGTTTTTCACGATAACCAGCTCCAACTCCAACTCCCTGTCAAAACGAATAATACTCGGTAGCGATTGCAAATCATCCAAGGCGGAAGAAATGCAAGTAATACTACTGGAGGCCATCTAATCAAAGGAAGATTAATAAGGGAACCAGAAAGGATCGATCTCAATTTAGATGAGAACTGCAAAACCTTACAATCGAGTGCTCTCCTCTTTTTCTAGTCATAGACTGCTAGTATATCGCAAAGCGCAGACAAATAGTCAATGGACATTTCTTGGATTATTAAAACAATTATAGAAAACTACTCCATTGCACATCCCTCGAGTCATTATTCCAAATGTTTGAATAGTACAGCATTGATTGCGCTCTTAATAATCTCTTAATGCATCCAACAGCACTAATTTCGCAACCGGGTTAATCAACGATAATTCAATCGACATTCGATTTAGTAAATAAAGATGGGAAACAAAAGGGTAAATTATTTATAATCCTCTTGTGGTTTCGACTGTTGCCATATGACTCCATAACATTTTAAAATATCTATTTCACCCCTTATGGTTTCATATAAAGTGAAAAGAGGAAAGAATGTACAATCAGTTATGGCGTTTATATCAAACGCGCTGTAAAAGTACGTGTGATAAAATCTTAATATTCATACAATCCCATTATGATTTACATAAATGTCCCCTTATGATTTTTATAATTGTCTACGTAATTCCCCTATGTTTTTATATAAAGTAGTTAATTCATCTATTGATTTAACATTTAAATAACGGCACTATTGTCATTTCAATTAACGACATTACATAAGGTATTTTCTGTCATGTTTCCACTTTACATAAAATCATAGGGGGTGAAGTGAATATTTTAAAATGTTAATGGAGTTATGTAATAACAGTCGAAACCATAGGGGGTTATATTTAATTTAACTGAAAAAAAAGGAAGAAGAAAACACGTTTATTCAAATGGTTTGAGAACTTGCAAGCAGTATTTGCTATGTTACACCTTGGGTTTTTTTTTTTTTTTCTTTTTGGGTGGAAACATGAAGTTGATATCTTAAACTAGGGTAAAGTGCTGCATTGGTTACTAAATCTATTCAAAATCTTAGTTGAGTTGTCCGGGCCGATGAGATTATGCAACACAATATTGCTGGTTAATTACAAGCAAACACCCATATATCTTAAACCCCTGTATAAATGAATTATTTTTCTCACCAAGGGAAACTAGGGTTATGCTAGTATTCTAGCTAAAAGCTTGTATTTATTTTTGGTCCTATTCCTGGCACATTGACAAGTGCTTTCTGATGAATCTTTTTGGACGTTTGGACATACATCAGAAAAAAAAAAATTAGGTGGTACTAATCCTTAATGAATCGTTAATTAATGAACATTTCGTGTTAATCTATTTATTGATGTTTCAACATGTACATTTTCATATATTTCATCAACCTCAAAATAAGTTTTTGTAGATCTCTAGAATTTCTTTGTTCATTTCGTCAAATCTATGTATTGAATTTGAGTTTGAGTCGGTTGGATAGTAAATCTAATAGTGTTGATGTGTATAAATATTCATTGAATTGCTTGTAATTTATCTGAGTTTTAAATTTTTTGGAGTTTCACAATGTAATTTTTTATAATTTTTTAGATCTATTAGATCAAGTAATTTTTGGAATTTATTGTATCTATGATATAGTCAAAATATTTTATGCCCTTGGTACAGACTGCATTGTATTGCAAGCGCTGGTGCAGTAGCATCCGGCCGAAGCACTATTATAGACTATGTCGTATCCTTTTTATATATTTCTCAGCCGATTTTATGAGTTGGCAAGATGAAATTGTACATGCTAAGTGACAAGGGACAGCATTAGCTGACAAATAATGGACAAACAAGATAACATTATCAGGTAACAACCTAATAAATTTTTTATTACTGTAATTAGATAATTGTCAAGCAATTATTCTAATTATTGAAAGAG
Source organism: Gardenia jasminoides (assembly GCA_013103745.1). Classification (NCBI taxonomy): domain Eukaryota; kingdom Viridiplantae; phylum Streptophyta; class Magnoliopsida; order Gentianales; family Rubiaceae; genus Gardenia; species Gardenia jasminoides. The sequence continues at coordinate 31,035,975 of CM023101.1, read as the reverse complement.
ACCTTGCACCTGCTCTCGATTTTATTTGCTATTTTTTGGATATTTTAGTATAGTTTTACTTTTAACAATTTGTTGATTGTCTAAATAATAGAGAAATTTTAGTAGTGCTGCTAATTGTCCGTTTTTCGTGTGAAATCAATTCTTAATACCATGTGCTCAATTACGACCTGTATACTTGTTGAAAATCACGTGTTGGCGTATTTTGGAATATAAATGTAAAACCTAACTAATTATCTGTGCTTAATATGTATGTATGCATGCCTCGCACTCGTCAATAATGATTGTTGTTTCTGCTAATGTAAGAAAATAAATAAACAAAGTGAGTAATATGAATTATTGATTTATTACTATATTTGGTAGTTTTTTCTCACATTGATAGGAAATAGAATGGTAGGCAATCCAAATTTTCTAGTTTGGTATATACTTTGTCTTTTATTATTGAAATCCTAAATTTGCATTTTGAACTTACCATGCTCTATATGCTACAATATGTGTTATTACCATATGTTGGATTTTTCACCTCCCCTAAACTAAAGTATTTGATTTTGCCACTGTATTCAACAATATACATTTAACTCTTTAATTTGTAGCATCATATAAAGTGAAAAATTGACAAAAAGCATTTCCAAGCATTAGTTAATATTTAGGCAGAACAAGTGTCTAACCACTTTACATAAATTTTGTGGGGGCTCATGTGCCAAAATGCGAAACCATAAGCAGATTAAGTGGCTATTCCATATTTTGCACATTCGGTGTTTCATGCTTCAAGCGTATCTCTAGTGTGCTCATAGAGTCATAGGTTGATCACCGTTACTATAGTCACTTTCTGTCTGTTTTCGGCTTCACATAAAATCACATATAGGTTAATTGGAAATTTTAAACAATTGGAGGATTGTACAATAAAAACTGTGTTTAGCCGTCTTGAAGTTGATGACCAGTTTTTCCGCCTATACAATGCTTGCTACTAGTGGTGGCAATTGGACGGGTTGGGTTATTATTTGGTGGGTCAAAAATGGGTTTAGTTGAATTGGGTTACAACCCAACCCGTCCAACTTTTAGGTAGGTTAGCAGGTTGGGTCCTAGTGGGTAAAGTTAAACCCAAAATCAACCATGACCCAACATATTTTCCACACTTCTATGTATTCACACTTTTATTGTTGTGTACACAAAATTATACAAACATTTTCATACACTTATAAACTATTTCTTATACATTCACACATAAATTTTTTATACTAACAGCACACACACATTTTTCACACACTTTCACTTGAAAAAATGCTTACAAATTATTTTGCAAATTCTCACTCAAATAAACATTCCACTCTTTCTTATCGTTTTGCAATCCCTCCCTCTTCCTATGAAATTTTTAAAGAAAACTAATCTTTTAGTATAAAAGACACGGAATCTCGAAAAGATAAACTAGAAGAAGAAAATGCACTTCAAAAGTAAAACTAGTTAACAACAAATAATTATAATATTTGTTCAATTTTTTCGAAAAGACCTTTAAATTCTCAAGAGTCGACGTTTATTTTCTACCATAGTTCTTGACTCTCTTACTCAAAAACTAGCACAAAAATGGTTCAAATGAATCCATCATGATAATAGATGTCGTCTCCTTTCTTCGATTGACATCATTTCATGTTTCTCATTGTGGAAAAGTTCCAAAGTTACAAATTTCGACACCAATATAATTTTCGGTAAATGAATTTGAGACTTCTTACGGTGAAAACTACTCATATCGATCCATTGTCATGGACAAAAATTGAAAACCTATCCCTTGCGAGGTTATGTAAGGCTCCCTTAGAAACTAAAGGCTGAATTACATCCGACTTCGTCAACCAAATCGGAGGAATATCCAGTCATCATCGCATCACCATCATCTGCTGCCACTCAATGACGTCATGAAACCTGGGTTGCACATTGTTACATACACTCTGAGGCTCCAATCTATCAGTTGAAGGGAAGGGTTGGTTTTCTTTCCTTTGCTATTTTGATTTTTTTTTTTTAAAGGTTGGGTAATGGGTGCCCAGACAAAAATCCTACCCGCCCAATAGAGAAGTTGGGTTTCTCTAATTCAACCCACGAAAACCCATAAACTAAGTAACCCAACCCATCTTTTAAAATTAGTGGATGGGTTGGATGGGTTGTTGGGTTGTGGATTTAATTGACAGGTCTACTTGCTACCTTGTGGGAAAACAGGTCACACCATATTGCCTATATTTTATTCGAATGCCTTTATATCTTTATTTTCTCATTCCCAATGAATAAGACAAATTGTTGCAAGTTGAGGCGTCAGCAGCGGCTGTCCTGAAGCACCCGTGCCGGCCATTTTCAAGAGTCATGGAGACAAAAAGATCATTTAGAGATCGGGCCATTAAAATTGGTACCAGAAAAAATGACAACATTGTTCTTTCTTATAAATTTTCCGGGCAAACTTTATCAGTTGGGGAAATGAAATTCTAAAATGAACTGGCGTGGAACGCTGCTGACTAATATATTATGGTAAATAAGATTTCATGTTAATGCATAGTGAGATATAATTAGATACAATTTTTTTTTTTTGGGTGAAAACATGAAGTTGAGATCTTAAACTACGGTAAAGTGCTCCATTGGTTACTAAATCTATTCAAAAACTTAGTTGAGTTGTCCGGGCCGATGAGATTATCCAACACAATATTCTTGGTTAATTACAAGCAAACACCCTTATATCTCCTCTACAAACCGACTCTTAAACCCCCTTTATAACTAAATTATTTTTCTCACAAGGGAAACTACGGTTGTACTAGTATTTTAGCTAAAAGCTTGTATTTATATTTGGTCCTATTCCTGACACATTGACAAGTGCTATCTAACGAATCTTTTTAGATGTTTGGACATATATCAGAAAAAAGTTACGTGGTACTAATCCTTAGTGAATAGTTATTAATGAACATTTTGTGTTCATCTATTTATTGATGTTTTAACATGTACATTTTCATATATTTCATCAACCTCAAAATAAGTTTTTCTAGATCTCTAAAATTTCTTAGTTCATTTCGTCAGATCTAAGTATTGAATATAAGTTTGAGTCAATTGGATAGTAAATCTAATAGTGTTGATGTGCACAAATATTCATTGAATTGCTTGTAATTTATCTAACTTTAAATTTGTTGGAGTTTCATAATGAAATTTTTGTAATTTTCTAGATTTGTTAGATCTAGTAATTTTTGGAATTTATTGTATCTCTGATATGGTCAAAGAATTTTCTACCCTTAGTACGGATTTAGTATCGCAAGTGGTGGTGCAGCAGCAGCCGGCCTGACGCACAATTCTAGATTATAGGGAGAATTTTAGAAACCTCTCCTGAGATTTCTCATAATATCACTTAGCACCCCTGATATTTTTAAAATCTCACTTACCTCCCTTGTCAACTTGATAAAATTAAATATTCCTATCGAAATTTACAAATTGACAGCATTACCCTTGATCTTGATAACCATTTAACTAAAAAAACAAACCAAAAATAAAATTTTCAAACCAAAAAATGTATATTAAAAAATTACTATATAATAACAGTCCATATTTCTTTACATCGAGATCATGTTAGAATAATAAAAGATATGGATAAATTTAATCTAGTCAAAATCAACCACTTAGGAGGATTTTAGTAACTGGCTAACATCTTAAAAAAATTTTATGGACAGTTATAATTAATAAATTCAAAAAATTTGAAAAATATGTTTTAATACATGATGTAGTTTAAATTACATTGATAATTAAAATAATCTCTTTATACATATAAATTTTTCATGGTGTAATTTCTTCAAGATATAAATTTTACTTTTGTTTCAATACAACCAATATAAATAGTTTAAATCAAGAAATTTACACCTTATAAAAATTTAGTCTTGATTTGTTTTTTATTGTTGTTGTAAACTTCATAAGTAGAATAATACAAGAGTAGTATTGGAACAAAAGTTTTATCTTTATTGCATTTCTTTCAAAGGGTTATAATGTTACAAGAAATATCAATCCAAGGGAGGTAAGTGAGATTTTAAAAACCTCAGGGGTGCTAAGTGATATTATGAGAAACCTCAAGGGAGGTTTCTGAAATTATCCCTAGATTATATCATATCCTTTTTTATATATTTCTCAGCCGATTTTATGAGTTGGCAAGATGAAATTGTATATGTTAAGTGACAAGGGACGGCATTAGCTGACAAATAATGGACAAACTAACATTGTCAGGTAGCAACCTAATAAATTTTTTATTACTCTAATCAGACAATATTCAGGCAATTATGCTGATTATTGAAAGAGACCTTGCACCTGCTCTCAATTTTAATCTCATTGGTTAACGTGAAAGTTTCCTTGAAAGCTTGTATCCAGACCAGAATTCAGCTTAGATGCCTCGATCTCAATATTTATTTAGCATGCGCATCTCCTTTCAGGCTCTCCATTTTCGCAAAGATGCCAGGGGGCAAATGTTCACGTAACAGTAGAGATGGCAAATGGGCGGGACAGGTGGGATTTGGGCGGGATTTATTTGGAATTGGAAAATATGGGTCATACCCAAACAGTTCCATATTAGCCATGAGACTAATATGGGCGGGACTAAAATGGAGCCCAAATACCCAAATTAATCCCATTTTATTTATTTTTTTAAGAAACACTCTTTTTTTTCTCAATCAAATATCTCAATATTGTCTTTTCTTTTTATATTATTTAGTTTGTTTATTTAACTTCATAAAAATTCTACACTCTTCTTTATAAATTAAGCGATAATTTTTCAAATTAAATAAATTTTTCTAAATATGAAATTTATAAAAGACCAACTTCATATAAGTGGATGATTTTTTTTGGAAGTTCGTGTTGATTAAATAAAAATCTATTGATCAACAAAATTTAAGTATCCCCAAAATCCATCTACTCATATACGTTATTTTATTTCTTAACTTTCAAGATCTAATCTAAAAATTTTTCCAATTCTAAGGCCATCCTAATTCAATGAAATTCTATCAAGAATAGAATTTTGCAATGATGGAATTTTGTAGTTATGAAAGAGCATTTGATGCATAAGTGCTAATTTACCTAACTTGTACTACAACCTTATAACATTAATTTATTAATGTTGAGAAGAAAATGAAAAAAAAAAGATTGTTTTTTATTTTGTTATTATTTTAATGGATACACATGGGAGTCCCAAATAAATCCCGTACATAACCATATTTTAAATGGGTATTATTGGGTATATCCCAATAAGGTCCAAAAACCATATTTTAGATACCCATCCCGCCCAAATTAAATTTGGGTATGGGATCCCAATGGGTCTTGGGTATTTTTGCCACCTCTACGTAACAAGCTCCATTTCAAATCTCCGTTTATTTGAAAAATGCCGAAGAGTGAGACAAGAATTACTTTGAACCAGAAATGCTAAAGGAGGATAACCCAATCAATATTTGAAATAATTTTTTGAAATAAAACACTGTAACATTTTTTTGATGTGCTGTTTGTGAGATAAAAAGGTGGTTGGAAAATGTGTTGATGATGCAAGCAAGTAAATTTTGGGTAAATTTTGGAAGATTAATCTCTATCCAAACAAACCCAATTGTCCCACCAAAGTCAAACATTAATCTCTAGCACAAACATCCCATCCAAAATGCATCTCAACTTCAGCCCCCGACTAAAAAAAAAAAAAAAATCTATATTTGAGTTGCTTGCGTCTATTTGATCGCATATTTAGGAATTTCGAGCTTCTTAGAATTGCATGACAGAGAACACTCACAATAAGTTCAGTCTCAAAATGAGAAGAAATTAGGTTTGCGGTTTGTTAAAATTTGTGTAAAAATGACCATGACAATCATGTTTAGTGAACAGCAAAAATATAGTTTTGGTCCTCAATATTTAGTCCATGTGTCAAACAGATCTCTAATATTTTGACTAAAACAAAATTGGTCTTCAATGTAAATTTGAGATAACTAATAGAAAATCACAATAAGTAATCGTCAAAATCAAATTGATGTACATCAACAATTTTGTCAACTTATATTTCTGTTTAAGTACACAAAACTTGCATGGGTATGTTGTTATTAGCTCACAAAGTCCCTTATATCTCAATCAAAGATGAAATAAGGGGGCTCAGGAGGAGCAACCTCCCCCCTTCCTCCCCCTCTCCCCTTCCCACATGCTTATCTATTTCTAGTTCCTCTTAGTTACTCTTCATATATTTATTTTATTTCTGGTCCCCTTTAATTACTCTTTTTATAAGACTTTTATACCAAACAAACTCTTATTTTCCTCCTCGTATTAGTGTAGATTTAGTACAAGTACACTTGTAAACGAATCGAATCGAACTTTTAACCCGTCAGACTCAATTCAAACCTTGAGATTTGAATTCGAATCCAAGCTCAAATCCTATATGAGTTCAAATTTTGAACTTGAGTTCGATTCAATATTATATTCGATAAGCTCAGGCTTGACTCGAAAGCTCAAAATCTTTTTATTTTATTATTTTTAATGTTCTTATATTGATAACAAATATATAAATTTTATACAATAAGTGAATGAAAAAATATACTTCCATATAAGATATGAATTTATAATTTATTAAAAATATAAAAAATTATTTGAGCCTTAATGGCCCGAATACTTACAAATTTGAGCTTGATTTGATACTTCAATTGAATTTTAATTATTGTTTGAATTCAAGCTTGATCTCACCAAAATCCAAACTTGAACTGAGCCCTCAATGCATCAACCTCAAATTCATTAAGTGCTTGGTTCTTTTATAGTTCAAGTAAAACAAAAAATAACAACTAAAAAAACACTATATAAAAGTAAATAAAGGAAATAAAAGGTAATAGAATTCACTTGAATTAAGAACGTATAAGGATTAGTAAAAAAAATATACAAAAATCACAACTTTTTGTCCAACTTCTCAAGCATAATCAACTCTTCCTAGCCTCCATTATTATGTTTCAAGCATCAACTCTTCCTAACCTCCATTATTATGTTTCAAGCATCAACTCTTCTCAAATTCCAGTTTTCCAAGACAAGTTTTCTTTTTTAATTTCTGTTGGGCTTTCTTCTATTATATTTTAAACTATATCTTTTATTTTGAAATAGTTATTTATATTTTGAGTTCATTGTTTTAGAACTGTATAATGATTATTGTTTCTACTAATGTGAGAAAATAAATAAATGAAGCTAGTAATATGAATTAATGATCTATTACTATATTTGGTAGTTATTTCTCTTGAAGAATTTGCTGTTTTAAAATTATTAATCTAAAGTGAAAATAAGTATTATATTATCTTGATTGATAGCTGGTCATTATGTGAGCATGTGTATCTAAGTAAGATACTTGGACAATGGTATAAGAAACTATGCATCTGTGTTGCTCTAAATGAATTTAAAATGTGGTCGAGTGCATTTATTTTAAATTCTTCAAGGATACCTTGTGATCATAAGTTGCTAATTGTTGCTATACAATAGCATAAGAAAATTTATTTATTTGGTTACTCTTAAGTGGATTTATAGTACAATATATGTGGTAAAGTGCATGTATTCTAAATTCTATCAAAAGTATGTTGAGATCATTTTTCTAAATTGCTAATTGTTGATGTAAATAAAGGTGTCGTAGATACTAAAGTACATTCATATTTGAAGATCAATTAGTTGATTTTGGAGAGATGAATACTATTTCTAATATCAAAGTTAGGAAAATAGTGAAGGTTGTGACCTGTGTAAGTCTTGTTATATTGATAAGATATTGAATATGTTTCAATATCTAAAAATCAAAGAAATGAGTACTCCCTGTAATCCTAACTTGAAATTTTATGAAATTTGGATTGTTCAATTGCTCAATTTACATATTCCATTGTGATTGGATGGTTATTGTTATGCAAGTGTAATTGGATGGTTGATATTTATGTTACTTCGTACAAACTTAAGCGTTTCATATTTTGATACAAAAAGTATATTGGAAAAGTATTTGTTTACTCTTATACTAGTTGTTTAACTAGTGTGAGTGGTCCACTTGAGTGATAGTACAATCTATGTGCTTCTAACAAACAAGAGTGGTTGTTTATTTCACCATAGAAATTGAATGTATATCTTTAACTACTGCATGTGTAAAGAGGTGAAGTGACTTAGGGGACGTTACTTGGTAAAAAGGTAACGAATTGTGGCCACAACATATGTCTTTAACTTCTTTATTTGGCTGGGGTGTAGTCTTTTTGTTTAGAGTCTTAACTAAGTTGACTATTGAAAAATCTAGACATGTTAGTCTAAGACTTAAGTGCCTTAGACAAATTGTTATGCATAAGATGTTGTGTATGCTATATAAGTAAAGAATATACAACAATTAATGATATCCGTTGACTAAAGCTCTTGCAAGAGATTTCGTGAATTTGACAACATTGGGAATGTGACTAAAACCCTTTGTCTCGAATCACTAACAATGGTAACCCAATCTTCTTCTAGAATTGCACCTACTTAGAAAGGTTTAAAGGGTAAAAACCAAGTTGCTAATAAGTGATTGTGAGAACTACAATTTTTGTGCATACCATTCCAAACTGGTAGTAAGTAGGGTACCCCTATATAAGATTAGATCAGATTACCTTGTATTAATTATTTGTATTCATTCTGATAATTTTGGTGGTTATTAATTGTAATGCCGTTGAATGGTAATCCATATATGTTGATGCTATTTAGTATGGTTTACTTGTAATCATGGTTTAAAAAATACACGATTCAGAATTCTTCTGTCTGTCTAACCAAAAAAAAGGGCTCCCCATGATCATTAAAATTTTGAAACATTTGGCGAAGAACTTCTTGTCAGCCCAGTTTGTTATGCTTTCAATCCCCCACGCAGCTCATGCATCGGAAAACGGGGGAATCACATGTCTCAGTCAAAATAAAAAAAAAAAAATTTTACCAGCGGGGAATGGTCCCAAAATTGTTGGGGCAGTACTAAAATAATCGCAAAGAACAGGGAAAAAAAAAGTACTCAGAAGGGGCCCAGTATCTGCCTCATCTAATCATCTTGATCACCCTTTATGCTTCGTAAAGTAGCCTATAATATAGGTTCTCAAAAGGTATTAAAAAAGAAAGGTACTCAAAAGGGGAAGCGGGGCAGGAGCGGTCATAAAGAGGACCGCTCCTGAACAGTTCATGACCAGATTTGGCCAAAAAAAAAAAAGTATGGCCCAAATCACTTCTTGTGCACGTTTTTCACACCATTTGTAGGGTTCACAAATTTTGTTCTATAGTTACACGTTGTGAAAAATGAGTTACCCCTGTACAAGTAGAGTTACATGCTGCGTTTTTGCACAAAACCGTTCGGAACGATTTTCCTAACGACTGTTCTGCCCCGCGTCCCTCAAAAGGGGCCCAACATTAGCCTCATCTTGACCACTGTTCGTGCTCCCTAAAAGAAACTCAAAAACAAGTGCTCTCCTTAGGACCATTACTGGTTGCCCCCGTGAAATAAATTTTCCAATTTTGACAGAGACATGTGATTCCTCTGTTTTCCGATGCATGAGCTGTGTGAAGATTGAGAGTAGGGATTAATTTCAGAAACCTCCCTTGAGTTTGTAATAATACTCAACTCTCTTAAAATTTTTAAAATTTCACTTACCTTCTTTGTCAACTTAACAAAACTAAATATTCTTATCAAAGGTAAAAAATTGACAATATTAGCCTTGCTCTTAATAACTGTTTAAAAGTCAAATCAAAATAAAAATTTTAAAACAAAAAATGTATATTAAAAAGAATAAATTACTATCTAAAAATAGTTCATATTTCTTTACGTCGAGATTATGTTAGGATAGCAAAGAATGTGAATAAATAAATTATTATGTAATAATGGTCCGTATTTGTTTACGTCAAGATTATGTTAGGATAGCGAAGAACGTGGATAAATTATATATAATCAAAGTCAATCATTTAATAGAATTTTGGTGATCAATTACCATCTTGAAAATTTTCATGGACAATTATAATTAAGAAAATCAAGAAATTTTTTTTTTTGAAAAATATGTTTTAACACATGATGTAGTTTAAGTTTTATTGAAAATAAAATAATCTCTTCATATGTGTAAATTTTTTATGGTGGAATTTTTTTAAGATGTACATTTTGCTTTTGTTCCAATAAAACAAAAATAAATAATTTAAATGAAGAAATTTAAACCTTAAAAAATTTAAACCTTAATTTATTTTTTATTATTAGGGATAATATCAAAAGCCTCCCCTGAAGTTTCTCTTCATGTCACCTAGCATCTTTGAGGTTTTAAAAATATCACTTACTTCTCTTATTTTTATTATTTGTGTAACAAAATTAAAAAAAAAATCCTAAACTACCCTTTTGCTTACTAAATAAAAATATTCCTAAATCGCTTTGTTTAATCCAAGAAAACTATTACCTAAAAAAAAGTCTATAGTAGCACTATAATTTTACAATACTGTAGTGCATAAATATAAATTTTAAAAAATGAATAAATATTTACAAATAAATACACTTGTACTAATTTAACTCTATATGCTCAAAATTAAATTCTTATGAATCTTTTTTTTTTCTTAATTCTTTCTCAACCCGTACCCAAGCTTTTAAATTGTACTAATCATTATAAAAATTAACTCAAAATGAATAAAGAAACGATACCCCAGTCTATCAAAATCATAAAAAAGTAAAAGATAAATAGAATTTAATTTACTATAATTTAAAAATTGCATGGTCATCCAATAAAAATGAGTAAGAGAGAATGTTGGAGAAAGGGGAAAGAGAAAAAGTGACTTTTGTTTCCTTTTTAAAAAATTTTTGAACTCCATTAGGTAAGTGATTTTTTAAACTTCAAGGGTGTCAAGTAGTATTAGAAGATATCTCAGTGGAGGTTTTTGATATTTTTTAAACCTCAAGGGTACCAAGCTCCGATGACGTGATTATTAAGAGCGTGATCAGTGCTGTACGATTCAAACAGTTGGACTAATGGCTAACGCAGGCATGTGCAGTGTGGTTTTTTTTTTTTTTTTTTGTCTTTCTTTTTATCAATCACCCAAGAAGTATCCGATGACTATTTGTTATTTATTTTCTGGACGCAAGCATTTGGATAGTAGATTATTTGGGATAATTTGTTGAAAAAGATACTGTAACACTTTTTTGATGTGATGTATGTGAGATAAAAATGTGATTGAAATTTGTGTCGATGATGCAAGTAAAAATTTTTAGACAAATAAGAGCAATCCAAACAAACCTGACTCATCTCAGTCAAAATTGAAAAATTTATTTCACATGGGCAACTAGTAATGGTCCTAAAGTTGTCGGGGCAGTAATAAAATAATTGCCAAGAACAACTCCCGAAAGTACTGAAAAAGGGCCCAGTAATATTACCCTCATCTTGATCGCACTCATCTCAATCTCCCTTCCAGTTCCGAGTATACGGATAATTTCAGAAACCTCAGAAGAGGTTTCTAACAGTTTAACTTGACGTATTAAAATCTTAAAAAATCTCAATTACCTTTCTTATTTTAAGTTTTTTCTATCATTTACAACCTATTTTAAAATATAATATTAAAAAATTCATTTTGGGAGAGCAAATATAATGTCATTCCAAAATTTCTCTTTTGTTATGCCACTTGTTATTACCTAGGCATATTGGTAACGAAAGAAAAATAAAAACAAAAGATATGAAAGTTTATTCTGATTGGAAAAATATAGTGTGTTTTTACATACTAAGAGTTAATATTTGAATTGTACAAGTTACAAAGATAATATTTTCTGTATTGCAAAGTGTTTTGAGTTAAGAAGCTTTATAAATCATTTACATATTTTTGAATTTTTTACTTTTTGTCCAAATTGATGGCTTGAAAACTAAAAAGATACAACATACCAAAAATTATATATAAATTTATTTGTATTGTTTTTAAGTTAGTGCAAAAATATATTATCATGGTTATAAATTATTGTAAGTTATTTCTAAGGATATTACAAATCATTCATAGTTTTGATTAATTTAACATTTCTTGTCCAAACCAATGATATAAAAACAACTAAAGAGTTTTTTAATCTTTTTCTCAATTTTTAAATTTTTATTAAGGAATTGCATCTATCCATTTACAAAAATTAAGAGATAAATTTGATGAATCATGATAATTAAGAAATCACAAGAAAAGGGCAAATTTGAAATGGTATTATATTCTCTTTCTAAAAATGAGTTTTTAACCGTTATACTTTAAAATGGGTTTCAAATGTTATAAAAAATTTAAAATAAGGATGGCAAGTGAGATTTTTTAAATTTTGAGAATGTCAAATAAAACTGTTAAAAATCTCACAAGATATTTTCTAAATTATCCCCATAACATAAGTAGTTCTCCTCCTTCGAGGACGAGGAGTTCATTTTGGCAAAAACATCTATGTTGCTTGAAGGAAGAGTATTCTTACAACTCTCCGGACAGACAAAAGTATTCTTACAACCCATACCATGCTTTCGGGAATTACTCATACTATTTACATCTCAATTAACGCGAAGCAATAGCAAGATAGTGTCGGCAGCAAATTAATATGACCTTTGAATCATATCTTTTTCCTTGGAGAAGTTTTATATCGGTTCGGCGGAACTACTATGTAGTAGTTGGTCCAAACCCCACTTACTAAGTCACACATTAAGTAGAGTCCACTAATTAATAATTGAGGTCCACTTAGCATGTTAAATTAAATCAAGTGAGACCCTTATGTATCCCTGAAAAACTCTTTTATTGGTTCAAGAGCAACTACTAGACATGCCTAGTAGTTGCTCTGAACTGACATAAAAATTTCCCCTTTCTTCACATTCGCCTTTTTTTTCTTTTTAAGTTGTAAGTGAATGGTTTCGAATTCAAAATTTTTCACATACTCCTTCCCCCCGCATCTATGGGCATTTTAGAATAACTCCACCAATTTCATTCATTGCATTAATACTAGTATAGGAGTATGTGCATTGCATGTTGAAATATTTATTCTGGGGATACAAGTGCCAAAGATATTCCTAAAGTGTGACGTCCAAAAACAATCAATTATTGAAGGGAATCTACTGCGTATCACTTGAGTTTCTTAGTCTAATTAATTGAGCATCAGCTATTATTTGATATTCTAATGTATAGTTTGATTGGGGATCAGAAAAAAAAAATTTCTCTTGAAAGTCTAAAACTAACTTAATATGTCTCATAATTTTTTATATGACCTAATACTATATTAGTTTGAAAACTAACTTTATTTTTCAATCATTTTACATGATTTTGAATGACTAACTTTTGTAAACTTTAATCCTATTACATAATGACATTTGTATCTCTATGTCCACATTAAAGCATACACATAAACTATGTAGATACATTTTCTTATGTTCAGAGATATAATGTAGACTTTGACAAATTCAAGTATTAGAGGTGTTTTATTTTGTTCTACTATTGATCAATATCTAAGGAGTCATTTGGTTTGAATTCCACAGTCACTATCACCATTAGTATCATAGAGTGGTTAATGTCAATGATAATGGGTTTTGATAAAAATCTATAATATATTAGTTAATGTGGAATGAATTTTACAATTTAATATTACTTTGTCATTATTTCTTATTTTCTTTTTTTTTTCCATTTTTTGAAACAATAGCATTTTCTTTTCTTATTTTTATATTTAATGAGAATAAAAGGGTAAGCATGATGATTTAAGGAGAACGAGATGGGTAATTAAAATGATTCTCTAATAATATGTAGTTAATGAGGAAACCCATAGAAGAGACCTATCATTCCCATTAATTTATTTCTATTAACCTGAAATAAAGATTATATATGGGTATAACTGAATTTGAAACCTATGATGAGGGTTGAAATCCATTTACCAAATGACGAGCGTTGGGCATGCATACACATTAAGTACAAATCATTAGTCAAGTTTTACATTATAAAATTCAAAATACCCTAACAAGCAATTTTCTACAAGCATACAAGTTGTAATTGAGTACAGTGTATTAACAGTCGATCCCACAGGAAAAAAATAAACAATTACTGACACTACTAAAGGTTCTCTATTATTTAGACGGTCAACAAATTGTTGAAAGTAAAACTATGCTAAAATATATAAGAAAATAGCAAATAAAAACTCCTTAACTCATGGAATCCCTCACTATTCATGTAAGTGCAACTCTTGGATCAATAAAAATTGCTACCGTGGCTTGTCATGGCGTAATTTCCTCATGTACGTGATACCTCTTTTTGCCAGCATACCAACCATACCTATAGTTACTCCATACCTACTTTTGTGGTTATGAAGTTAACTAAAGATTCATTAACTTTATGAAATTACATAAACAATTCACTAAAGCCACAAAGGTGCACCTCTCCTTTCGTGAGTGTACTTTTTAGGTCTAGTACTTCTTTGAATTAGTGTCAAATTCCATTTCTCATCGCAAATCTAACACCTTTAGATTATCATAATTAATGGCCAGTCAATCATGATTATAAGAACAAAAGTGCTAAATAACTTGCTCAATATAATAGCATCAAATAGCCAAGAAATCTACACAAATAATCATAGAAAGTTCAACCAAAATCTAAGGCATAAACGTTAAAAACACACGATAAATAGAAAATCCAAACTTGTATTATAACCAAACAAGAAATCCAGTTCAAAAGAGAAAGTAACAGGAAAGATATCACCCTTGTCACATGAAATCAAATCCTCTATCTTTGCTCTTCACTCTTCATCCAAATCTAGCTATAAACAAGAGGAGATAAAACTAGACTATACCTAATCTATACTAAACTAGTCTAACTAAAGAAAGCACAAAGCTACATTTTTTGTGGTGTTTCTCTCCTCCCTAAAAAGCTTCTTGAACTTGTCTTGAAACTCATATATATAGAGAAATCCAGTTGGAAGTGATAATGTTAGAGTTGCTTAATAACGTTCTTGAACTTGCTTTTCCAATTTTTCTTGCTTTCTTGGATAGAATCAGTCGAAATCTTTTACCAAAAGCAGTCCAAAAGTTAGTGTGAAAAGACCACAACTTGCTCTACAAATTGTAGAGTCAAAATATGGATCCAAGGATCCGGATCCTAACTCAGATTTACCCCTTGGATGACACCCGACCTTGGATCTAAATGGATCCAAGCTTGGATCTAAATGGATCCATATTTTTTGCATCAAATTGAACTGCATATTTCTTCATGATAAAGGCCGAATTAGCACTTGGCAAAACACAAAAATTGTAGATAATTGAGTTAGTTTTCCAACACATCAAGAATTATCTCAATCAGATCTATGTTGGCTGAGAAATGTCCAAAATACCCTCGATTGGTTAGATCCTCTGTTTTCACTTTTCACAACTTAAATGCACCTCTGAAATTGCCACTTTTAACTAGGAAAATGTATTAATTGAATCTTGATGTCTCATAAGAAATGTATAGGTATGTCTCAGATTCAAAACACCATGAGAATCACCTCAACTTGATACATATAGTTCAAGTTATAGTCAAAATGCCAAAATATATCAAAACTGCTATTTTCTACTTAATTTGAATTTGGTGCCTTTCATCATTTGAACATTTTGCAATTCATATTTAATTCAAATTATCAATAATCATCTTCAAATATGTCAATTGTACCTCACTTGAACCAAATTCATGTGCAATAAGCCAAAACCTACAAAAACACAAGATCTTATGCATTAAATCGCTCTTTTACATGTTTTGGCAATAAAATGATTCTTGAAGAAATAACCACCAAAATGGAACCAAAAGTCCAATTTAAATCCTAAAAACACACCAAAACTAAGTAGTTAAGCATATCAAAATAAGTAAAATAAAGTCTTATCATCAAACATCCACTAAGTTTGTTTAAGCATATTAAAAAAGATGAAAATTATGCTACACCAATATGTTGGCCCTCCTTTTCTCTCTTGCTCTAGCATGCAACTATATTGTTTTTTTTTTTCTTCTTTTTCTTATTTAGGAAAAAATCATTCTTAATTAAGAAAAGTTACTGTCTTCAGAGATACAACATCTTAGTGTTATCTTGGTCATAAGTCGGACGATCATTCAAAGTAAATTAAAAGAGTTAGAAACTATCCCTAGAAATTATGGCATGGTCAACATTCGGCAGGACATTTATTTAATGTTCTATATCCTTAAAAAGAAAATAGGTCTATGTTTTTTGAAATTTATTATTATTATTATTTATTAGCAAGGAAAGAATGAGATTTAAAAAATAAAGACGGACAAATAGGAATTTGAATCCAAGACCTCTACTTCTAAAGTAGGTATACATGCTGTCTTCTAAATGAAATGAAAACAAAAAAAAGAGGAACAAAATGGAGAGCTTTCTTTGTATTAAGGGAACTTTCTTTTCTATACTTGTTTAATTTTTAAATATCATCCTTCAACAATTTCCAAATTGAGCTCTGCTCAAGAGAAAACTTATTTCAATTAAAATTTTATTCTTATGTCAACACATATTCTAAGGTTGAGACTTTGGGAATTAGAGGTTTTAGACTCAGATCTCCATTTCCCCCTCCTAACTTTTTAAATCCCACCATTTCTCTGCTAAATTTTTTTTTAAAAAAATACATATTTTGTCACCTTAAGATTGGTACTTATGTCCATAATATCCCTTTATCGTTTTGGTGAAATCCAAAGTCAAACTTTAGTTTTGATGATTACTGAGTAACTTTTTCCCCCCAACTTATAATCCTTCCTATCTTACCACCCAATCCAACCCTGCCCCGATTAGTGAGTAGTTTTGTAATTTTCAAGTCCCAAATTTAATGATAGAATTAATTAATTAGTAAATTGATGGTATTCTATGTGGACTTGATCAAAAATCTATTTATCTTCTATTCCTGCCTTACACTCGATTCAGCACCTATAACGGAATTCGTGCATACTGTTGAGGATAAAAATTAAGACTCCAATACAATAAAAGGAAATTTATTTCAACTAAATTATAGGTGCATTTGAATAGTAATTATTTGTAAAAAAAATAGTTTACTTGTATCACAATACATTTTTCAGCTAATATTTTTATCTTCTGAATCACCTTCTTATTTCACATACATCAAATCACAAAAAGTGCTACAGTATTATTATTATAAAATATTACAAATAATCTCCTATCCATGCATACCCAATATTTCTGGATAAATCTTAAAACTTTTAGCAATGAATTCCTAGTCCAAAAAGAACTCTAGTTCTAAAACAGAACCTCAAGGTGCAAATCATAAAAAACCCCATGATAATTATGACTGCGTTCATGTTTGAAATATATTAGAGAGTCATTACAATTTATAATGAGGGAGTTGTAGAAAAAAATTTAATCACTAAATTAGATATGGCTATGCTTTTTTGTTTAATTTCTTTTTTGGGTTCAACATATTGAGGTTCTTTCATAGCTTGCACTAAGAGATACTTGATAGTGTGTTAAATTGTCATATATTTTATGTCAATTCTCTCTCTATTTTAGTAGATTATTCTATTGTTGGGTGGATTCTATTTAATTTTTGTGTTTTGCTGGTGTTTGAGGAATTTGGAATAAAAAGAGCTTAAAATGAGTTGTTGAGAAGATTAACAGGTGTGAAACTTGGTGCGCCTTGAAGATATGGTAGAATTTTAAAAAGTGCGAGACCTAAGATTAATATAAGATGATTGATCGATCATTCTTTGCAACTTTGGAAAGAGACCAAGAGTCCTATCTTTCTTTAGAGAGCTCTATTTATTATCTAGGATAATTAGTTAGGATTTTTAAAATAAAGATCTTTTTCTAGCAAAATAATTCTTATCGAATTAGGAGATATCCTCTTGAGTGGGACCATCGATATATTCTCGACTCACTCTCATTCTTGGAGGGGGGACAATCGTAGAATAACGTAAGCAGTGTTTTTCTCTCTTATTTTTCATGGCTACTTCCTCCATGAGAAGTAGCTAAATTTTTCTTTCCAATCAACAGATAAAGCGAAGGATTGGCTGTGAGATCAAATTTATTTTAATCGTTTTTCTCATTCATTGGTATTTATATATTCTCTGCTTTTATTGTTTATGATTATAGTGTGTGATTGAATGGGTGACTAATATTTGATTATTCACAATAGTCTATTGCTAATTAGAACCGTTGAATCCGTAATTGTTTGGCTGTTTTAATCCTACTAGCAATTGGTATGATTGGGTTTATGTTAGGAAAATATACAATCTAGTTTAAATAAGCACTTGTAGCATGTTTGTTGGCTAGAACTAGACTTTTCTAATTTTTAGTGCAACTGTAAGATTGAATCATATAGTCATATCCAGGGTTATCCTTCAATTAGGGAAGTAGTTAATAGTCGTACCTTGTCTACCGATAAAGTAAGGAAAAGTTGGCTGTCAGAATTTGTTAACAACTATAACTAGTTTATTAGTGAATGTGTGAAATTATCATTGTATTAATGATCAGTTGAACAACCCATTCCTAAAATTATTTCTTTGGTTGGAGTATTTATTGTCATTCTTTAGATTTAATTTATTCTTGTATATTAGTTTTTATTAGTGTTAATTAGTTAGTTTAATTTTCCCAAAAATGCTCCCTTTTATTTATTACTTTAGAAGGAAATAAATCTATCGAATCCCTATGGAGATGGCCCTACTCTCACCGCTATATTTGAATTTAAGTTTTTAGAGTAGGTATTTTTATTTTTGATTGGCTGATGATGGATCGCTACCTTCCAATTAGTCGCTATTATAGACATTTAATGGTTTTAACTAATTTATAAACCTTTTTTTCCCTTTAGATGACTTAAATTTTTTACCATCATAATGTCTTGGTAAAAAATTATTCTCAAAGAGGATTCAATTTTTATCCATTATCAATGTAGTGGATCTTTTACACTAATAGGTATAGATTTATGTTATTTAAGCAAAAAATAAATTTGAAATTTAAAATTAGAATATGTAACATGTATTTACACTCTTTTGTGTATATGTTGATAGCACATAGAAAGATTAACCATTTCAAATAGGATTAAGGTCTCATTTGGGATTGTGATGCATTTACAGAAAAAACGCTTTTAAACACTAAAAGTACTTATAGAGTGTTTGGTAACTAATTTCCACAACATAAGTAACCTAGTTTTTGGTAATTTAAAAGCACTTTAATTAAAAGTACATATGTCAAAAGTGCTTCTTTCATAGGCCACTGCAACCCCAGATGCGGGCTAAATTTTTGTCCACTATAAATGCAATAGATTTTTTTACACTAACAGGTATAAATACGTGACATAGTAAAATGTAAATTTCAAATTTGAAATTGGATTATGTAGGATGCATCTATATCCACTTGTATATATACTAATAGTGCATAAAAAATTACCCTTTGAAATAAACAATAATTAAAAATTAGGGATAGTCTCACAGACCTCTCCTGAGATTTCTTACAAGTTCACTTGATCCTCTCAAACTTCAAAAAATTTCACTTAGTTCCCGTATTTTAAACTTTTTGTAACATTCAAAACCCATTTCAAAATATAATGCTAAAAACATTATTTTAAGAGAGAGAATATAATTTCTTTCCAAATTTACCATTTTTTTTTGATTTCTTAATCACCATAATATACCAAATTTATCTCTCAGTTTTTGTAAATAGATGGATGTAATTCATTGATGAAAATTTAAAAATTGATAACGAGATTGAAAAACTCTTTAGTAGTTTCATGTCATTGGTTCGGAAAAGTTATGTTAAATTACTTAAAATTATGAATGATATATAATACTCTTAAAAATAACTTATAAAAATTCATAATCATGATAATACCTTTTTGCACTAGCTTAAAAACAATACAAATAAAATTTATATATAATTTTTAACACATTGTATCTTTTTATTTTTTAAGCCTTGCATTTAGACAAAAAAGAAAACTAAAAAATGTAAATAATTTATAAAAATTATTAAATTAATCCAGAACATTTTACAATTAAAAAACTATTATCTTTGTAACTTGCAAAATTCAAATATTAAATCATAGTATACAAAACTCACTATATTTTGTCAATCAGGATAAATTTTCATACTTTTTGTTTTTATTTTCTTTTGTTATTAATAGACTCACTTTTGGTAATAAAAAGTAAGATAACAAAAGAAGTAAGACAACAAAAGGGCAATTTTGAAATAAGATTAAATTTATACTCCCAAGATGAATTTTTTAATATTATATTTTTCAAAAGAGTTGTAAATGATTCAAAAATCTTAAAGTAGGAAAGGCAAGTGAGATTTTTCAAAATTCGACAGTACGAAATGAAACTGTCAAAAACCTCAAGAGAGGTTTCTGAAATTATCCCTAAAAGTTAACACAGAAGGAAGCATATTAAAAGTGCAATAAGGATGAGAAAGACATGAGAAACACAGATCACATCCTCAACAATACTAGTGATAGAATTTGGAATGAACATGTATAGTGACAATGCATAAAAAATTACCTTTTGAAATAAATAATAATTAAAAATTAACACAAAAGAAAGCATATTAAAAGTGCAATAAGGATGAAAAAGACAGATCATATCCTGAACAATGATAGTGATAGAGTTTGGAATGAACATCTTCTTCGCAGATCTCACAAAACTTTCAGGGTTCGCCACTAAAATTTGTTCGGGGCATCTTATAAGCTAGATCATAAATACCTATGAAACAGTTACAGTCCTACTCTCATCCTTGCAAATCAATTTCTTATCTTCAGGTGTATATGATAGCAAATTTGAGTTTTCGTTTAAAAAGTATCATTTGTGAAAATAATTTTTTGTGAGTTGCCAGGCTTTGTTTGATTTTGTTTTTATCAATTAATAACTTCCAAATATTAGATTCATGATTTATTCTTAGACATTTCTATTTTTACTTTGATATCTTTACTATAATTTGACACCTAATCATTATTCAAATGTAATATGAGGTAGGTTTTTTTTTCCCTCCCGTCTTCCAGTATAGTCAAAATTTTTACTTTCTTTTACAAGTCAAAGTCAAATTAGGATTTGTTATCTCTCATTTTATATTCAGAACCTAGAAGAATAAGATTAAGTAGCATTATGTTATTTGATAAAAACTATGTTTAATAAGGTTAATTAATTTCATTCCAAATCTAACCATATTTTGTAAGAAAAATTCAATGCAGTTCTCTCCCTTAAATAAAAACCTAACATTGATATTAGACAATTACCCTCAATAGAGTCAATAAGTTGTTCAAATTTGGTGGTAGCCTTGATATGTTATGCGAGGGTTAATGTTGGAAAGTGAGAACTAAATATCTATTTGCAAGTCAAAGTCAAATTAGGATTTGTTATCCCTTTATTATATCTACGACCTAGCTGAATCAGATTAAATAACATTATGTTATTTGATAAAACTCTGTTTAATAATAAGATTAATTAATTTCATTCCAAATCTAACTATATTTCATAAGAAAAATGCAATACAGTTCTCTTCCTAAAATAAAAACTTAGCATTGATTGTATGCAATTACCCTCAACAATATCAATAAGTCATGGAGCTCGCCTTGATATGTTATGGAAGGGCTAATGTTGAAAAGTCAGAACTAAATCACTGAATCGTATCGGTGCTTTTAATATAATATAGATATAGATGTAAATATACTAATTTTAGATTTTTGCCTCTGTGATATTAGAGAGAGACTAAATAGGAATTCGTTCTTACCAAAGTTTAAAGTAAACACTACCATGTAAACAGCTACTAGTTTGGTTTGGCACTGTCTTTGTATCTACAGGCAAGGTAGGTGGAAAATCACTACCATGGAATTTAATTCTAGATCATTAGTAACAATTTAAACCTCCCTGATATCTATATACTTATGGATGAATATTTTAAACTTTATTTTTTTTACCAAGGAATTTTTTGCTTGATTTACTAAAGAGCCAAACTTTTGGGATTAATTCTTGTTTAATTGGGTTAGAGAGAATTTATACTTAGGTTGAGTTTTTTAACTTTGTTATAGTTTTTTTGTTTTCTTTTGATGTTTATTGAACTTTAGGAGTTTTGCCAAGGTTTATTAGCTATGACAAAAGTTTACGAGGTTGAGGTTCAATCTAAAGAGTGTTTAGAAATTTTTAGAATTTTAAGGATGAGCAATCTTTGGGTAAGAGTAGTTGGAGGAGCCTTTCTAGGTCCATATTCGGTGCCACCAATTTGCCATTGAGCTCCTACATAAGTTGGGATGGCCCTAAATATTATGCTAAAATCTCTTCAAAAGTGTTGAAGTTATACCTTTTTCTCTACATTTTTCCTGAATGTTACCTGTCTATAGGATGCCCTTTGTAGCTTGAAAATTATAAAGAAAATTTTTTAAGACCAAATTTAGGACAATTCAAAGATGCTTGATAAATAACTTCATGAAAAGTTTCATAATCTTTTGAAAGCAATAAAGAGAGCTTTTAGGATTATCAGGATTCTCAAATGAAGTTATATAATAAAAACTCGTTATCCTGTGTTTATCTTTGATACCAAATTCAAGATTCAAATCCTAGACTTGGCACTTGGGGGTGGAAAAAGTATAAGGAGAAGTGGGAGGATAAAAAAAGAAAAGAAAAAAGAAAGATACAGTTTTTCTTAACTTGCGTTTTTTCATTTTGTACAACAATCAGTTCTTATATGTGCTTGTATCAAAACTTATTTTGTTTACTACCGGAAATCTCCCAACGGTATAGTATTGTAATTCAGAGTTCAAACAAATAATGAGATATAAATTATTGGAAATTTTAGAAACTTGGTTGAGCAAGCAGAGTATGACTTTATAGAGAGAGAGAGAGGAATCAATTGGGCTCTAAAAAATTACTTCCATGTCAGATTACAATATGCTTCCATTGAATAAATATGTAGTTGTTATGCAACCAAGCAGTATTAGCCGCCAAAAAAAAAATGCAAAAGATTCTTGAAAACCTGACTCCTATTTGAGGGAAAAAAGAAACAACAGCTTCATTGACTTAAATATTAAAAGAAGAAAAAACTTGGGAAACGATATATCCCACATCAAATTTCTGTTACAGGAATTACAGAAAACTTACAAAGAAAACAAGAATAACTTCATCTTAATGCTAAACCAGTTTCAATACAGAAGTAAAGGATTAATAAAGAAAAGAAAAGTAGATCAATTAAAGTGGCTGCCTAAATCAAACAAACTTGAGAAGATGAGTCATCCATAATGAGATGAGGTTCTTCAGATCAGTATATCCCAAGCTTTTTTGCTCTTCCTGAATTCGAATTACTCAACTGGTAGAGTTGGGACATTTAAGCACCTCAATTATTTCAAGAGTCGAAATAATTCCCAAACAAGAAGGGATCTCCTCCTCCAAACAATTTGCAGTCTTCCAATACTAATTAAGAAAAAAGAAAACAAAAACGATTAACAAAAAAAGAACAACTTGATCTTGATACTAAGCAAAGGACTTGAAAAGAAATGTAAACTGGCTGTCCAAAGCAAACTTACTTGAGAAGACCTATCATTGATTATGAGATATGGATCTTCAGATCGGCATAGTCTTCCTGAATTTCCTTCAATGAACGGGTACAGTTGGGACATTTAGAAACCTCAATTGTTTCGAGAGTCGAACAATCTCCCAAACAATAAGGGATCTCCTGCAATGCATCACAGCTTCCCAACACTAACTTCTGGAGACGAGGTAAATAGTCGTCATAGTCCTCAGAGGCTGTCCACTTTACGATATCCAGGGAATCTAATTTCAAGAATCGAAGTCTAGGGAATTTCCCCACTTCCATTTTCCATATTTCCCCCTCAAAGGCTCTCTTGAGTAATTTGAGCACCTCCAGATTGGGTAGATTTCCAATTGCTGCCATTTTGCTCCATGGCATGCCAAAATAAGACAGGGTCAATTTCTTTATGGTCAAAGGAAAGCGGAAATCTGCATGGAATCGCTGATAACCGTATAAAACGCGAGTCAAACTGAGTGATTCCAAATGATTTAGACAATCCATTGCTATATAGTATTCAACATCTGGTTCAAGATTGAGAGAGCCTCTCAGCCTGCGGATATTTGGAAACATTCTCAACAGCTTGTTCATGTTTTCCCCAGGACTGAGACCCAAACAGGACAGGAATTCCAAGTCACATAACTGGGAAGACCTGTCAAGATTGGTATCAGGGAAAAAAAAACAATAATACTTATCATACTCGTCCAATAGTTGTAAATGCCTTAGTTTCTTTAGGTTCCATATGGTATCTGGCAGTGAAACTGAAGCATGAGCATTAGAATTTCCCCAAATCAAAGTTACCAAATTCGGGAGATTGCATATTGATGATGGAAAGGAATTGGAATTACCTAGAATCGCCAAGTAGCTCAAGTGAACAAACAGTTCTAATTCTCCAGGAAAACTGTGTCCTAGACGAATTTGGCTCAGATCTAACACTTTGACGAGTTTGATGATGTGAAAAATGAATCGAAGGTCAAAACTTTTTTCACATTCACCATGAGTGAAGAAAAATAGACTGCGTATGGCGGAGAAAATAACCTTAAATTGTCAAAGTGCTGACGCTTAGAATCAATGCACAAGCGGCGCAAGTAGCATGGCTCATTGGAAGCAGATAGATCATCATACCTACGTACCAGCTTTTCTTCTTTGGCTTTTGTCACACAAAACTCATGCAACAAATCATGAATCCGACAAGTTTTGACCCCATCAATGGATCTTGGTTTGGAAACTATGACTAAGCTTTTGCTAATAAGTTCCATCAGGTAATCATTTGCTACGTCCTCTGATCTCTTGTGCTGAGTTTTCTGAGCAAATCCTTCTGCAACCCACAGCGATACCAACCTCCTGGTATTGTGTTCGTAGTCTTCTGGAAAGGCTCCAAAATAAAGAAAACATTCCTTTAAATTATCTCTCAAATTTTTGTAACTCAGCTCTAATGTAGCGGTGCATTGTTCTGTGCTAGAAACATTCCTTGAACTTAACCCTTCCACAACTTCTTTCCAACGAAATTCGTCAATGGTTGAGAGAATTCCAGTAAGAATGACGACTGTAAGTGGTAGTCCTTGACACATTTCCACGATTTGCTGTCGAAGTTCACATAATTCTGGAGGAGGCAAATCTTTTCCAGGATATAACTTTGCTTTTAGCAAATCCCAGCTCTCTTCAGGCGTGAGTTGACGGAGAGGATGTTGTTCTTGGTCGAGTTTAACTTGTGAAGCAACATCACGGATCCGACTTGTCAAGATAACTCTACTTCCATTCCCATCATCAGGAAATGATGCTTCCAATCCATTCCATGCTTGACTATCCCATACATCATCCAAAACAATGAGATATCTGTTCCTCAGCAAACGTCTTCTGACTTCTTCAGCCAGTTCATCTTCACTCTTTTTAAAAACATCTTCACTGAGCTCAGATTCAGTACAACAAGACAAAACTTCAAGAAACAGAGTTTTAATGTGATATCGTTGAGAAACAGTACACCAAGCACGCGTACGAAAATGGGACTTCACTAAAGGATCATTGTACACTTTTCTTGCTAAAGTTGTCTTACCTAGTCCCGGCATACCCGCAATGGAAACAATGCACAATTTGTTTGATCCTCTTGTAAGTCGATTGATTATTGATGCTGCCTCATCCTCTAATCCCACCACCACATCATTGACTGCTGGCTTACTTCCCCGTTGTGGCATGTCAGTGAATCTCTTCGCTACCTGCTTAACTTTGCCATCAAGTCTTTTGCTATCACAAATCTTCGAGGCCTCAGCTTTAATGATGTCCATTTCTTCTAAAATGGAATGAATCGACAGTGAAGAAGAATCTAAGATATTTCCAGCTATTAAGGAGTCAATAAAATCCTCTATCCTATGTGCCACCCCAACAATATGATCCCAAACTCTTTGGACCTCCTCATCTTCATTGCGCAGCTCCACAATTTTCCTCAGCAGAGAGCGTAAACAAACAAGTTCCTCCTGGACTTTTTGAATTGGATGATTCGTCAAAGCAATCGAGCCAGCCTTAGAATTTATCAGATCCATCATCTTTTCTAGAAGGGAATCAATAAAGCCCAGGCTATTGGTCTTAGGAAAATTGAATGATGGTGATGATTCTGGATCTTTCTCTTTGATTATTGCATTGATGAGCTTGATTATTTCCAATAACTCGGAGCAGACAAGATCCATATTCTTGGCTTGTATAGCGTCTTTGATTGCATTCAGAGGGAGTGGGGAAATAAAATCTGCTCCATAACAGTACACGACTCGAGTAGGATCTCTCACTTTCTCATCAAACTTCTCTGGCTTCTCCTTCAGAATGGTTCTCAAGGAATCTAGCCCCTCGTAAAACATTTGGAGTTGAAGCAAAATCACAGGGCAAGTACCAGATATTAGCGTCTTCCAAAGATTCTGCAGGAGAGAATGGAAGAAATCTCTCAATATGCGCTCATCTGTGTCTCCGTATGATTGTCTTGGTAATTTTGAAGCAATCAGGGACTGGATACAAGTCTCGAGGACTTGCAGTTCAATAGGAATAATCCTCTGCAGCAGCTCCGAAATGCTATATTTGATGTCCTTGGGCAGTCCGGGAAACTCCTTAAAATGGCACCTATAAAAGAGGCGTGCTGCACTGATAGCCACAGCTTCAATGTGAGCCAATAAAGGTCCCAATTCTGTGTTTTCAACGCCATGCAGTGTGACAAAACGGATGAAGTTTTTCATGAAAGCCATCTTCTCTTCAAGAGCTTTAATTAGTCCAGCTTCAAGTACTGGCCAAAACCTTGGACGATAATTCACTAGATTCTCCAGAAGAGAATCCATGAATTCCATAAGGTCATCTTTTCGACTGAGCGAATCACTGGACTGCCGTGAGAAGGAACCCAAGAAAGAGACATACCATTCGCAAATTTCTTGTCCGAAGCGTCCAATGCGATTTTCCAAACGATAGACCACATACCGATCCGCATCATAAGATTGGATCTCCTTTGCCCACTCGGGAATGGCATCTCCAATCCGAACTGCCAGAGCTTCCAGGCTTGCATAATGATTATCATCGTTGCCGCAATTTCTCGCACACAGAAGAAGTGTTCTCAGAAATCTTAGTGTGCGTTTCAGAGCTTCCAGGCTTGCATAATGATTGCCATCGTTGCCACATTTTATCGCACACAGAAGAAGTTTTCTCAGACATCTTAGCGCGCGTTTCTGGTTGTTCTGTTCGCCATCTGGAAATTCTTGACAATCGTTCTCCAGCGCTTGCAGATCATCCAAGATGGAAGAAATACAGGTGTTACTGCTGGAGGCCATCTAACAAAAAGGAAGATTAAAAAGGGAACCAGCAGGGATCGATCTCAATTGTTTAGAGACGAAGCAATTGTGAAATATGAAAGGAGATTAGAAAGATCTGCAGAACCTCAAAAACAAGTGCGCTCCTCTTTCTCTGTACATTGATTGCTAGTGTCCAGAAAATAAATGACAAGTAGTCATTGGATACTTCTTAGATGATTGATTAAAAAAGAAAAAGACCCGACTGCACATGCATGCGTTAGCCATTAGTCCAACTGTTTGAATCGTACAGCACTGATCACGCTCTGCCTTTTTGAGTACTTTCGGGAGTAGTTCTTTGCAATTATTTAGTACTGCCCCGACAACTTTAGGACCATTAGTCGGCGCCCACGTGAAATAATTTTTCTAATTTTGACTGAGACACGTGATTCCTCTGTTTTCCGACGGATGAGCTGTGTGAAGACTGAGAGTCGGGATAATTTCAGAAAACTCCCCCGAGTTTGTAACATCACTCAACTCCCTTAAAATTTTTAAATTTTCACTTACATTCTTTGTCAAGTTAATAAGACTAAATATTCTTATTAAAGGTCACAAATTAATAATATTACCCTTGCTCTTAATAACTATTTAAAAGTCAAACCAAAATAAAATTTTTAAAACGAAAAGTGTATATTAAAAAGAATAACTTGCTATCTAATAATGGTTCATATTTCTTTACCTTGAAATTATGTTTGGATAGCAAAGAACATGAATAAATAAATTATTATTTTATAATAGTCCATATTTGTTTACGTCAAGATTATGTTAGGATAGCAAAGAACGTCGATAAATTAAATCTACTCAAAGTCAATCACTTAATAGAATTTTGGTGATCAATTACCATCTTGAAAATTTTTATGGACAGTTATAATTGTGACAGCCCCACCTCCCCCCTTAAGGTGATCCCAAAAGGGTTCGACGGTCCGCCAGCCTAACTCTCGCCAGGATTCACTCACACACAACCACTAATATATCAACTTCCAATACCGATTTCCAATCAAACTAAATGATGTCTCACAAATACGTTGAAATGAACTTACAATCCCAGATTCCATAAAATACTTAGTCATACATCCAAATCCTCCTGATACAAAACCCACAGATTCATAACTCGAGTTTATCATACCAAATACAAAGGTAAACCTTAAGCCTAATGGTGGACTCCTTCACTTGAGTTCTCAATCCCTGTTAAGGAAAACAAATTGGAAAGGGTGAGCTACAAGCTGAGTGAGTTCCCAGAAGGGCATGCAAAGCAAATAACACATATGATAATTTAGTTTAAATACATATTTGAAAATAACAAACAAGGAAAGCATTTAACATCACAAAGGTAGGATAATGGGGCTCTCGTGAGCCGAGTCCACTAAACTTGACCCTGATCTTCAGAAGTTGACACTCACAACTTTCATATAGTCCATGTAGAACTCCACTTCTCCTTTCTCCACCAAAACCCTGGCCCCCCACCTCACATAATTTGTCACATAGTTTTTCACATAGATGTTCACATAGTTTGTGTTTTGCTCTCCATAATGGACAAGCCCTTTCACAAGTCCAGAGCACACATCACATCACATAATAACCCTATGGTAGTACCATTCTTCTCTTAGGCCCACAAAGACGAAGTTGAACGACTCGCCGATAAGTCTTGGGAATTCCCAAAATTTTCATGCGCACACAATTCACATCAACACCCTTAAATCACATCATAACATTCTTACAAATTTTTCACTCAAATAGGAGTAAGTGCGATAAAGTACACACCACTCCATTTGATGGATAAAAGAAATCGTATCTCCACATCAAATCACTTGACTACACATAGTTCGAATCAAATTCACATTGGCACATAGCAAGCATGGAAATTCACCAAAATAGCGAGATTCAGATTTCAAAGTTTGCTTGGTTTCAAAGCCTTCCACACTTCCTAAAATCAGGTAAACAGAAGAAATAAGTTTCGCCTCACAATTAGCGAAACTAAACTCAAAGTTTATTCATTTGATTCATCGGAATTCTTCACAAGAAATACTCTAACTTTTGCTTGAATGAAAAGTAGTCATTCGAGTCGAAAATCTCTTTAAAAGGTTCCATTTTCAAATTGAGATATCAAATAACCAATCCATGCTATCGAGTACTCCATTCAGGCAACTTCTAAATTTCTTAGTACGAAGACATAAGGTGAGGTATTTCACCTCAAAAATCACCCATTCAAGTTTAACTCAACACTCAACTTTAACAAAGATTATAACACATTTTTAGAACTGTTTTAACCAAATCTCAATGCTCAAAAGTCATGAAAAATCAGATAAAACATTTCAAACTCTTAAATTTGCCCCAAAAGTACATTTACTCAAAAGTTAGCAAAACTTAACTCTTCTCCATTAGAATTCAAGATTTTCACTCCATTCAAACATATACTTACAAATGAACATAACACATATTTATTTAGGCAAATCTAGCCAAATAACACCATGAAATTTCGAAATCACAAGTCAAAATTTCCAGAAAGTGGCTCGGCCAGCTCTCACTCTTTTCCTTTAAAATTTTCAAGCATCAAATCCATATTCTAACCATAAAATAATCTCATTTCATAAATAACAAACACAACCACATTCAGGTCCTCAAATCCGCTACCTAAAAGTCACCTCAAGTCAACTACCTAAGTTGGGGATTCAAGAGCCCAACTCAAAATTCCAAATATTAACATTTCTTACCAAATAAACCGTAGATCTACAGTATCTATCACTAATCAAGGTAGATCTAAGAGATTTGAATCTTATACCTTCAGATCTGTCCAGATCTAACAAGATCACACAAGATCTTGCGAGTTCCTCTTTGAGAAGAATGCCTCCAAGCTTGAAACCTCCAAAAGCTTCAATCGTAGCTCAAGATCCCCTTGTTTGGATAGGATCTTCCAACAAAAACTTCAAGAACAAGAACAAGAACAAAGCACTCTTACAAGCTTTCTTTCTCTTCTTTTCCTCTCATCCCAAGCTCGGATTTCCCCTCTTCCTCTCACTCTCTCTCTCGGCTGCAAATGCTGAAGAGAAACAAGCCAAAATCCCACACTAAAATCTCACAACTTTCAGTGGATGGGTGAGGAAGAAAATGAAAGAATCAAGATGAAATCTTCCTCTCTTTTCTCCCTCACTTTCGGACCAGCCCCCCTCTTCCTCCTCCCACGCTGCTCCAAGGAAGGAAATGGATGTCTTCAATGGTAGCTCAAAGCTTCAAGAAAGGAAGGAAGAGGAATGGATGAAAATCTCAAGCTTTTCTCTCTCTTTTGCCCTTGAACCTCACGGCTGCTCTCTCTCTCTCTCTTACCCTCTCAGGCAGCCAAGAACGAGAAGAAAGCAAGACTAAGGCCCTCAATGGAGTCTCATACTTCAAGAAATTTGAGGAAGAAACAATGGAAGAAAATCTCCAAGCTTTCTCTCTCTCTTTCTCCCTTCACTCTCTCGGCCCCTCTCTCTCTCTAAGCTCCAAATTGTGGCTGAAAAGTGGGGTAACAAGAAGCTTGAAACAAGGCTTTAAGGGAGACAAAAAGTTGCCTTTACCCCAAATTAAGGAAAAGTATGTCGCGTCGCGCGTGACATTCTAACTTTTACTGGTTTATCTCCTTCCGACACTGTCCAACCTTAAATATATCTCTATAATATTTCTACATATGCATGAGTTCGTCTTACAGTCACTATTCACACTTCGGAACAGTAATTAACACTTAAACTGGCCGAAACCACACACCGGCAAATAATTCTCAGAAAATTCTCTACATTAGAAAATAATCACTCAAAACATATTTTCACTAATATTTTAGTGAATAAACATAATATAAATATTATTATGCATTTTAAAATAAAATTCAGATTTTTTTAAGGCCCTCATATCCTTCCCGCCTTAAAAGAATTTCGTCCTCGAAATTCGCATCTCGCTTACAAATCATTCTGAGCACTTCTTTCGGATCTCTTCTCCAACCTTCCAGGTTACTTCCCTAATCCCTTGATTTCTCCATAAAACCTCAACTAGAGGAACTTGATTGTTTCTCAAGTTCTTTACATTCTTACCATGAATCCGCATGCGATATTCTTCATAAGATAGTGTTTCCTCTGCTTTGATATCTTCAAATTGCTATGACAACACTCATTTCATCGACAAAGGTATGAGTTCAATTCTTATAAGATGATCATCATTTAAGACTCTCCAGATGTTTATATATATACCCCAAAGGTCACGCTATTACAATTATGTTCTCATCAAGATTTTCCTTCCATAGATTTTACCCTATAAATAGTGCTTTCTCAAGGTTTGTGACACTATTTTCAAGTGTTACTTTAGATATCGAGTCTCACATATACCACAGTATCTTTGGTAATCTTCAATAGACGCTATTCTTATAAAATTTCACCCTAAAGGAACTCCCATTACTTATATCGGGATAATCCATTCATAACTGCACAGCAAGAGTAGTCACTCTCTAATCTGGAGTATAATTCAAATCCAGTAAACCTTGCATGAATCATAAATTCTTACATAAGTCAATGAACCAATCCCCTTACATACATTTAAAAGTCCACATATCTCATTAATGGATCAATCTAGAGTAACAAGGGGTCATTCACCAATTAGGCTCATTTTTACCTTAACACACCAATCACAGGTCTGTCTTCTTAACGTAGTTGCGTCTTGATATGAAACATGACATAACCAGACCTTCACCAATTCTTGATCCACAAGAAACAAGAATTTTCACTCCCACATCTTATTTAACATTACCAACTTTAATTCTCCAAACTTAATTCTAATCTCACAAGGCCTTGGATGCAGATCAAGGGAAAGTTTACATATATTTTAGGGCAAACGTCCAAATATAAGAATTTGAGTGAAAACGTTATTTAGAACCAAAGGAAAGTTAATTGAACCAAGGAAAGTAAAGGCAAGAATGTAAAAGAGAAGGAGCAAAGTTAACAGCTTTGCTACCTTTTCGGTTTATCTGAAACTGTCAGATTTGAATTAAGTCACTTGAGTAATTGACCATAATTCTAAGTAAGATAATTGGAATCGAATGCCATCAGTGGCATTTGAAATTAGATTCATAGAGCTTTCAATGGTATAAAACTGAAACTCTAAGTCGTTACCAATTAATATCAGAAAATCTACGAAATTGACTGAAATTGATCCCTGAAGAATTCAAGGCAGAAAATGCATAGTTTGGTTCACTTTCAACATACAAGTGAAAGTTGATGTTTTGACAAGTTCACTGAACAATAACTTGCCCAAAGTTATCAAGGAAATGTGGAAATTAAAGCTGATTTATTTCCCTTGTTTTGGCCGTCACTAAACAGAATTTCCATCAATAATCTCTCATCATTTAATCCACACTTCTTCCAACTTTTCCAAGCAATTCCACAAGATCCTTTTATTAGTACATCAAGAAACATCTAGTCAAGATTCTTAGCAAGTATAACCATGAAAGTTTGCACATTAGTTACCCTAATTTAACTTGTCATCTTGAGCAATTCAAATTAATAACTTAATTAAGAAATCACAAGATTCCTCCTATCAAGTCCCCCTCCCTTTTCGTTCTCAAATTCAACGTCCCATCATTAATGATGAGGGTACTCAGTAAGTAAAGAGTATATATCCCAAACCTTTATACCAGGTACTTAATCTATGCACATTATCCTCCAATCTTAGAGTGGTTTAATTCCTCACTCTCGACCTCGACCTCTTCCACCCTCCATTGTTCATTAGAGGGCCGATAATTTAATATAAACATAAAAATAAAATACACTACTAGAAAGCCAATTTGAAAGGGAAACAAAACACTTTATATACATAGTTCATAATATAGCAGTGCCAGGAGTACATCGGATGAGCATGCTTTAACAAAAGTCATACAAAAGTCATATCACATTCACAATTGCGATCAAACAAAAGTGTAGGACTTTAAAAGTCCACAGGCATGCAATTACAAGGACTGAGAACCACTCTAATGGTCTTCTCACGAAAGGTACTCCAAATCTTATCTTCATACTCATCTAGCCTATCCAGACATACTAGCAGATGTCTCGGAAGTAGGGCTCTCCGACGGATCAGACTCCAAATGCTGGGGATCTGCCTCAGCCATAACGGCCTTCCCCACCGACTCGCTCCGACGATCTCCTCCCATATCTACATCAGAAGGGGGCTGATCAACAGTAGTCTCCTCAGCTCGATTAGCCTCAAGCACCCCCTCTACCAAGGACTCAAACTCAGCCACAATACCATCAGCTCGCTCTCGAGCAACTCTCATAACTCTAGCCACTTGTTCGTTAGCCGAACGGGCCTCCTCCTCAAGAGCACGGCTCCGATCGGCCTGATCCTGTCTCTCGGTCAACAGCCTATCCACCTCCTCTTGTAACTCTTCACAAACCCTAGTCAGGGTCCTCCTCTCACGATTGATTGCCAGGACTACCTCATCAGGATAGGCATAGTCCTTCCAACACTCACAATCATGCCTAGTCCTGGTTCTAGGGTTATAGGCCATGCGGGCACCCCCCAAGCCTAGTCGATAGGAAACTGTAGGCTGTCTGCGCCCAGGTCCGTTACCATCACCGCCAAACTCCATATCCTACAAAATAAATTCCATTAGAACTTATTCAAACTTAAACATCATTAGCACTTTAAACATAAATGGCAGGTACCTCTTACATTTCGTGCAAACCTGGTAAACCCTCAAATGCTCAATAACTCTAATTCTCAACCATTCGTCAAGTGATAACGTCACCGTACGCTTAACACACAATCTAATCCTGCAGTCTGGCATTCTAAGAAAATGAAACCAAGGTTCCCCACTAAGGGTTTCCTCCCAAGATTGACTTGTAAATTCATAAAAGAAAGTCAATTTTTGTTTCTTTTCTCTCAAGTTTTGGACAAGGAAATAAAACCAAGTATGTAGAGTTTCTTTTCTCTTTTTCTCTCAAAATTTCATCCAAGAAAAATGAAGGAAATACAGTGAAAGATAATAGAAGGTTTGAAAGCTTGGCTATTTATGTAGTTTAATCAAAACCTTAGCTATTAGTTTGGGGCAATTGTCAAACTTTCATTACTTTCCTCTAAAATATTTTGAAACATGGCCAATAAGCCCTTTTGTTACATCCAAATATAATTCACATCTCAAATAGGCTTAATTAGGTCAACTAATCCCTTACAAATATTCGTAAAATAATTGAACGAAACAAGTAAATATGAAATTATATGCATATGTAACTTATTTTCCAATCACTAAGAAGTAATTTTCATTCAAAGTAGATCCTTCGAAATACATTTCAAAATCACCTATAAGTTTTGGAGCGGTACACTTCCCCTCAAGGGTGCCGTTCTCGACTTTCCAATCCATACTAATCAGGGTCAAGACAATCCTCAAAAGTCAATCAAACACTAAGAATCACTTTTACGCCTCGATCACCGTAACGTCAAACTCTCGATCAAATCAATTCATATAATAAACTCTCAAGCAATAACACTTACCAACCATCAAGTTCCAAAAACACTCTAGTTCTACTTTCCACAGGCTAGTATCCTAAACTTTTAGCCTAGGATACATTACAGAGATCTGAATCCTAAACTCTGATACCACCTGTGACAACCCCATCTCCCCCGTTAAGGTGATCCCAAAAGGGTTTGGCGGTCCGCCAGCCTAACTCTCGCTAGGATTCACTCACACACAACCACTAATATATCAACTTACAATACCAATTTCCAATCAAACTAAATGATGTCTCACAAATACGTTGAAATGAACTTACAATCCCAGATTACATAAAATACTTAGTCATACATCCAAATCCTCATAATACAAAACCCACAGATTCTTACAATCCCAGATTACATAAAATACTTAGTCATACATCCAAATCCTCATAATACAAAACCCACAGATTCATACCTCGAGTTTATCATACCAAATACAAAGGTAAACCTTAAGCCTAATGGTGGACTCCTTCACTTGAGTTCTCAGTCCCTGTTAAGGAAAACAAATTGGAAAGGGTGAGCTACAAGCTGAGTGAGTTCCCAGAAGGGCATGCAAAGCAAATAACACATATGATAATTCAGTTTAAATACATATTTGAAAATAACAAACAAGGAAAGCATTTAACATCACAAAGGTAGGATACGGGGGCTCTCAGGAGCCAGAGTCCACGAAACTTGACCGCGATCTTCGTAGTTGACACTCCGTCAACTTTCATATAGTCCATGTAGAACTCCACTTCTCCTTTCTCCACCAAACCCCCTGCGGCCCCGCCCACCTCACATAGTTTGTCACATAGTTTTTCACATAGATGTTCACATAGTTTGTGTTTTGCTCTCCATAATGGACAAGCTCTTTCGTCAAGTCCAGAGCACACATCACATCACATAATAACCCTATGGCTAGTACCATTCTCCTCGGCTAAGGCCCAACCTCCAGCACGAGTTGAATGACTCACCGATAGGTCTTGGGAATTCCCAAAATTTTCATGCGCACACAATTCACATCAACACCCTTAAATCTCATCATAACATTCTTACAAATTTTCCACTCAAATAGGAGTAAGTGCGATAAAGTACACACCACTCCATTTGATGGATAAAAGAAATCGTATTTCCACATCAAATCACTTGACTACACATAGTTCGAATCAAATTCACATTGGCACATAGCAGGCATGGAAACTCACCAAAATAGCGAGATTAGGATTCCAAAGTTTGCTTGGTTTCAAAGCCTTCCACACTTCCTAAAATCAGGTAAACAGAAGAAATAAGTTTCGCCTCACAATTAGCGAAACTAAACTCAAAGTTTATTCATTTGATTCATTGGAATTCTTCACAAGAAATCCTCTAACTTTTGCTCGAATGAAAAGTAGTCATTCGAGTCCAAAATCTCTTTAAAAGGTTCCAATTTCAAATTGAGATATCAAATAAACAATCCATGCTATCGACGTACTCCATTCAGGCAACTTCTAAATTTCTTAGTACGAAGACATAATGTGAGGTATTTCATCTCAAAAATCACCCATTCAAGTTTAACTCAACACTCAATTTTAACAAAGATTATAACACATTTTTAGAACTGTTTTAACCAAATCTCAATGCTCAAAAGTCATGAAAAATCAGATAAAACATTTCAAACTCTCAAATTTGCCCCAAAAGTACATTTACTCAAAAGTTAGCAAAACTTAACTCTTCTCCATTAGAATTCAAGATTTTCACTCCATTCAAACATATACTTACAAATGAACATAACACATATTTATGTAGGCAAATCTAGCCAAATAACACCATGAAATTTTGAAATCACAAGTCAAAATTTCCAGAAAGTGGTTCGGCCAGCTCTCACTCTTTTCCTTTAAAATTTTCAAGCATCAAATCCACATTCTAACCATAAAATAATCTCATTCCATAAATAACAAACACAACCACATTCAGGTCCTCAAGTCCGCTACCTAAAAGTCACCTCAAGTCAACTACCTAAGTTGGGGATTCAAGAGCCCAACTCAAAATTCCAAATATTAACATTTCTAACCAAATAAACCGTAGATCTACAGTATCTATCACTAATCAAGGTAGATCTAAGAGATTTGAATCTTATACCTTCAGATCTGTCCAGATCTAACAAGATCACACAAGATCTTACGAGTTCCTCTTTGAGAAGAATGCCTCCAAGATTGAAACCTCCAAAAGCTTCAATCGTAGCTCAAGATCCCCTTGTTTGGATAGGATCTTCCAACAAAAACTTCAAGAACAAGAACAAGAACAAAGCACTCTTACAAGCTTTCTTTCTCCTCTTTTCCTCTCATCCCAAGCTCGGATTTCCCCTCTTCCTCTCACTCTCTCTCTCGGCTGCCAATGCTGAAGAGAAACAAGCCAAAATCCCACACTAAAATCTCACAACTTTCAGTGGATGGGTGAGGAAGAAAATGAAAGAATCAAGATGAAATCTTCCTCTCTTTTCTCCCTCACTTTCGGACCAGCCCCCCCTCTTCCTTTTCCTCTCACGCGGCTGCTCCAAGGAAGGAAATGGATGTCTTCAATGGTAGCTCAAAGCTTCAAGAAAGGAAGGAAGAGGAATGGATGAAAAATCTCAAGCTTTTCTCTCTCTCTTTTGCCCTTGAACCTCACGGCTGCTCTCTCTCTCTCTCTTACCCTCTCAAGGCAGCCAAGAAATGGAGAAGAAAGCAAGACTAAGGCCCTCAATGGAGTCTC
The DNA here is from genome assembly GCA_013103745.1 of Gardenia jasminoides. Lineage (NCBI taxonomy): Eukaryota > Viridiplantae > Streptophyta > Magnoliopsida > Gentianales > Rubiaceae > Gardenia > Gardenia jasminoides. The sequence goes on along the minus strand of CM023101.1, from coordinate 30,998,478 downwards.
ATACTTCAAGAAATTTGAGGAAGAAACAATGGAAGAAAATCTCCAAGCTTTCTCTCTCTCCTTCTCCCTTCACTCTCTCGGCCCCTTTCTCTCTCTAAACTCCAAATTGTGGCTGAAAGTGAGGTAACAAGAAGCTTGAAATAAGGCTTTAAGGGAGACAAAAAGTTGCCTTAAGGAAAAGTGGTCAAATGACCACTTTATGTCGCGTCGCGCGTGACATTCTAACTTTTACTGGTTTATCTCCTTCCGACACTGTCCAATCTTAAATATATCTCTATAATATTTCTACATATGCATGAGTTCGTCTTACAGTCACTATTCACACTTCGGAATAATAATTAACGCTTAAACTGGCCGAAACCACACACCGGCAAATAATTCTCAGAAAATTCTCTACATTAGAAAATAATCACTCAAAACATATTTTCACTAATATTTTAGTGAATAAACATAATATAAATATTATTATACATTTTAAAATAAAATTCAGATTTTTTTGAGGCCCTCACAATAATTAAGAAATTTAAGAATTTTTTTTTTTGTGAAAAATATGTTTTAACACATGATGTAGTTTACGTTTTGTTGAAAATAAAATAATCTCTTCATATGCGTAAATTTTTTGTGGTGTAATTTTTTTAAGATGTAAATTTTTCTTTTGTTCCAATACAATAAAAATAAATAGTTTAAATGAAGAAATTTACACTTATAAAATTTTAACCTTAATTTATTTTTTATTATTAGGGAGAATATCAAAAACCTCCCCTGAAGTTTCTCTTAATATCACCTAGCACCTCTGAAGTTTTAAAAATATCACTTACTTCCCTTATTTTATTATTTGTGTAACAAATTTAAAAAAAAAAAATCCTAAACTACCCTTTTGCTTAAAATATAAGTTTACTCCAAAATCACTTTATTTACTCAAAGAAAACTATCACCTAAAAAATAGTCTATAGTAGCACTATAATTTTACAATACTATAGTGCATAAATATAAATTTTAAAAAATGAATAAATATTTACAAATAAATACACTTTTACTAATTTAACTCTATGTACTCAAAATTAAATTCTTATGAATATTTTTTTTCTAATTCTTTCTCAACCCGTACCCAAGCTTTTAAATTGTACTGATCATTATAAAAATTAACTCAAAATGAATAAAGAAACCATACCCTAGTCTATTAAAATCATAAAAAGTAAAAGATAAATAGAATTCAATCTATTATAATTTAAAAATTGCATGGTCATCCAATAAAAATAAGTAAGAGAGAATGTTGGAGAAAGGGGAAAAAGAAAAAGTGATTTTTGTTTCCTTTTTAAAAAATTTTTGAACTCCATTTATTTGGTACATAAAATATATATCAAGTGAAAATTACTATAGTCTTTTTATAATTATTAGGGGAAGTAAGTGATTTTTTTAAACTTTAAGAGTGTCATGTGATATTAGAAAATATCTCAGTGGAGGTTTTGATATTCTTTAAACCTCAAAGGTACCAAGTTCCGATGACATGATCATTATGGGGGGCGGGGCCTTACAATTTGCTTCATCTTCCATTTCACATAATTTGACAACTCAGATTAAAAGTTAGGAGACAGACGGTGATAATTAAGCCACCAAGACTATTTTAGTAGGTTTAGTTGAACGACATCGTTTGAGGATGATAGAAAAAAAAAGTGAAAATTGGTAAATCAATCATAACGTCGTTTACGGAAACCGTCTCCTTATTTGGAAGCAAAAGAAAAAGGATGTTTTGTCTCATGTTCTTTCTATTACTTAAAAAATTCAGAAAAATATGAAAAGAACTCAAAAAAAAATCTAACAAGACAAAAATGTTTCAACTAGTTAAAATTATGTCAGTTCGTTATTCGAAGAGATCCATTAAGGCTTTGGTCGTCGAACAAAAAATTTTAAAAAAATTCACATCATCATCAGGTAGAGGAGTCAAAAAAGGTAGGTTTGGATGGGTCACAATTGGATAATGGTGTAATTAAGTCAACCCATTTATACCCATTTAATAAATGGATATAAATACACCCAATTACTCATTTATGACTCGCTTAAATTCTATTTTATTTTTATTTTTTGACATGTTATTTGACAAGAAATAATGATATTTTATTGTTACTAGATTGATAGGAAATTTAAATCTATCCATTTAACACCCATTAAAAGTTTATTTTGAATGTGTATTTATTTTTGAATAGATACAAATGGATAAATCAAGTCAACCCACTGTTCATCAATTAAATGAATTTAATTAGGTGCCCATTTAAGTCATTCAAAGTTTATTACATACCCAAATTTACTTATTAGTGGGCGGTTTTCGACTGGTGAATGTAATTGAATTCTGGTTAACATCTATAGTATCAGGTTCACTCTTAGGTTATCACAATCATCATGCATATTTGGGTTCTTTTCTTTTCATTTATTATAATCATAATGGGATATAAAAAGAATTTTTGTTTCCCATATTGGTAGAAAAATTGTCAATTGTTGATGATTCCTACAAGAAGACAGTTAGTATTAATCCTAATTTTTCAATAATTCAATTCAATTTCTAGGTTATTATTTTAGTTGATTTAAGATGCCATCTGTCAAAATGTGTCAAGAACATAGATGACTTGAGAAAAATGATACACATGATATTGGATTTAGGGTAAGCATTACACCATATTTTAGTATAGTTACACCATAACCATAATATATTTGACCCATTTCTTAAACATGAATAGACCATTCTGACGTGGTAAATTTTAGTTGGTACATTTAAATTTGATGTTTGGGTGTCACAAACAATGTATTAATAATTCATGTTGCCCATATTTCAACCTCAAACCTCTCGTCAAGTTGTAACTTGTATATCTATAGCACATTCGTATTTAAATTGACTATAAATTCAATACGTAAATCATGTACACATTCAAATTTCTTCATAAACTTGAGTTAAAATGTCATCTATTGAAATATGGTAAAATTATAGATTACTTGGGAGACGCGATACACTAGATATTAGATTTAGGAGAAGCGATACACTAGATATTAGATTCATAAGAAGCGATACACCATACCACTAGACATTAGATTTAGGAGAAACGTTACACTATATTCAGTATAGTTATATTGTAACATCGACATGCTAGATGGTTTGGTGTAACTTGTCTGTTCGTTCTATAACTATCAGATCATCCAACTTGGTAGTCATGTTTTTGTATATTGTGACTATCATACTGCCATTTCAAAAGCACTAATTGAAATTTGTTACATTAGAATGGTCTACTCATGCTTAAGAACATTAGTGTAATATATTCATAGTCCCAATGTAGATGAAGTATTAAATCCTGTCGATTTGAATTAGAGTAAAAGAAAAGAATAATGAAAGTTTGAGCACTATATCACTTATAATTTGGACTACAAACTCGTATGTTTTTACAATGTTTCACTTATATGATATTTTTTAAATTCTAATTTATCTATACTTAAATTTATTTTTGGAATTAAAGTTTTATTTATGAAATTATAAAATCAAAACCGGATTGGATATTTGAATAATCCAATCAACTAAATCATATATTCGCATTAGGGGATTCACATACTAACCACAAAATGGCTGATCCAATTTTTTAAAGATCAAAGTAGACATTTGGTTAACGGATTTGATACACCCTTAATAAGTTATAATTTGACAATCAGTAGCTCAATACTTGTGTTCCCCCCTAATCAAATCAAATGCACAGATTGAATTTTGCCGTCCTATGATGGTCTATTCATATTTAAAAAATTGGGTGTAGCATATCAAGTCTAAGGTATAACTATTCTAAAATGTGATATAGCTCCTCTTTCGAGTCTAATATCATGTGTATTTTTCTCCCCAAGTCTTCTATGATCTTGCCATATTTCAATAGATATTAAACCTACTTTATCAACAGATACAAATGTGTACACAATTTATAATTTACAATTGAAATTTTCCACATTAGAATAGCTTATTCATACTTAAGAACATTGGTGTGACATGTCAACCAAATATTGTAATTTTTGTAAAATATGGTGTAACCTTTCTAAAATATAATGTAACTATCGTACTCCCATTCTGAATACACTAATTTAAATTTGATACATTTTAGATAAGGTATTGAATTCTATTGGTTTGAATTAGGTCCTATTTGATAGCTTTAGACGCATTTGATAGCAAAAAAAGAACATTTAAATTAATTAAGTGGCACTGAATTTTTGAGGCAAAATTTGATCTAAAAAATAGGTGATATGCTATTCACTTATCATTTAATGTGATATACACTCAGATGTTTTAGATTTAGTACTTAACAATTTAGTAATTTAATAAATTCAAACTTTCATATTTTACCTTTCAGAATTTAGTTTTATCAAATGTACCCTTAGAGTAATAGAAAAAAAAGTAATGAAAAAGTGTGCACTATATCACTTATAATTTAGACTAAAATTAATATGTTATTACAATATTTCACCTGTATAATATTTTTGAAATTCTAATTTGTTTAAACTTAATTTTATATTTGGAATTAAATTTTAATTAAAAAAATTATAAAATAAAAAATGGATTGGATATCCAAATGACTCAGCATGCTAATTTGGGCATTCACATCAGTGGATCTGAATATGGGTCCTAAAATGGTTGATCCAATTTTTTTTGGATTGGATTAACCATTTTGTTAATGGATTGGATACGTCCCTAATAAATTATAATTTGCTCGTTAGTGGTTTAATCCTTGTGGTTCTCCCCCATCCAAATCAAATGCATTGATTGAATTTTGCAACTTTGGAATAGTCTATTAATACTTAAGAAATTGAATATAACATGCTAATTCAATGGTATAACTATTCTAAAATGTGATATAACTTCTCGCTCGAGTACAATATCATATGTGTGTTTCTTTCAAATAGTCTATAATCTTATCACATTTCAACAGATGACATTTTAAAACTACTTTATGAACAAATACAAATATGTGCATAATTTATAATTTACATTGAAATTTACCACATTGGTGCAACATATCGACTAAAAGGTGTAACTTTTTCTGAAAAGTGGTGTAACATTTCTAAAATATTATATAACTATCATATCCCATTATGAATACACCAATTCAAATTTGCTACATTGTAGAGGAAGTATTAAATTCTATTGGTTTGAATTAGAGTAAAATAAAAGAATAATGAAAGTCTATACACTATATCACTTATAATTTAGGCTAAAAATACATAAGTTACTACAATATTTCACCTATATGATATTTTTTGAAATTCTAATTTGCTTAAATTTAATTTTATCTTTGGAATTAATATTTTTAAAAATTATAAAATTGGAACCAGATCGATTATCTGATTGATCCGTTCCCCTAATTTAAATATTCACATTAGAGGATCCGAACACAGATCACAAAATGACTAATCAGATTTTTTGTGGATCAAATTAGCCATTTAAGTGGTTCTTCTCCAACCAAATCAAATGCATTGATTGAATTTTGCTACCCATGATAGTCTATTCATATTTAAGAAATTGGATGTAGCATGTCAAGTATGTGGTATAGCTATCGTAAAATATGGTGCAACTCTTCTTCTGAGTTTGATATCATGTGTGTTTCTCACAAATCGTCTATGATTTTGCTAAATTTTAATAAATAATATTTTAAATCAACTTTATGATCAGATACAAATGTGTGCATAATCTATAATTTACAATTAAACATTACCATATTGGAATAGTCTATTCATACTTAAGAGCATTGGTATAATATGTCAACTAAATATTGTAACTTCTTTGAAGTGTAATGTAACTTTTCTAAAATATTATGTAATTATTGAACTCCTATTGTGAATATATCAGTTCAAATTTGCCACATCGTAAATGCATTACTAACTCCCATTGGTTTGAATTAGATCAAAAGAAAAGAATAATGAGGGTCTGTGCATTATATCACTTAATCCCTCCATCCTAAAATCTTGGTCACACTTTAGGAAACTAACTTTTTATCAATAATGTATTGATTGTGATATTTAGAATTTTTCTTCCAGTCTTAATATTACAGGGTTACACCTGAATACTATGGACTTACCCCTTAGTATTATAGAGTTACATCGATAAAATAGAAGTTGCCTATCATAAGGAAAGAGATCCATATGCATTGACATGATTAAACACATAGGACCAACAATAAAATCATCCTTCTGTTGATATAAGATTACCTTCCCCTTTAAAAGCGCATTGAATAGTTTTATGAGAGATGTGATATCATCTCGTTTAGAAGTATTACAAATATATGATGAACATTAGGTATCATCCAACTTGATGATAACATAATCTTTATCTTCTCAATTTGAAGTTACGCCAATTGAAGTAAAGGCACATTAAATGTTTAATTACATTTGGAAGGCCATCGTATTTAAACGTATTAATATATGTCATAATCACGTCTACCTATCATGCTAAAGGTCAACAACATCTATAAATTTACATGTTTAGTTTTCATAGTTAAACCTTAATACTACTAAATTACACCTTAATACTATGGAGTTACAGCAATGAAGTTGCTTAGCATAGGGAAAGAGATACACAAGTGTTAATATGATTAAATGCATATGACCAATAATGAAATTATCCTTCTGCCCATATAAGATTATCCTCATTTTGAAAGGTACAATTAATAGCTTTTATGAGAGATTGAAGGACATTTCGTTTAAAGGTATTATAGGCGTACATGAAGACTATACCTATCTTCTTATTTGATGATGATATAATCTTCATCTTATTAAGCTAAAGTTTTGTTGCTTGATTTAGAGGCACATAAAATATATAATTACGGGTATAAGACCATTACATTTTAAACGTATTAGCATATTAGTATACGTGCAATCAAGGCTACCTATCATTTTAAAGGACACCAATAATGAATCTTTATCCTTTATAATGTTACACCTTTAGTCTTCATAGTTACAAATTAATACTGCTGAATTACACATTCAAACTATGGAGCTCCACCGATCATTTGTTTGGGAGTTCAATTTCATTATTTTGAAGTTAAATTTCATAGCTTGCTTTCAATTTTTTTCCCTATATTTTTTCACAATTTGATGACAGAAAGGTAGAAGACGAAGAGGGATATTTTGCACACTCCAATGGAGAAAAGAAAGAAGAATAAAGCGAAATACTAGATGATATATCTCTGATACAACTGGAACTAATAATGTAAAATCTTTATTAATTAATACTCAATATAGTAATAACATCTATTAGATAAAATTTTTTTAATAGCCCCAACTTGGCTAATGAGCCAAATTATTAATTTTGACAATATAATAAAATAATAATTTTTTGAAAACCTTAAATAACTATTTGGTCCCCTTCACATCATAAGTCAATAATTCACTTATATTATATATCATATTTTCCTAAATATGAATATGTTGTTATTTATTTTTTTTTCTTGAAATTTCAATTCATAGTCTAACAATGAAATATGTAGGAGGACTTTAATTTTGTTCATTATAAAAAGACTTCCTTTTTATTTATATATATAATATTGTTAATCTGATTTATTATATGCATTTAATAAAATAAAAGTGGACATCTATCATTTAATATTCCCAATTCTTTTTGACCTTTTGATAATAGAAAAATGCTATTAGTAATGTACGTATATTGAAAATATTAACAGAATTCAATTCTACTCGTAAATGAATGGATTGGTTTATATTTCTTAGACTTTTAACCTCCAGAACGATGAACTTTTATCTATTAGCATATAATGTAACTTTAGTTGAAGAACTTTACCTTTTTAATTACAATTCTATATCTATTTGCATATGCTTGTGTGAACAATATGCTTATAAATAAATAAATAAATAAAATTCTTTTTTATACTTTTTAGTATGATATTACAATTCTACAATCCTACCTGCAATTGGACCTCATAACTTCCAAAATGATCTAAGATAGGATCTCGATTTTATAAACCTTGGATTCAATACCTCAACTTTGACTACAGGATTTGTTCTCAGACTTATTGAATTCAACTTCTTATCTTGATTGAATGACAAACATGGAGCTGCAACAACTTTTCTTAAAGCAGATCCATCAAGAGAACCTAGAGACCTAATTTAGAACACTTAAAACAATAATAGGGTCAAAATAAAAATAACTAGAAAAACTAGTGCCACAAATTAAAAGGAAATGGAACTTAAGAGACTAAAATTGCATTTGTGGATAAGTCATCATCTTCTCTCTGGCGAAGAATGACCAGCTACTCCCTATTTGTTCTTGTCCAACAAAATCACCAGAAAACGTCACCAATGCTAGCCAGACTTCTCCCTCTTTCTCTATCCCTAACGCCAACACAGTATAGACTATATAATTTTATGGAATGAACAAAAGAATAATAAGAAAAGATCAGCCATGGAATCTCTAATTTTTCATTCCTTCCTATCGGTAAACTCACAATTTTACATTTTCACAAACAATAAGCGGGCATTCTCAAAAAAGAGCATGGCTTTTCTATTGAACTAGGGAAAAAAACCAGCTTGTGCTCTTAATCCAATCAAATTCACAGTCTATTCAATTCACAATATACTCAATTCACATTAACACAAATTTATGTGAATTAAGCAACGGAAAAAGGAAAACTGCAAGAAAATACTAGTATGAAGAGAAAAGTTCCTCCAAAAAACAAATGTGGAGAGAAAGGTCGAATAAGAGAAATATCTTCCAAAATTTGAACTTGAATCTTAACCAAACTCAGAAAAAGGAATTCTTCAATGAATTTGAAGGTGCAGAATTGCCCAATTTGATGGAATGCTAACACCGTTGGTTGTTTATTTTATTTTTAATTTTCCTTTTTGATTGCAAAACGACGTAGTTTTAGAGGTTTGAATCCTAACCGTTGATAGGTTGGATTTTATTCTTAGCCATGAAATTGATTCAAATGGAACTTATGAGGCCCGCTTACCTCAAAAATGGCCCGGTAACTTGATCACACTCATCTCGATCTCCCTCCCAGTTCCGAGTATACAGATAATTTCAGAAACCTTAGAGGAGGTTTCTAACAGTTTAACTTGACACACTTAAATCTTAAAAAATCTTACTTACCTTTCTTATTTTAAGTTTTTTCTATCATTTACAACCCATTTTAAAATCTAATATTAAAAAATCCATTTTGGGAGAGCAAATATAATCTCATTCCAAAATTACCCTTCTGTTATGCCACATTTTATTACCCAGGTATATTAGTAACAAAAGAAAAATAAAAACAAAACACATGAAAATTTATTCCGATTGGAAACATATAGTGTGTTTTTACATACCAAGAGTTAATATTTGAATTTTACAAGTTACAAAGATAATATTTTCTGTATTGGAAAGCGTTTTGAGTTAAGAAGCTTTATAAATCATTTACATATTTTTGAATTTTTTACTTTTTGTCCAAATTGATGGCTTGAAAACTAAAAAGATACAACATACCAAAAATTTTATATAAATTTGTTTTTATTGTTTTTAAGTTAGTGCAAAAATGTATTATCATGGTTATAAATTATTGTAAGTTGTTTCTGAGGGTATTACAAATCATTCATAATTTTGATTAATTTAACATTTCTTATCCAAACCAATGATATAAAAACCATTAAAGAGTTTTATAATCTTGTTATCAACTTTTGAATTTTTATTAAGGAACTACATCTATTCATTTATGAAAATTAAGAAAAATTTGATGAATCATGATAATTAAGAAATCACAAGAAAAGGGCAAATTTGAAATGGTATTATATTCTCTTTCCAAAAATGAGTTTTTAACCATTATATTTTAAAATAGGTTTCAAATGCTATAAAAAGTTTAAAATAAGAATGGCAAGTGAGATTTTTTAAAGTTTGAGAATGTCAAATAAAACTGTTAGAAACCTCACAGGAGATTTTTGAAATTATCCCTATAATATATGTAGTTCACCTCCTCCGAGGACGAGGAGTTCATTTTGGCATCTATGTTGCTCAAAGGGAGAGTATTCTTGCAACTCTCCGGACAGAAAAAAGTATTCTTACAACTCATACCATGCTTTCGGGAATTACTCATACTATTTGCATCTCAATTAATGGAAGCAATAGCAAGATACAGTCGGCAGCAAGTTAATAAGACCTTTGAATCATATCTTTTTCCTTGGAGAAGTTTTATATCGGTTCGGAGTAACTACTAGGTAGTAGTTGGTCCAAAGTTAATAAAAAAACTCCATGTGAATATATAAAGACCCCACTTACTAATTCATATATTAAGTAGAGTCCACTAATTAACAATTGAGGTCCATGTTAAATTAAACCAAGTGAGACCCTTATGTATCTATGAGAAACTCTTTTATTGGCTCGAGAGCAACTACTAGACATGCCTAGTAGTTGCTCCGAACTGACAAAAAAATTTTCCCTTCCTTCACATTCGCTTTTTTTTTTTTTCCTTTAAATTGTAAGTGGGTGGCTTCGAATTCAAAATTTTTCACTTATACTCCTTCCCTCCACATCTATTGGCATTTTAGAATAACTCCACTAATGTCATTTATTGGATTAATACTAGTATGGGAGTACATGCATTGCATGTTGAAATATTTATTCTGGGGATACAAGTGCCAAAGATCTTCTTAAAGTGTGATATCCAAAAACAGTCAATTAATGAAGGGAATCTATTGCGTATCACTTGAGTTTCTTAATCTAATTAATTGAGCATCAACTATTATTTGATAATCTAATGTATATTTTGATTGGGGATTAGAAAAAAAAATTGTCTTGAAAGTCTAAAACTAACTTAATATGTCTAATAAATTTTAATATGACCTAATACTATATTAGTTTGAAAACTAACTTTATTTTTTAATCATTTTACATCATTTCGAATGACTAACTTTTGTAAACTTTAATTCTATTACATAATGACATTTGTATCTCTATGTCCACATTAAAGCGTACACATAAACTATGTGGATACATTTTCTTGTGTTCAGAGATATCATGTAGACTTTGACAAATTCAAGTATTAGGGGTGTTTTATTTTGTTCTATTATTGATCAATATCTAAGGAATCATTTGGTTCGAATTCCACAGTCACTATCACCATTGGTATCATAGAGTGGTCAATGTCAATGATAATAGGTTTGGATAAAAATCCATAATATGTTCGTTAATGTGGAATGAATTTTACAATTTATTATTATTTTTTCATTATTTCTTATTTTCTTTTCTTTTTTTCCATTTTTTTTGAAACCATAGCATTTTGTTTTCTCATTTTTACATTTAATGAGAATAAAAGGGTAAGCAAGATGATTTAAGGAGAACAAGATGGGTAATTAAGACGATTCTCTAATAATATGTGGTTAATCAGAAAACTCATAAAAGAAACCTATCATTCCCATTAATTTATTTCCATTAACCCCAAATAAAGATTATCTATGGGTATAATTGAATTTGATACCTATAGTGGGGGTTGAAATCCATTTACCAATGATGAGCGTGGGACATGCATACACATTAAGCACATCATTAGTCAAGTTTTACATTTATAAATTTTAAAATACCCCAACACACGATTTTCTGCAAGCATACAAGTTGTAATTGAGTACAATGTATTAAGAGTCGATCCCACAGGGAAAAAAACAGACAATTACCGGCAATACTAAATCTTCTTTATTATTTAGATAGTGGGGAAAATACCGAGAGACTCCATGTGTTTTACGTAATGTTCAACTTAACTCCCTGATGTTTGGAAACCTACAATTTAACTCCCTGTGGTTCTAACTAATGACAGGTGTCGAACCTGTGCAATAATAAATATTAAAACCTAACTGTCCACAAGAATACTCCCGAGTTAAATCTGGTACTGGAGCAGGGACTCCAGATGTGCAATGGGTTACTAGCTTCACCCTGATTCCAAGGAGTTTACTTAATTCGATATACCAGAAATTAACCAGAGGATTTAATTAATTTGTAAAAGTGGCAAGTAGGGTCGTCTCCTCAGGGAACGGGTAGAAAATTGTTTCTTTTCAAGTCACAAGAAAATGGGGGGTCCGGATGGGATAGAACTAGAAATAAAATAAATCAAAATTACAGAATGAAAAACGAAAACACCAATTAAATAAATCACCAGAGAATAATTTAATAGAAATAACAGGTAATGAAATTCTACTCAAAGGAACAACTTCTCAAGCACAGTCCAATCAAATGATCATCGATGCAAAAATATTTCATTCAACTGTCACTAGGTTAGTCATAGCCACCAACAAGCTCTGACAGCCAGTTTTTCCATACTTTTTCGACAGCCAAGGTACGACCGTTAACTGTTTCCCTACCCAAATAACAACCCTAGGTACGACCATAGGAATTTAATTATCCAATTGCATTAAAAGCTAGAAAAACCCAACCCTAACCAATGAACACGCCAAGAGGGTTCATTTAAGTTAGATCATACGCTTTCCCAACATAAAACCACTATGGTGGTCGCCACTAATATTAATCAATGAACGACACGATTCAATTAGTTAATTTGACAGTAGGATATCAAGTTAAATTAAATATCCGGCCGTTGATATTCAATTAACAAAATAACCTTCAATCAATTAATCCAGAAAACGTACTAATAGTAATAAATTAAAAGAAATAATAAAAATTTGATTAAATCTCACAAATGATGTGAACTGCGCCTTCGAGTCACCCTTTGAGTAGACGAGAAATTTAGCCGCTCCTCATGGAGAATCGCATCAAAGAGTTGTTTGAGAAATTTTCAATAAGAATGATCTCCAAGAGAAGAAATAAAGGAACGAAGTAATAAAGCTTCCAAATCAACGAGAATAGTCAATCAGCTGCCAAGTGCTTTCTTTTGTTTTCTTGTTTTGTGACCAATCAAGAAAAACCAAAAGGAGAAGAAGGGAACCTATGATGATGTCTCTTTCAATTAGCCCTGTCCCCTCTTCCCAAGCTGGCTTTAATAAAATAAAGGAAAACCTAAGCTCCCCTATTTAACTAGGAATCTCAGTCCTAATTGGAGTCTAATTTATTAAAAAGCAATAATAAAGTAAAATAGGGAAACCAATTACAAACTTCCCTAAAATAAAATTGTCTTTTACCAATTCCTAAAAATAAAATAAAATAAAGTCTTCAATCACTCTTAGGCGCAGGAATTTTTTCCAAAAATCCTTCTTCACATCCAAATACAGCTCGTCCACATCTTAACCTTGAAAGTCTTCTGGAATTTTTACCAAAATTGCACTTTTAAACTCCAACTAATTCCAATGACCTAAAATCAATGCCAAAAACCAAATATAAGTAGAATTAAACAATTAACACAATATTTAAGCCATAATTAGGGGGAAATATTCATAAATAATTTGCACAATTATGGACTTACCAAATTCCCCCACACCTAGACAATGCTTGCCCTCAAGCATTATCTAAACTAAACTCAAAATCAAGACGACAAACATAGAATAGCATAACAGATTAGGACAAATATTCCACCTTTCTCAACAATCTCATCAAAATCAGGATGTTCAAACCTTGACAATCCTCACATGGAAAATAGTGTATGCACTCAGCACTCAATATGTTTAAAAAGGGATATATACGCTCAAATCAACACCATAGAAAAACATGGCCATAAGCTTGCTAATCTATCACATCTCCACCACTGAATATGAATTCAAATGTAAGAATCAAAGGGTCTTTAACAAGGGTTGTAATGGGGTTTAGGGTAAAGGTTGGATAAAAAGGTAATTTAGGTGCATAAATATCAAAGAAAATTCCAAAATGTCTTGTGCATGAATTTAAATATCATCTTCATTCACATAATTGGCTCTTAAGCATGACAACAACTCCCAAGCATAGCAAGTGCACACAAAACAAAGGGATTGACCCCACTATCACAACAAAGCACTTATTTACAAGAGTGCTTCACACATTTTTTTTCTTTTTTTTTCTTTTTGTTTTTTTTTTACAACAAGACATTGATAACATACGAACATAAAAGCACTTGCTAGCTATAGATTCTTTCACTTGAAATATTATCATGCAAAAGAACATTAAGTTATTCCTTTGACATTGGGTTCAAACAAAAGGGTCTAGAACAACAAGGGTTAAATGATGATAAAAATGTGTTTTAAACAAAGAAAAGGTTTAAGGTCCAACTTGGTCGACTACGGGGAAAAGATACTTAGGATAGATTTTTAGAAAGTTAAAAAGGGTTAAACCTAATTGCCCTTATCATTTTCATGCATCAAATTCAATAATGTGGTCTCGACATGTACATCATAGCAAGTTCTAGAATGATCTAACTAGGTGTGATAATTACACTCAAAAGCGAATTCAAGGCAAAATTTTGAATAATGGTCGATTTAAGCTCAAAAGCTCACAAATGGCTATATTGTGTCAAGAACATCCATCATTCAACTCAATTGCAAGTAAATAGTGGACCATTCATGCCATTGCCATCATACCACTCTTAATTGCAATACAACCACATAAGACCCACTAAACATAAAAAAAAGAAAAGAAGAGAAAAAAAACACCAACAAGCAACTAGAGTTGAAAATAAACCAAATTTTGAAGCTAAGAAAAATTAAACTAGAGCCATCAAAACCAAAATAGTCCTCCCCCCACACATAAACATGACATTGTCCTCAATGTAATAAACAGAAAATGAGAAATGGAGGACTCCCCTGAAGAGCACGTCTAGGGCTGGGGAGGAACAGGAGGTGTGAACCTCATGGACTCAAAGAAAACCGCCATGGTCCCTGCCATGCGGGAAAGTTGGAGCTCGATAGCCGCCAAGCGACCGTCCATGTGCCGAAGCTGCTCTTCCATACGACTAAGGCGTGCATCTACAGAAGATAGTGGAGGCACAATGCAAAGCACCCAATACCAAATACCAACCACGTGCAATCAATTCAACTCCAAGAAAGAGCAAGGAACTCAGACAAAAAATCCAACAACTCAATATTGGTTAATCTGGCCTCAGCTAATAATTAGAAATCTGGCATCAGCTACTAAGGAAAAATAGGGAACTTAAACCTCAAAACAGCTGATCGAGCCAAGCCCTAAACGTGGAGAATGGCGAAGCAAAGCAAGAACGGAGAATCAAGCAAAATTTTCCAGCAGCAGCAATTATTTGGAAAATGGAGAATCAAGCCCTAAATTTGACACCTTCTAAACAAATTTTGCTCGAACGAACCGAAAAGGGCAAGCAAAAGCAGCAGCAGAGGGCTGGTGGCGTGGTGGTTGCAGTGGTGGATCAGGGTGAACTCCAAATGGCTTCAGCAAAGAACAGAGAAACAAATGGAAGCAAATGAGGGTGAAGATAGAGCAACTGAGATCAAAATGAACGGCAACGGCAGCAATGAAGCAGACGAAAGTCGGTTGGGAAATGCGAATGGATTGGGGTGGTAAATGGAGGAAACAGAAGGAAGAAAAGAACGAAAAAGATAGAAGAAGAAGGAAAACAGGGGAATCGGGGGAAAAGGGGAAGAAGAAAGGAAAAAGAAAAAGAAAGAAAAACCAAAAAGGAAAAGGAAGAAAGAAAGTAGGGCTTTGGACCAATGTCTAAAATTTATTTATTTATTATTTCAGACCAGTCCTTTCCTTGTTAAGGCACTTTAAACCAAGGGAAGTCTTCACTGATTTTTTTTTTTTTTTTAGACCCTTTCCTTGGTTAAGGCCAAGGCACGCCTTAAACCAAGGAGGTCTTCTGTCCATCCCTTGCATTTTTTTTTTGCCAAATGAAAAAATCCATTGAGCAGAGTGTTGGCAGACACACCCAAGGCCTACAAACACAAAATTTTTGTTAAAACAAGGAAATGACATAACACAAGAAGTAAAAACTCGAAATATGGAAGAATCAAAATTTAACAACAAGAAATAATGAAAAAAATAAAACTCTTGGGTTGCCTCCCAAGTAGCGCCTTTCTTTAATGTCTTTGGCTAGACATAAAGCCTTATTTGCTCAAGGAGGATAAAATCTTGTAGCTCGTTTCACTGCTTTCTTCTCTACATAATCTTCATACCCTTCATAAGTAGAGTAATCTTTACGCACACGAGCTCTTTTCTTTCCTTGACTAGAGAATAACTCCCAAACAAGCAAGCAATGACTTTTGTTCTTCAGTTACTTCTTCATCGTGACTAATTAAAAGTTTAATAGTCATCGCAGCTCTTAACTTATTCCTGTCATGAAACTCAAAAGCTTCTGGTATGACAAAATCAATCTCATGAGTGGAAAATATAAAATTAGAGTTAAGAGTCTGTTGGCTAGGAGATGAAGAAGATATCACCACAATTGGGTTTTGATTAGTGGACTCTTCCACTGGAGAGATTTGAGGAGAGATTTGAAGTTGAGGTCCCGTTACATTTTTCTCAACAACCTCTTTAACTGCATGTTTAGATCTTTCCTTTTGAATCTGCGATTCTTCACCTTTTTCCAAGGTAATTGCACCCATATTTGGATCGAAGTTGACAATGGTCTGTGAGGGCAATTTTTCAGGAATTTGAGATGCTAATTCGCTCATTGCACCTACCATTAGATTTACTCGATTCTCCAAATTTCAATGCTTTTTTCGTTGAAAATTTCAATGCTCGCTCGATTTTCTGTTGAAATTGCAAAGTGTTAGAGGCTAATTTCTTAATGATATTCTCAAGAGTTGTACCTGAATTAGATGAGAACGGTTGATTCTCAAATAGGTGTGATGGCTGGTATTCTTGATGATAATTCGAAAAAAAGTTTTGTTGCCAATTTCCACCGTAGCTCATGTTAGGATGATCTCTCCAATCTGAATTATATGTGTTGGCATATGGTCATACCGCCCACGGGCGGGCATGTTACCATGTTCACCGCTCAACTCTCTCACCTTGCAATATTAGGCAATAGTCTGTGGGATGGTTTATATCTTCGCAAATTCCACATGCCTTGACCTGTTACCGTTGTCTCACGGCCCATTGTCGAATAAGGCACGTTAATTCAGATAATTGTTGTTGAATGGATGAGACATTTACCTCATGAACTCCTCCATAATTGAAATTTTGCCCATGACCAAATGGAAGAGTATTGTAAGCCATAAATCAACAACAAATCAAAGAGAATATATCCAAAAAAAAAAACTAAAAAATAACTTAAAAAGAAACAATTAACCAAAACACCGCTCCCGGCGCTAAAATTGACAAAATAACCCTGCAATAATAAATATTAAAACCTAACCGCCCACAAGAATACTCCCGAAGCAACTGTAATCGAGTGGGACTTGACGCAATGGTTACTAACTTCACCCGATTCCAAGGAGTTTACTTAACCGATATACCGTAAATTAACCGTAGGATTTAATTAATTTGTAAAAGTGGCAAGTAGGGTCGTCTCCTCAGGGAACGGGTAGAAAATTGTTTCTTTTCAAGTCACAAGAAAATGGGGGGTTCGGATGGGATAGAACTAGAAATAAAATAAATCAAAATTAGAGAATGAAAAAAGAAAACACCAATTAAATAAATCACCAGAGAATAATTTAATAGAAATAACAGGTAATGAAATTCTTCTCAAAGGAACAACTTCAAGCACTACCCAATCAAATGATCATCGATGCAAAAATATTTCATTCAACTGCCACTAGGTTAGTTATAGCCACCAACAAGCTCGACAGCTTTTCCTTACTTTTCGACAAAGGTATGACCGCTAACTGCTTCCTACCCGTATAACAACCCTAGGTACGCACCATAGGAATTTAATTATCCAATTGCATTAAAAGCAAGAAAAACCCAACCCTAACCAATGAACACGCTAAGAGGGTTCATTTAAACTAGATCATACGTTTCCCCAACATAAAACCAATTATGGTGGTCGCCACTAATTATTAACCAAATGAACGATTACGTATTCAATTAGTTAATTTGACAGTAGGATATCAAGTTAAATTAAATATCCGGCCGTTGATATTCAATTAACAAAATAACTTTCAATCAATTAATCCAGAAAACGTACGAATAGTAACAAATTAAAAGAAATAATAAAAATTCGATTAGATCTCACAAATGATGTGAACTGCGCCTTCGAGTCGCCCTTTGTGTAGACGAGAAATTTAGCCGCTCCTCATGGAGAATCGCATCGAAGAGTTGTTTGAGAAATTTTCAATAAGAATGATCTCCAAGAGAAGAAATAAAGGAATGAAGTAATAAAGCTTCCAAATCAATGAGAATAGTCAATCAGCTGCCAAGTGCTTTCTTTTGTTTTCTTGTTTTGTGACCAATCAAGAAAAACAAAAAGGAGAAGAAGGGAACCTATGATGATGTCTCTTTCAATTGCGTCCTGTCCCCCTCTTCCCAAGCGGCGGCTTGGCTTAATAAAATAAAGGAAAACCTAAACTCCCCTATTTAACTAGGAATCTCAGTCCTAATTGGAGTCTAATTTACTAAAAATCAATAATAAAGTAAAATAGGGAAAGCAATTACAAACTTCCCTAAAATAAAATTGTCTTTTACCAATTCCTAAAAATAAAATAAAATAAAGTCTTCAATCACTCTTAGGCGCAGGAATTTTTTCCAGAAATCCTTCTTCACATCCAAATACAGCTCGTCCACATCTTAACCTTGAAAGTCTTCTGGAATTTTTACCAAAATTGCACTTTTAAACTCCAACTAATTCCAATGACCTAAAATCAATGCCAAAAACCAAATATAAGTAGAATTAAACAATTAACACAATATTTAAGCCATAATTAGGGGAAAATATTCATAAATAATTTGCACAATTATGGACTCACCAACTAATATGCAATTTTGATAGAAACCGTTTAAACTGACCACGTTTGAGAGTCACGCGCTGCTGGTGCATCTGAGGGTTGCAATAAATGATATTTAAAAGAAAAGCATGACATTTGCTTTTGATTTTAACCCTGGATTGAACGACCTACTTCCGATTTGAGGTTCTCTCGAACTAGGTTTTTTTTATTTTTTTGCCTCTTTATTTGTCTCTTATTCTTCGGTGTTCATTATCAAAAAAAATGAGTGAAACAGCTTTAGATTTTTATATATATATAAGGGTAATTTTGATATTTTACATCCTACCGTTAGTTTAAACGGTTTCTGTCAAAATTGCATTTTAGTTAGAACCACAGGGAGTTAAATTGTAGGTTTCCAAACGTCAGGGAGTTAAGTTGAACATTACGTAAACCACAGGGAGTTTCTTGGTATTTAACCCTTTAGATAGTCAACAAATTGTTGAAAGTAAAACTATGCTAAAATAAATAAGAAAATAGCAAATAAAAACTCCTTAAGTCATGGAATCCCTTACTACGCATACAAGTCAACTCTTGGATCAATAAAAGCTACTACCTTGGCTAGTCATGGCGTGATTTCCTCATGTATGTGATACCTACTTTCGCCAGCGTACCAACCATACCTATAGTTACTCCATACCTACTTTCGTGGTTATTAAGTTAACTAAAGACTCATTAGCTCTATGAAATTACATAAACAATTCACTAAACCCACAAAGGCACACCTCTTCTTTCGTGAGTGTTGTGAGGGTCTCAAAATTTATTATCTTATTTTCATTATTATTACTTTCTTTCTTATTTTTGCATATTTTTTAAAAAAATATGAAATAATTGTGAAAATAAGTAAATTATGTGTTTATACGAAATTTCATGATTTTTAATTATGAAGTTTACATTTTTCATAGTTAGATGATTTCACTTGATTAAAATTCCAAAGTCTGTCCAACTAGCATTAAGTTTCAATTTTTGAGCCGTGTCAGGGAATTTAATTTTTGGTGAAAGATTAGACTATGAGTAGGCTTTAAAGAATTAGAAATGAGATAGAATTAAGTTGGACAAGAAAAATGTAGTGGACAAATTCAAGAGGGAACATAAGCATGTGTGAGTAGTTGGAATAGTTGAACTCTTGAAATAAGAAGAGATACTTTATATCTTGGTCAACTCTTGATCAATAAAAGCCAACAATTCTTCCTCTTCTTCCCTTGTGAGAGCCGAGAGACAAGAGAGAGATAGAGAGTCAAGAGAAACTTTTCTTCTTCCTCTTCAAATCAAAACTCCATAGCCAAAACCCCAAGCTTCACTTCCACCCCATCTTTTCTTGTTGCTCCAGCCGAGAAGAGAGAGAGAGGGGGAGAGCTGTGAGCCGAGAGAGAGAAAGGAAAGAGGGGCAGGAAAGCTTCTTCATCTAGCCTTCAACCCACCCTAAGAAGCTCAAGCAAGACCACCCAAGCCATCACCTCCATTTCCTCCATTTTCTTGAGCAAACCGAGAGCTTGAAGGAGGAAGAGGGAGAAATCGAGAAGAGCTGCTGGGTGGAGGGTGGCCAAACCAAATTTGGGCAGAGGAGAGGTTGTTGATTGCTGCCATTTTCAATTGGAGGAAGGAAATCAACCAAGGGAGCTCTAGGAAGCAAGAACAACTTGGGAAGTTGACTAGGGTTGAACATTGGAGCATTTCTTGGGAATTTTGAGCTAGGGTTTGATTGTTTGAAAGGTAAATCTTCAATGTACCTCTAATTTTTGAAATTTCAGATTTAATTAGGTTCTATATATATGATTTGTGGTGTATTTATGGAAGTATTGGGTATTTGTTGGATGATTTTAGCTTAGGAATTTTATTTCCCCCTTTTTGATGCTTTGGAACTTACCTTGAAGAAGTTGGATGATGTTGTGAAGTGGGCTCTTGGAATTCCCACATATGTATATATATATGTTGATGGTTGTTAGTATGAATTTAGAATGAATTTATGCAAGTATGTTTGGGTTTTGCTAGTTTATCTTGGAAGAAACCCTAAGGATAAAATTAAGAGAGAGAGAGAGAGAGCAATGGACCGAAACTCATCATGTTTTCCTCTATTTTCATGGCTGTGATTTTCACCAATTAAAGGCTGTTTTGGGAGCTTAAAAGTCAAGCTTTAAGTTGTCTTTTACCCTCACAAAAATCTTTTCAAATGGTGTCACAATTTGGTTTGAGGAGTAGTTGAAAAATCTGGAATTTTTGGAAGAATGTGGCTGGCCAAGTTCCCTGTTCTGTTTTGGAGCTGCTTTCGATTAAAATTCCCTTCCTTTTCACTTTCATTAGTCCAAGGCAGATTGTTACAAGATTGGTTTCAAAAATGGGGTCAATTGGTGGTAGTTTGGGTATGTTGAAAACTCTTGGAAGTAGGGAATCAAGTTTTCCAGATTTGGTTGTGAAATGTCTAGCACAATTTGTGCATTTTGAAATCAGTCTTCCCGTGTGATTTTTTGGGTGAAATTTTGTAGGAACTTATACTATATATAGTAGAGTTAGTGTACCAAATTTGGTGATTTTTGAGTAAGAATTCGTCACTCATTTGAGGCTTAAAATCTGCCCTGCAAATCTGGAAATTCAGAAAAAGCAGAATTTTGAACCTGCCCTGTTTGGATAGTTATAATTTCTTATTCGAGAGTCAGAATTGAGTGATGTTGGTGGCGTTTGAAACTAGATACATAGGAATTTAAAATGTGTAAATTTCAGAGGCCAATTCATTTCCTACAATTTTTGGCAAATTTCCAAAGCGATCTGGAAAACCAGCCTGTGTTGTTCTGTTTTTCACTGTAGCCGAACTTCACACAAAAATCTGGGCAGTTTTTGTCCAGAATTTTATCATAGTGTCTTCTACAAAGTTTTATAACATTAAATGAGGTTTCCAACGGTACTAACCTTGTGAAATTTGGACTTATACAACTCAAGTTACGATTTTTCAAAAATTTCTGCTCAAATTGGAAGTTTATCGAACCTGCTTTTCTTGAACGAGATTTGATCGATGAACTAGAAAGCTTATTTCTGTTGTTCTTTAATTATTTTAGGGAGTGGTGCTGATTTGCGGAGTGATCAAAACTTGGACTCCGAACCCTACTTTGGTAGTGAGTTTCCAATGCATGTTATTCACTTTAATTGAATGTTTTGTGTGAACGTGTTAAATGCATGAAATTGAAATTGTTGAACCACTCACTTAAGGAGGGTATACTTTATTGCTCTCTTTTAAGTAGAGTAGGTGATCTAGTTGTTTTGCATGAACATATATACACTTGTGGGGAAAGTGTGTATAAAGTGTTTATAAAACTACTCTTGGCCGCTTCCCTTGATTAGTAAGTGTTAAGTGTTAGGATTGCGGGCCCAGTAAAGGGGGATGTTCAGTGGAAGGAAATGGTTGTAAAGAGTTGTCTACATGGATTGGAAAGTCGACGGAGTGTCGACTACGTGAATTGAACGTGCGAAGTGGACTTGAGCTCCTGAGAGTTTCCCGTATCCTACTTGTGTGCTTTGTGTTTACTTTACTTGTTTTTAAACATGTTATTTATCCTGTTTTATGCCTGTGCATGATCTTTTGGAAATTCACGAATTTTTAACTTACCCCCGTTCCCATTTGTTTTTTCTTAACAGGTGACGAGAATCCAGAGACCTAGATAGGTCTAGTACCTGCTTTTGGTCTTTTGTCTCGAGTATGGAAGAATGGACTGTATATTCTTGTGGTTTTGTATATTTTAACTCATGGGACTGTATTAGACTATGGATCGAGATTCTAAGTGCTTTTGAGTTAATGATTGTATTCTAAGCTTAAATGTCGAATTTTATAGTTTTCGTTTCTCTCTCCTAATGTGGACTTTAGAATTATCCTTTATAGTTAGTATTTTCGAATGCTGGAGTCCTGGCGAGAGCCAAGCAGGCAACCCGACAACCCTTTGGTTAGCCTTAGGGGGAAGTGGGGCTGTCACAAGTGTACTCTCTAGGTCTAGTACTTCCTTGAACTAGTGTTTTCATTGCAAATATAACATCTTTAGATTATCATAATTAATGGCCAGTCAGTCATGATTATAAGAATGAAAGTGTTAAATAACTTGCTCAATATAATAGCATCAAATAACTAAGAAATTTACACAAATAATCATAGAAAGTTCAACCAAAATCTAAAGCATAAACTTCAGAAACACACGATAAATAGAAAATCCAAACTTGTATTATAACCAAACAAGAAATCCAATACAAAAGAAAAGGTGATAGGAAAGATATTACCCTTGTTACATGAGATCAAATCCTCTATCTTTGTTCCTCACTCTTCATCCAAATCTAACTATAAACAAGAGGAGGTAAAACTATACTATACTACCTAATCTATACGAAACTAGTCTAAACTAAAAGAAAAACAAAAAAGCTACATTTTTTGTGGTGTTTCTCTCCTCCCCAAAAAGCTTCTTGAACTTGTTTTGAAACTCATATATATAGAGCTCCAGTTGGAAGTGATAATGTTAGAGTTGCTTAGTAATATCCTTGAACTTGCTTTTCCAATTTTGCTTGCTTTCTTGGATAGAATCAGTCAAATTCTTTTACGTAAAGTTAGTGTGAAAAGGCCATAACTTGCTCCATAAATTGTAGGGTCAAAATATGGATCCAAGGGTCCGGATCCGAACTTAGATTTACCTCTTGGATCACATTCTACCTTTATTCAGATCCAAGCTTAGATCCTGCTTCCCTATTTTTGCATCAAATTGAACCACACATTTCTTCATGACAAAGGCTGAATTAGCACTTGACAAAACACAAAATTGTAGGTAATTGAGCTAGCTTTCCAACACATCAAGAATCATCTCAATCAGATCTATGTTGGCTGAGATATGTCCAAAATACCCTCGTTGGTTAGATTCTCTGTTTTCACTTTTCACAGCTTAAATGCACCTCTGAGATCAGACTTTTAGCTAGGAAAACGTATTAATTGGATCTTGATGTCTCATAAGAAATGTAGAGGTATGTTTCAGCTTCAAAACACCACAAGAATCACCTCAATCCGATACATGTAGCTCAAGTTACAGTCAAAATATCAAAATATATTAAAACTGCTACTTTCTACTTAATTTGAACTTGGTTGCCTTTCATCATTTGAATATGTTGCACTTCATATCCAATTCAAATTATCAATAATAATCTTCAAATTTGTCAATTATATCTCACTTGAACCAAATTCATGTGTAATAAGCCAAAACATACAAAACACAAGATGTTATGCATTAAATCGCTCTTTTACATGTTTTGCCAATAAAATGATTCTTGAAGAATTAACCACCAAAATGGAATCAAAAGTCCAATTTAAATCCTAAAAACATACCAAAACTAAATAGTTAAGCATACGAAAATAAGTAAAATAAACTCTTATCACCAAATATCCACTAAGTTTGTTTAGGCATATTAAAAAAGACAAAAATTATGCTACACCAATATGTAGGCCCTCCTTTTCTCTCTTGCTCTAGCATGCAACTATATTTTTTTTTCCTCTTCTTTTTCTTATTTAGTAAAAAATCATTCTCAATTAAGAAAAGTTACTGTCTTCAGAGATACAACATCTTAGTGTTATCGTGGTCATAAGCTGGACAATCATTCAAAGTAAATTAAAAGAGCTAGAAACTATCCCCAGAAATTATGGCATGGTCAACATTCGGCAGGACATTTATTTAATGTTCTATATCCTTAAAATAGAAAATAGGTATATATTTTTTTAAAATTATTATTATTATTATTATTTATTAGCAAGGAAAGAATGGGATTTAAAAAGTAAAAACGGACAAGTAGGAATTTGAGTCCAAGACCTCTACTTCCAAGATAGGTATACATGCTGTCTTCTAAATGAAATGAAAAAAGGAAAGGAACAAAATGGAGAGCTTTCTTTGTATTAAGGGAACTTTCTTTTCTATACTTGTTTAATTTTTTAATATCATTCTTCAACAAGTTCCAAATTGAGCTCTGCTCAAGAGACAACTTGCTTCAATTAAATTTTTATTCTTATGTCGACACAAATTCTATGGTTGAGACATTGGGAATTAGAGGTTTTAGTCTCAGATCTCCATTTCTCTTCCTAACTTTTTAATTCCCACCATTTCTCTGCTAAAAAAATTTTAAAAAATACATATTCTGTCACCTTAAGATTGGTACTTATGTCAATAATATCTTTTTATTGTTTTGGTGAAATCCAAAGTCAAACTTTAGATTTCATGATTACTGAATAACTTTTTCCCCCAAACTTATAATCCCTCCTATCTTACCACCCAACCGAATCCTCCCTCGATTAGTGAATAGTTTTTGTAATTTTCAAGTCCCAAATTTAATGATAGAATTAATTAATTAATTAGTAAATTGATGGTATTCTATATGGACTTCATCAAAAATCTATTTATCTTCCATTCCTGCCTTATACTCGATTCAGCACATATAACGGAATTTCTGCATACTGTTGAGGATAAAAGTTAAGTCTCCAATACAATAAAAGGAAATTTATTTCAACTAAATTATAGGTGCATTTGGATAGTAATTATTTGTAAAAAAATAATTTACTTGTATCACAATATATTTTTCAGCTAATATTTTTATCTTCTGAATCGCCTTCTTATCTCACATACATCAAATCGCAAAAAGTGCTATAGTAATAATTATAAAATATTACAAATAATCTCCTATCCAAGCATACCCAATATTTCTGGATAAATCCTAAAACTTTTAGAAAAGAGTTCCTACTCCAAAAAGAATTCTAGTTCTAAAACAAAACCTCAAGGTCCAAATCATAAAAAACCCCATGATAATTATGACTGCCTTCATGTTTGAAATATATTAGAGTCATTACAATTTATAATGAGGGAGTTGTAGAAAAAAAACTAATCACTAAATCAGATTTGGCTATACTTTTTTGTTTAATTTTCTTTTTTGGGTTCAACATATTGAGGCTCTTTTCATAGCTTGCACTAAGGGATGATTACATGATCTACTTGATAGTGTGTTAAATTGTCATATATTTTATGTCAATTCTCCCTCTGTTTTAGTAGATTATTCTATTATTGTGTAGATTCTATTTAATTTTTATGTTTTGCTGGTGTTTGAAGAATTTGGAATAAAAAGAGCTAAAAACAAGTTGTTGAGAAGCTTTACAGGTGTGAGACTTGGTGCGTCTTGAAGATATTGTAGAATTTTAAAAAGTGCGAGACCAAAGATTAATATTAGATGATCGATAGATTATTCTTTGCAACTTTGGAAAGAGATTGAGCGTCCTATCTTTCTTTGGAGAGCTCTATTTTATTATCTAGGATAATAAGTTAGGATTTTTATTCAAGTTTTAGATTTATTTAAAATAAAAATCTTTTTCGAGCAGAATAATTCTTATCGAATTATGAGATATCCCCTTGAGTGAGAACATTGATATATTCCCGACTCACTCTCATTCTTGGAGGGGGGACAATCGTAGAATAAACGTGAGCAGTGTTTTTCTCTCTTATTTTTCATGGCTACTTCCTCCATGAAAAGTAGCTAGTTTTTTCTTTCCAATCAAAGGATAAAGCGAAGGATTGGTTTCTAAAAGACTATGAGATCAAATTTATTTTAATCATTTTTCTTATTCATTAGTATTAATATATTCTCTGCTTTTATTGTTGATGATTATAGTGTGTGATTGAATGGGTGGCTAATATTTGATTATTCACAATACTCTATTTCTAATTAGAACAGTTGAATTCGTAATTGTTTGGCTATTTTAATCCTACGAGCAACTGGCATGATTGGATTTATGTCAGGAAAATATACAATTTAGGTTAAATAAGCACTCGTAGCATGTTTGTTGGCTGGAACTAGATTTTCTAATTTTTAGTGCAATTGTAAGATTGAATCATATAGTTGTATCCAGGGTTATCCTTCAGTTAAGGAAGTAGTTAATAGTCGTACCTTGTCTACCGATAAAGTAAGGAAAAGTTGGCTATCAGAATTTGTTAATAACTATAACCAGTTTATTAGTGAATGTGTGAAAATATCATTGCATTAATAATCAGTTGAACAACCCATTCCTAACATTATTTCTTTGGCTGGAGTATTTATTGTCATTCTTTAGATTTAATTTATTCTTGTATATTAGTTTTTATTAGTGTTAGTTAGTTTAATTTTCCCAAAAATCCTCCCTTTTATTTATTACTTTAGAAGGAAATAAATCTATCCAATCCCTGTGAAGACCGCCCTACTCTCACCGCTATATTTGAATTTAAGTTTTTAGAGTAGGTATTTTTATTTTTGATTGGCTGATGACCGATCGCTCCAATTAGCCACTATTATAGACATTGATAGGTTTTAACTAATCAAATTTACAAACCTTTTTTCCCTTTAGATGACTTAAATTTTTTACCATCATGATGGTAAAAAATTATTCTGAAAGAGGATTAAATTTTTATCCATTATCAATGTAGTGGATCTTTTACACTAATAGGTGTAGATTTATGTCAGTTAAGCAAAAAATAAATTTAAAATTTAAAATTAGAATATGTAACATATATCTACACTCGTTCATGTATATGTTGACAGTACATAGAAAGATTAACCATTTCAAATAGGATTAAGGTCTCATTTGGAATTGTGATGCATTTACAGAAAAAAAGCTTTTCAACACTAAAAGTACTTATAGAGTGTTCGGTAACTAATTTCCACAATATAAGTAACCTAGTTTTTGGTAATTTAAAATCACTTTTATTAAAAGTACTTATGTTAGAAGTGCTTCTTTCATAGGCCACCGCAACCCCAAATGGAGGCTAAATTTTTGTCCACTATCAATGTAATAGATTTTTTATTACACTAACAGGTATAAATACACGCCATTTAAGTAAAAAGTAAATTTCAAATTTGAAATTGGATCATGTAGGATGCATCTATATCCACTTGTATATACACTGACAGTGCATAAAAAATTACCCTTTGAAATAAACAATTATTAAAAATTAGGGATAGTCTCACAAATCTCTCCTGAGATTTCTGACAAGTTCACTTGATACCTTCAAACTTTAAAAAATCTCACTTAGTTCCTGTATTTTAAACTTTTTTTTAGAATTCAAAACCCATTTCAAAATATAATGCTAAAAACATTAGTTTAGGAGAGATAATATAATTTCATTCCAAATTTGCCATTTTCTTGTGATTTCTTAATTACCATAATATACCAAATTTATCTCTTAATTTTGTAAATAGATGGATGTAATTCATTGATGAAAATCTAAAAGTTGATAACGAGATTGGAAAACTCTTTAGTAGTTTCATGTCATCGGTTAGGAAAAAGTTATGTTAAATTACTTAAAATTATGAATGATATATAATACTCTTTAAAATAATGATAGGTTGCAATTAGTTGGTATACTTGTTAATATTTTCCTTTGCATTTGTGCCAAATATGGTCTTATTTGATTGATTCGATTGATATTTGGTATTTTTTGCTAATTGCAGGAGTTGGAATGAGAAGTGTTTAAATGAAGATATTTTGGTGATAATTGGGCAGTTTTCCAATTCGAGTCCAATTCCAAGTTTGCAGTTCTTGGAAGTTCCCAATTCTTACTCTGCATTATTCTTAGGAGGAAGCGGAATCGGAGAAGAGCTCTTTCTTTGGTTGTTTCCTTAGAAGTAGGAGTAGGTTATGTTAATTTGATTAGGAAACGTTTTTATCTTTTTAAGTAGTTGTTGAAGTCCGAAATAAAAGGCATGAGAATTGGGCGAAAAAGGGGGACTAATACTTCGCTTTCTTCTCAGAATTCAATTGGCAAAAGGGGCAGTAGTTGGTTGTTTTCTTTTCCTAGGGAGGAAAGAACGAAAGGGTGGCTGGCTTTCTTTTCTTGCGAAAGAAAATCAAACTTCGAACGATTTGCATGGCTGGTTCTCCATTAATGGAGAACTAATCTTTCAATTCTAGTCAAGGAGCAATTGAGAATTTGGTTCAGCGACAACTGTGAGATCTAAATTGTTTTATTTAATTCTTTCGTTCATTGGTATTTGTGCATTTTCTACTTTTATTGCTTATAATTACTGCAAGTAATTGGATAAGTGGCCAATATTCAATTATTCACAATAATTGATTGCTAATTAAGGTAGTCGAATCCGTAATTGTTTGACTATTCTAATCCGGGTGGCAACTGGCATGATTGGGTTTGTGTCAGGGAAACATACAATCTAAACCTTCGTAGCGCGTTTGTTAATTAGAACATGGCTTCTCTAATTTTTAATGCAATTAGGAAGTTCAATCCTATGATCGTAACTAGGGTTATTTCTTGATTAGAAAAATAGTCAATGGTCATACCTTGACTATCGATACAGTAAGGAGGAGTCGATTGTTAGGCCGTGCCAGCAATTGAAAACCTATATTAATGAATATTAGGATTACCATTGCATCAATGATCAGTTGCGTGAACAATTTTCGAAGTATATCCTTGGTTAGAGCTTTCTCCACTACTTGTTTCTCATTTATTTCTCTCATTTGTTGCTTTGATATGCTATCTTTTTAATACTCCCATGCGGTTAATCTTAATTCTCAAAGAAGCAAATTCTTTCCGGTCGCTGTGGAGATGATCCTGCTCATCACTATATGCAAATTTGTATCTTTCTGAGTAAGTACTTTATTATTGCACAGGTTCGGCACCTGTCAAATAACTTACAAAAATTCATAATCATGATAATATCTTTTTGCACTAGCTTAAAAACAATACAAATAAAATTTATATATAATTTTTAACACATTGTATATTTTTATTTTTTAAGCCTTGCATTTAGACAAAAAAAGAAAACTAAAAAAATGTAAATAATTTATAACAATTATTAAATTAATCCATAACACTTTAAAATTAAAAAAATATTATCTTTCTAACTTGCAAAATTTAAGTATTAAATCATAGTATACAAAACACATTATATTTTGTAATCCAGATAAATTTTCATACTTTTTGTTTTTATTTTCTTTTGTTATTAATAGACTCACTTTTGATAATAAAAAGTAAGACAACGAAAGAAGTAAGACAACAAAAGGGCAATTTTGAAATGAGATTAAATTTACACTCCCAAGATGAATTTTTTAATATTATATTTTTCAAATGGGTTGTAAATGATACAAAAATCTTAAAGTAGGGAAGGCAAATAAGATTTTTCAAAGTTCGACAGTACGAAGTGAAATTGTGAAATTATCCCTAAAAATTAACACAAAAGGAAGCATATTAAAAGTGCAATAAGGATGAGAAAGACATGAGAAAGACAGATCACATCCTCAACAATAATAGTGATAGAATTGGGAATGAACATGTATACTGACAGTGCATAAAAAATTACCCTTTGAAATAAATAATAATTAAAAATTAACACAAAAGAAAGCATATTAAAAGTGCAATAAGGATGAGAAACACAAATCATATCCTCAACAATAATAGTGATAGAGTTTGGAATGATCATCTTCTTCGCTAATCTCACAAAACTTTTGAGGTTCGCCACTAAAATGTGTTCGGGGCATCTTATAAGCTAGAATCTTACGCTAATTGATCATAAATACCAATGAAACAGTTAGAGTCCTACTCTCATTCTTGGAAATCAATTTCTTATCTTCAGGTGTGTATGATAGCAAATTTTGAGTTTTCTTTTAAAAAGTATCATTTGTGAAAATAATTTTTTGTGAGTTGCCAGGCTTTGTTTGACTTTGTTTTTATCAATTAATAACTTCCAAAGATTAGATTCATCATTTATTCTTAGACATTTCTATTTTTTCTTTGATATCTTTACTATAATTTGACACCTCATCGTCATTCAAATGTAATATTAGGTACGTTTTTTATCCCTCCCGTCTTCCACTATAGTCAAAATTTTTACTTTCTTTTACAAGTCAAAG
Source organism: Gardenia jasminoides (assembly GCA_013103745.1). NCBI lineage: Eukaryota > Viridiplantae > Streptophyta > Magnoliopsida > Gentianales > Rubiaceae > Gardenia > Gardenia jasminoides. The sequence goes on along the minus strand of CM023101.1, from coordinate 30,967,793 downwards.
TCAAATTAGGATTTGTTATCTCTTATATTATATCCAGAACCTAGCATAATAAGATTAAGTAGCATTATGTTATTTGATAAAAACTATGTTTAATAAGATTAATTAATTTCGTTCCAAATCTAACCATATTTTGTAAGAAAAATTCAATGTAGTTCTCTTCCTAAAATAAAAAACTAACATTGATATTAGACAATTACCCTCAACAGAGTCAATAAGTTTTCCAAATTTGGAGGTAGCCTTGATATGTTATGCGAGGGTTAATGTTGGAAAGTGAGAACTAAATATCTATTTGCAAGTCAAAGTCAAATTCGTATTTGTTAACCCTTTATTATATCTACAACCTAGCTGAATAAGATTAAAAAACATTGTGTTATTTGATAAAACTATGTTTAATAATAAGATTAATTAATTTCATTCCAAATCTAACTATATTTCATAAGAAAAATGCAATACAGTTCTCTTCCTAAAATAAAAACTTAACATTGATCTTATGCAATTACCCTCAACAATATCAATAAGTCATGGAGCTCGCCTTGATATGTTATGGAAGGGTTAATATTGAAAAGTCAGAACTAAATCACTAAATCATATCAGTGCTTTTAATATAATATAGATATAGATATGGATATAGATGTAAATATACTAATTTTAGATTTTTGCTTCTGTGATATTAGAGGGAGACCAAATGGGAATTCGTTCTTACCAAAGTTTAAAGTAAACTATACCGGTTTTCAAGACCGGGGCTGTGACGACCCCACCTCCCCCTAAGTCGAACCTGTGACGCCCCCACCTCTCCTAAGGGCGAACCTAAGGGTATCAGCGGGACGCCTGCCCAACTCTCGCCAGGACTCATACACTGCAACCGAATATAAATACAAGTATTCATTCTTAAAACTATAATTGAAATACATGAAAATTCCTAATTCAACTTTCAAGAGTACAAGCCCAATAATTTCATCAAAGTTTCAATAGTTTTAACTCCAAGTACAAAAATCCATCAATTTCACAAATAGTTACAATCTTATACAAAAGTGAGTAAATCCTACACAAGAAGCTAAACCTCGACACACGTGCCCCACTTCAAAACCTGTTAAGGAAAACAAATATATTGGGGTGAGCTAACGCTCAGTGAGGCCAAGCAAACATGCACGCAAGCAGGTTAAAACAATACTTTAACAATTAAAACAATTCAAAGAAACCAACAATATTTCATGTAGGGCAATTTAGTAACACCATATAAAAGGATACAGGTGGACACAGGAGGTAGAGGTGACTACCGTCCTCAGAGACGTAGCACATACCCCCACTCCAGATTTCTGCATTTACCATAATCATATCCGGTCCATTTCATGAGCTCCGACTTCCAATCAAAATGTTGACACTCCGTCAACCGCTCACTTTCATGATCCATATCCACCACTTTCTCCCTCTCCCGTCTACTTACACCTCCTTGACCGGGCCCGAACTCCAAAATATTAAGTTGGTAATACTCGAGTATACCTTGGTCGGCGAGCGCACTCCAACCGACATAAATACTTTTAAGACCCATGGTTCATCAATCCCTCGACCGAGCCCCTATTGCCGGTCGAGGTGAAAGGTTCCCCGGTGGGGTTTGGGCGTCCTCACAATTTTCAATAGCAATAACAAGCAATTCAAGCAGTTAAACACTTAACAATTCAAGCAGTGGAACTCATTTAGAGGCAATTCAATTAAGGTGAGCGCGGTAAAGTACACGCTCACCGAGACACACAAGCATGCTTCTCAAATCATTAACATTAAATAAAGTTTCAAGTAATCATGCACTTGAACACTCACCGAAGTTCAGTAAAACAAGCGAACGAGCAAGAAGCTTAAACTTCGGTAGTCGGGCCAACTTTTGCAACCTCTTGGTCACTTGAGCCAAAACGGAACTATCACTTTCAATCTAAACGGTTAAAACTTAAGATTTAACCTAACTCTCCAAATTCACCAAAATCACTCAACTATAGCTTCTTTCTCAGGCCATAACTCACTCAATATACGTCGGAATTGAACAGGGCTTAAAGTTACGGAAACTAGATTCAACATACTAAAAATCACTAGAAGACATCGCTCGAAGATTCATTGAGCAAGATGGACTAAAATGAGCCGGAAGATCCAGCAGAAACAAAAATAGGAAATCAGACTGAAAAATTAGTCATCTTTGTGACTTTGCTGGTATTGATAGGAAAAGAACTAGTGTACAAGCCTTATACCGTTAGAAATCTGGTGAAGTCTAGTTTCAAACACCACTGATGGCGCTCAATTTCGACTCCCGAGCAAGGAATTACAGTCATTAGAAGGACAGGGATTCGCAAAGACTGACAGGAAGATTTCCAGATTTGAGAAGCTAATTTTGAGACAACATTTGGGCATCGAAATGCCACTGGAAAATCACCAAATTTTGTACACTAAAACCTCACTAGGTGGACTATGTGTGTACCAAATTTGAGCCAAAAACTCAAACGGGAAGATAACTTTTTAGATGACCAAAGTTTGTGAAAAGTTTGGAAACTAAGCTGCCAGGTTTTCCTTTCTTTGATTTGCAAACCTTTTGTTCAATGAAAATAGCCCCAAATCAGTCAAGCATTGATAAAAAAGTTCTAGTAGCATTCCTTTATCAAATGGAAGCCAAATGGTAGCAAAAATTTGAATCAAAATGCTCCAAAAACAGGGCAGTAGTTCGGCCAAATGTGAAGAGTAAAATTTTCCAGTTTTCATAGCATTCTTTGAAAAACCAAAACTTGAGTTCTATAAGTCCAAAATTTATGAATCTTATACCATTGGAAAATAGACTCAATGAACTAAAACTCTCAAGAAGACACTTATACAAGATTTGTGATAGCCCCACTTCTCCCTAGGGCGAACCCTAGGGTATCGGCGGGTCGCCTGCCCAGCTCTCGCCGGGACTCACTACAGATTCTCAATTATCTCACAAATCTCAAATAATTACACCGCAAGATCTCCAAATAATAATTACATTTCCATCTAGTCCAAATACACCAAAAGTCGAACAGTCCAATATTACAATAGTACAAGAGATAATTCGACCAGTCATACTAAGAGAAATTACTACACATGCCTTCCTTCATCTCGAGCCCTGTAGGGGGGGAAAATAAAATATTTTGGGGTGAGCTAGAAGGTCAGTGAGTATCCAGTAAAAATAAGTTGGCAACTAAGTAACTCAGTAATTCAGTTTATCGAGCAATGATCAGGTATCAAATGAATGGATTTTATTTGCTCTGGTGGGCCAGTGGAGTCATTGCACTCAAACACCCAACGCTCAGACAAATCACTGAACAGTAGAACACTAATCATTAACAGTAGAGCCGTTGGCTCAAGCGAATCATTGCACTGGAAATCAAATGGAGCCATTGGTGTCAAGTACAAGATCACCACATACTCACCGAGCCAAATCATGTGCAAATCATGTACACACAAGCACACACATGTCATCATGAAGTGATGCAATTAACAGTAGAAACTTTCGCTTGGAAACAGTTTTATGAATACTAACCAAACACAGCTCATTTCACTTGTCCACAACAGATATCTCCATTTCAAGCCAAGTCCTAGAATCACAAATTAAGTAAGTCGGGTCACAACAATGGTGCATACGAGTCAAGAGGAATGAAAGAAACAATTGTGGCAAGAACAACAACAATCGACAGGTTTGCCACCCTTCAGTGTTTTAATCATAACTGTGGCTGTGGTTATCGGATTGGGGCAAATTTTATGGCGTTTCGAAGCTAAGACATAGACCTACAACTTTCATGAGAGGTCGAATACGAAATCATGCTTAATCATAGTCAAAATGGAAAATCTCAGAGAAGAAAGAAAACTATCGGAATGGCTGCAGGCTGGTCGAACAGTCTCGGGAAAACAGCCATAACTCGACGTAGAAAAATCAAAATCAAGCTCTGTCAGCGGCGTTTAAAACTAGGTTCATAGGGATTTCTAACGGTATAAGGCTCGGATGCTAATTCATTTTCTACAGTGAACAGTAACCTCCGAAAGTGGACTGATTTCCATTTCTGATTTCCTGCAAAAATTTCCAGCTTTGACACAATCCTTCAATTATTCCTTTAAGTCATTTCCATCATTTGCCAAGGTGTTTAACATGCTAAAACAGGAATTAACTCCATCATCAAAGCATCACATATTAACAAACAATTCATCAAACACTTGGTGGCCAACAAATAAAACCCAAACTCTATTTATCAAACACAAGATTTCCTTCCATCATCAATCCTTCTAAGCAACCATAAGCACCTTAATATCATCTAACTAGCATCCTCTTTGAATTTTAAAGATCAATAAAGCATGGATAATTGGTGAGTTACCTTGGGAGATGAGAGAGAAAAATCCACCCACAAGCTTCAACTCTTCCAACCAATCTTGATAACCAAGTAGTAATCAAACTAGGGTTTCACTTGGAGTAATTTTTCCACCACTAAAATGGCTAAATCAAGCTTAGGGTTTTATGGTTTCTTGCTCCTTGAGGTTCGGCCAAAGAGAGAGAAAAAGAGAGGGAATTTGTTTGAATTTTTTGAAGACAAGAGTTTAAATAGAAAAGCTTAAGTCAAGGGTTGTGTTGGTTAGTTGACAAGTGTCAACTTCTTGGCCAAAAATAGGATAATATCTTTGCAAATTACCATCAAATCCCTTAATGTAAAATGTGATCCACTTAATATCATATAAGTTTATGTATTTGGCTACATGAAATATGAAAAATACAATTCCAAATTAATTTCATACAATACATACAAAATAGAGTACTTAAAGGAAAATAATGCACTTAAAGAAAATTTTATGCTACCAATGTTTAAAGAAAATGATTTGCACTTAAATGAATACAATGAAAAATAATTCATGAAAAATTTAGGGTTTCTCGCAAGAAATATAAGCAAATAATTCAAGAAATTTTGGGTGTATAATTCAAGAAATTCTGGGTTCTCACAATCACATGCCCCATTCCTCCCTAAGGCTAACCAGGAGGGGTTGGCGGCTGCACAACTCTCCGGGACTCACGCATGAAAAGATACTAACTTAAGCAGGTAAAACCTCCAATCATAGCAACATTAATATTAAAATTGGCACAATCTTGTCAAATCTTAGAATTACAGGTTTCCCACTCAAAATACTTAAAATCCTCGAGCAGATTTTAGGTACATTTCCATAATTCTAAAATATACATCACCAAAAGAATATACAAAACATTTCTCCAAATTCGAGATAAAAGTCAAAAGGACAAGAACTAGCCCTATTTAGGTTTCTGGATTCTCGTCACCTGTTAAGGAAAAACAAAGGGGAACGAGGGTGAGCTAAAAAGCTCGTGAGTTTCCAAAATTCATACACATGCACTTAAAACGGTAAAATTAAAAGTGAATAAATAAAACACATGGACAAATGAAATTCACACACATTGAGGATCTGGGGCTCTCGGGCCAAATTCCACATTTCAGAGCATTTATAGTAGTCGACACTCCGTGACTTTCAATCAAGTAGAGCGACTCTTCACGCAAACTCCAACCACCAAACTCCCCACTCGGCCCTGCATAAAACATTTAAGCAAAGTGAGCGGTAAGCGGTAGGCCACTCAAGACGCAAGAGTGGCGGTGTAACACTTCTCCATCTCCAAATTTGACACATGCAAAATATTTAAATTACCAACACTACAAAAAGGGAGCAATAAAGTATACTCTCCTTTAGGTGAGTGGTTCATCAAATTTCCATTTTCACAGTCAAATCAAGCAACATGTCATGGTACACATACATTCATAAAGCATTTAAACGAAAACATTTAACAGGCATTGAAAACTCACCGACAAAGTAGGGGTCGGAGTCCAAGTTTTGATCAGTTGCAAAATCAGCACTTTGCCCTAAAATAATTAAAGAGAGCGAAATAAGTTTTCCTAGTTCACCGACCAAATTTATTTCAAAAAGTAGAAAGTTCGACCATTTGCTAATTCGAGCTGAAAACTTTGAAAAATCATAACTCAAGTTATACAAGTCAGAATTTTGCACATTTAGTACCGTTGGAAATCTCTTTGAAAGTTCTAAAACTTTGTATAAGACATCCAATTAAAATTCTGGACGGAATTAGCCCAGATTTTAATTTAACGAACTGCTACAGTAACAAAACAGGGCAGTTCAGGTTGGTCGACCAGCCTACTTTGAAAATTCCCTACAAATCACAGAAAATGAATTGGCCTCTAAAATTTATACAGTTTATATTACTATGTATAAAGTTTCAAACGCCACCAACGGAACTCAATTCCGATACTTGACCAAGAAATTAGAGCAGTTCGAACAGAGGCAGTTCAAAAATCTGAAATTTCTGGAATTCGAACTTACAGGACAGAGTTTAAAGCCTTGTTTGAGTGACGATTTCATATCTAAAAATTACCAAATTTGGTACACTAATACTTCCATATATAAACTAGATTCATACCAAAATGCAACTTAAAATTCAAATGGGAAGGCAGTTTTCTACGTACCCAAAGTTCATTCATAGAAACTCTTCAAACCGATGAAGTTCAACTCCTCCACTTCTAATCTCTTATAACCAACATATACTACTGCCATTTAACTTCAATTTCGACCCTAAGCTGGTATTAGTCTCCCTTAACCTAATGATGATAAAAAATGGTCACATCTTTTAGCAAAATTGTCACGAAATAATCCCCTAAAATTCGGGCAGCATAATGCTTCATTTTTCCAGTTTTCCTTATTCCATCTAACCATCAACTTCACTCAATTCTTGAAGGACTTTGTATGGGGCAATTTTAACAGCTTAACCCTCACATTCAAGCCTCACAATCAACTTTTAAACTTGCCAAAATTTGCAGCCACCAAATTAGAGGAAAAACAGAAATTTCTTCCTTATTTTTTCTTCCTTCATGAACCAGTTCCTCTTAGGGTTTTGTCCAAAAATCCAACAACAATTTTTAACTCAAATTCATACAATGCATCAATAACCATGCTAGAACTCTAATCAACACAAGTGTGGGAGTTCAAGAGCCCACTTATACAACCAAATATCAAGAAAGACAATTTATTGAGATTAATCTTCCAAAATTAAAAACCAACACATGAATCCATTTCATCAACAATGACAAGGTTCTAACAACCTCTCAACTTCCCAAACCTATCATCATGCTTCAAAATGGAATTTAAGAGACAAAAGTTCAAGCTCTAGTTTCATATCTCTTCCAAGAAACAAGCAAGAGTTCACCAAGGAATGCTAGACTAGAGCTCCCAAGTGCACCTACTCCAAGCTTCTCCACCAAGTGCAAGTTCAAGCAAGGATTAATGGAGGTTGTGAGGGTTTTTTGGAGGGAATTTGAGTGAAGAAAATTGCTGAAAATTTAGGGGAGAAGAGGAGAGGGAGTTTGGGTGAGAGAGGGAGAAGGATGAAGCAATTTTTGGTCAATTTTCTTGAGGAGTTAATGGAAAAAAAGGAAGACAAGACATGAGTCTTATCTTATGCACCCAAAGTCAAAACTTGCATAGTGGCATTAATTAGCTATTTGGAGGGAAAATTAATCACCTCATTTGGCTTGAAATTAATGGATAAATCTCGATTAGGAGAGGGGATGAAGAAGTAATTTTTAAGTGATTGGTAGGAATTTAGTTGAAAGAATTAACGGTTAGATAAAATTCTAAACTTAAAGAGGTTAATCCAAATCTTAACTAAAATTTCGAAACCCTAATTAATCACCTTCAATGACCCAATTCCAGTCATTTAATTACACTTCCAACCTACCAGTGATCATCCATACTTATCTTCACTAGTTTACTCACGGTCAAATTTACCTCAAAAAGCGTGCTTTTAACATTTTGGCTAATAAATGCTACGAGGCGATATTAGAGGAATAGGGCTAAAATTAAATGAGAAGTTGTAAATGAGGAAAAATTGGATTTCACGAGATAATTAAAGAAATAATTATACAAATAAATAAAAAAAAACTTCAAATTTTTGAAATTTAATATTAAATTAATATTTTTTTTCTTTTTTTTCTTTTTTTTTTTTGAAAACAAAATTATTTCAATAATAATAACAAAATAAATAAAAGAATAATCAAACGAATTATTAAAGGCAAAAATAATAATAATATCTAATTTAATAAAAAAAAATTTTTCGAGGCCTTTACAAGATTCGAATCAAAAACCAATCAAATTTCAGTTTAAAGCTACTGCTACAGTGAAAACGGAACATAACAGTCTTGGTTTTCAGTCAATTTTGAAAATTCACCAAAATTCACAGAAATCAAACTAGCCCTTGAAATTTATACTGCTGAAAGAACTCAGATTCTAGTTTCAAACGCAATAAACAGAACTTGATTCGGACCTTTCTACACCAAGTTATAACAGTTGTAAGTAGGCTGATTCATCAGCCCTGTTTTCCCGAAATTCCAGATTCTCACACTTTCTTTCTCAACCATTTTGCAACATCAAACAAAACTATTTTTACATGAAATTTCTCACACACTTAGGCCATCATGTGAACATCAAGAATCAATAAGAGAGACATGAAATTATTGAGCTAAAATTGAGGAAATAAAGCTGCAAGGAACCGGCACTCCAACCCCCTCTCTCAGCTCCTCTCTTTCTCATTCCTCTTTCATTTTCTAGCAACAAATCTCACACAAAACACCCCACACACAAACATAAGATCATCAACAGCCCCAAGTTCATATATGGTGGGATTTCATAGAGCCCACTTTCATCAATCAACAACAAATTCCATTACAAAGAGCTACAAGCTCTCTTAGCCAAGAAAATGAAACAATTGAACAAGATTTTTGGTGTTTAGGAAGCTTACCCCCAATTCCAACAAGAAGCTTGATTGATGGTGGATGAAATGGCTCACAAAAGCCCTCAATCCTCAAGCTCAACAACCGGCTGCCCTCTCTTTCCAAGGTGGTCCGAAATCACCAAGAAACTAGCAAGACCTTCAAGCTTTCTTTGGTTGCAACAATGGAGGTTTTGTGTTGGTGATTTTTGAAGAATCAAGAAGAGGAAGAAGATGAAGGGGCCGGCTGTTTTGGAGCAAAAATGGAGGAGGAAAAATGTGATGTGCTTTTGTTGAGTTTCAAGACAACTATGTGGTAGAAATGAGGTGAACTTCAAAAGTCAACTTTTGTAGTTTTATATCGCGTCGATGTCGAATTCGCGCGACTCGATACTCTGATCCCGGTTTCTCTCATTTATATACTCCGAATACATATTTTAACATTCAAAACTTATATCCAATAGTCGACCCTAGGCCCGAGTGCGAAATTTAAACATTCAAATAATTTAATCAAGTACATAATTTAAACGCGCACAATGCATTTTAAAACTTTTCGTGCCATTACAATTGATATACGAAAATCAAATAATTCAAACAAAAATAATTTTTAATTTTTAATTTTTTTTTATGAAAATATGGAATTTTACAATTTATAAATTAAATTTATGGTACGGGGCCTCACAGAACCAGAGGGTTCGGCGGACCGCCTGTCCAACTCTCGCCAGGACTCACTCGCTCGAATAACTAATAACCCTTTGAAAGTAAATGTAAATAGCCATTCCAAATCAACCACAACTAATAACATTACTAAATTCAACTTACAACTTAGCTTCTCAAATTACAGTCCAATATACTTAAGGTACAACCACAATTTCATTTTACAAACCCAAAATATCAAATTCAGCATTTCAAGGCAAAATTCAAAAGATAAGTTCCAACCCTAACTAATCATGTCTTCACTCGAGTTCTCGATCCCTGTTAAAAAAAAATAAATTTGAAAGAATGAGTTAAAAGCCCAGTGAGTGCCAAAAGACTTGCAATTCACGTAGAATAGTTCAAATCATACTTCAAGTTTAAAATTTAAAACATGTAGATAAATATGTAAATGGGTATTGCCTGGATATACCAAGTAAACTACTCAAGGGACATCGCCCAACGAAGTAGACTAGTTGAGGGATTTTGCCCAACGACGTCACAACAATTCACTGAAACTGCTCGAGGGATTTCACCCAACGAAGTAGACTAGCCGAGGGACTTCGCCCAACGACATCACATCAATTCACTGAAACTACTCGAGGGATTTCACCCAACAAAGTAGACTAGTTGAGGGACTTCGCCCAACGACGTCACATTTGTCACAAGATAGCACACTATTTATTTTAATTCCCAAAATCACACGAAAAGGAGAAAACACTCACATGGTAGTTCAAATCATAAAACAGATCAAGCATATTTCTTATGAAATTCAAGTCTTTCAAATAACCCAAATTCATTTCAACAATTCATTTCTTTGCAAACAATAGCAAGGTTTTCATTTTGAGAAGGAGTTGGAACACTCACCGTGAGTCGGTGAAACAGACGAGCAAGCAAGAAGATCAAACTTCGGTAGTCGGGTCGCCCTCGATGAAGTCTGGGTCACCTGAGCCAAAGTTTAACTATCACACACTTGCCAAACAACTAAAACTCAACACTTAACTTAAACTACTTAAAATCATCTAAGGCCAAACTGTCACAGTTCCTTGTTCAGTCCATATCTTAGGTTACACTCATCGAAATTAGGCAAGGTCTACAGCTATGGAAACTAGAATCGAAGTACTACAATTCATTAGAAGGGCTCTCTCCAAGATTCATTTTGTAAAGTGAGCAAAAGTACGACACAAGAAGTCGTGAGGAACAAAAATAGGCAAATTAGTCTTGAAAAATGGCCATCTTTACCAATTTTTTGGAATTGATAGAAAATGAGTTAGCACGCAAACCATATACCATTGGAAAGCCCTTGAAGTCTAGTTTCTAACACCATCAACGGCGCTCAATTTTGACTCCCGAGCACGAAATTATAGCCACTTAAAGTTGGGTCAGTAAGCTGCCTGACAGCTTGGTTTTCCAGGTTTGAAGTGTCATTTTTGGAACACCATTTGGGCAGCGAAATGATACCAGAAAAACACCAAATTTTTCAGGAATAAATCTCAGTATGTGAAATACATTTGTACCAAAATTTAGCCAAAAACTCAGGCAGGAAAGCAGTGATCAATGTAGCCAAAGTTGACTGAAAATCATGAGTTCAATCCTGCCATACGAAAATCATTTCTTGTTTCAACCTTTGGTTCATCCAAAACATCCCTCATTCCATTTCATTTTCAAAACTAAGATTCTAAAAACATTTCTTGATCAAATGAAGGTTAATTGATAGCAAAATTTTGGACCAAAACCACCCCCAAAACAGGACGGTCAAGTTGGACATAAATGAAAGCAGATTTCCAGGTTTTTGAACCTCATTTCATGCACATTCTAATACACCAATTGAGGGAGTTTCTTGGCTAGGAAAATGCCAACTTAAAGCCTAACATTCCAGCTCCCAAAACCACCAAAAATCCCACGAAATGCTGCTGCCAAAATAGGGGAGAAAAATGCTGAAATAAGACCGGCAGCACTTCCCCTCAACTTTCTTGATTTTTCCTTCTTCCTAACCTCCATGAATTCATCACAACTCACTCCATCACAGAAACACACATCATAGCAGTCCAATAACAAAAAAGGTGGGAATTCATAGAACCCACAAAACCATTCAATTCAACAAGAATAGCAACATTGAACCATCAAAGCTTAAAACTACCTAAAATGGAAACAAGGAACAAGGTTTTTGTTGAAATCAAAGTACCTCTAATGGCTCAAGAAGCAACCCTTGTTTGTGATGTGTCAAAGCTCCCAAAACAACCCCTCTCTTCAAGTTTCTAGCCGGCTCTCCCTCTCTTGTTGATGATCCTCAAAGCTCCAAGTGAAAAGAGTGGAAGATTTCTCAAGTTTTTCCTTGGTTGATTTGATGAAGTTTGATGTAGTTTTTGAAGACAAAAATGAAGGGAAAAGGGGGATGGAGTTCAGGTGAGAGAGAGAGAAAAAGTGAGAGTTTTCTTGTGATTTTTGATGAATAAATTGGAGAAAGCAAGAAGAAATGAGAACCACTAATTCTTGGGTACAAAGTTCAACAAGTGAACACTAGTTCATTAATGCTCCAATTTGAGATTAATTCCAATCACTCACTTCTAATCCCTCAATTAGCTTTTCTTAATCTACTAATGATTATTCTTATTCTCCAAGATTACGTCACTCTCAGTCCAAATATTTGTCTCGAAAAATGTGTCTTTCTCGTTTTTCACAATTGAGCGATAGAAAAATTGAATTGAAGGTTAAACAAGGTTTTTAAAATAAAATGAGGTAATGTATGGTGTAATTGAAATTAAAATGATTTAAATCAATTATTCAGAGAAAATAAATAATTAATTAAATAATTAGATCAGATAAAATAGGTTTTCGGGTCCTCACAGGGGCTATCAACCACTCAGCCATCTCTCTGAGAGACAATTTTTATTTTATTCCTCATAATAGAACATGACCATAAGGCAGATTCCTACTAGCTGTAGAAAGACCTCCAGTGGGAATCTACCATCGATCCGTATATATGAGCCAGCACGCCCATTTGTGAAATTGAAAAAATTTCATTTCTTTCGACCCCATGTACAAATAAAGTGTAAAATAGGTAGTAATAAGTTATATAGAATCAATGGATTCATGTTAAAAGAAAATCCCTCGATGATATATTTTATTAAAACTTTTTTGCTGATAGAAGGATCAAATGGTATAATATAGTTCATTTGTTGGTCGATTGGAGGATTAAAAGTATGACTCTTGCTTTCCAATTGGCTGTTTTTGCACTAATTGCTACCTCATCAATCTTATTGATTAGCTTGCCCATTGTATTTGCTTCTCCTGATGGTTGGTCAAGTAACAAAAATGTTATATTTTCTGGTACATCATTATGGATTGGCTTAGTCTTTCTAGTTGGTATCCTTAATTCTCTCATCTCTTGAACCTATTCGTCCCAGATCCGAAACCGAAACGACCCCCCGAATTTTTCTCAGTCGTGAGACACATTAAAATTGAATATAAGTCCCCAAAAGAAAATGCAAATAAAGAAAAAATGTAGAGGGGGGTCAAACTTCTTGCAAAATTCTTGAATGATGTAAAAATACAATTAGTAATTAATAAAATAATTTAAAATAATTGGAATTGCCCTTAGGAGAGTATCTGGTCCGACACTATATAAAAATGATCAAGGTATAGGTATATATTAATTTTATTAATTTAATATTTTGTAGACATATTATATGTGAAGGCCTCAAAATTTATTATTTTAAATATTGATATTATTATCATTAATCTGTTTGATTATTTTAATGTCGTACTCAAACATATTTTTCAAAAAATTTAAATGAAAATTCATTTTTATTTTTGGGAACCCAATTTTTATTTCACACTTATTTCCTCGTTGTTTTTCAATATTCTATTTATTTTATTTTAAAATTCGCCCTTTTAGCATCAATTAGAGAGAAAATGAGAAAACACGTTTTCCGAGGTAAAAATTCGGGCCGTGGGTGAAGTAGCGATGGAGAGTAAGGATAATTACTTGTAGGTTAAGAATACAATCAAGCGACTAGAAGTGAATCATTAAAGGTGAGATTAAGTAGGGTTTTGAAACTTTAAAACTTAGTTGGACAAATTTTCCATAAACTAGTATTTTAATCTTGCGATTGTTTTATCCATTTAATTTCTTCCAATTCACTTTAATTTCTCTTTTCTTTTCTCCCTCTTAGCCGAGATTACTCCTTAATTTGCAGCCAAGAGAGCTAATTATATTTCCCTCCAAAATTGCTAGCAAATCTACTATTCCAAGTTGGACTTTTGACCCTTAAATTTGGGTTTTAAGTCTTGTCTTGATTTCCTTTCATTTATTCACTAAATCACCTCACAAATCACCACTCTTCTCTCTCTCTCTCGGCCGACTTCCTCCCCCTCTCTTCCCTTAGAAATTTCATCATCATCTTCTTCCATTTCTCTCCAAAATCATCCACCATCCTGCAATCATCTTGGCTCAAGCTTGAAGCTTTAGTGAAGAACATTGAGGAGGAAAGCTCTTGGTGTTTGAGGCTAAGATTCTTGGGAGTTTTACTAGCTACTTGGAAGAGGTAAACCATTAAAGCTTTCATCTTTGTTCATCCCTTAAATTTCCAAGCATGAAATTAGGATTGGGTTGTTGAAGAGTTGCTAGAACCTTGACATTAGGTAGTAGAAGTAAGCTTTGTGTTGGTTTTGAAATTTTAAGTTGCTAAGCTTCTTTAAATTGCATTTGTTGATTATGGATGAAGTGTGGGCTCTTGGAATTCCCACAAAATATGTGAATTTTTTTACTAACATGATAAATGATGAAATGTGTGTGGATATATTGAATATTGTTGGCTTAAATTTTGGAAGAAGAGCCTCAAGGAAAACCGAGAGGGAGAGGGAGAAATGAGGGCTAAAATTTGCTGTTTTTCCTTTAATTTCGTGGCTGCATTTTTGTAGGCTTAGGGACTGATTTTTAATGTCTAAATGTTGAGATTTAAGTTGTTAATTTTCCCCACAAAAAGCCCTTCAAAAGTTGTTGCAATAATGGTTGATAAGTTGGAACAAAATCTAGAAATTTGGAGAAGCATGCTGTCCGAATTTTTGGGCTATTTTAGTGCTAAAAATTGATAAAAGCTTCCATCATTTTTTATCATCATTAGGCTTAGAGAGGTTAATACTATCTTGGTTCCAAAAATTAGGGCAATTGGTGGTGATTTAGGTATGTTAGAGGTGTTTAGAAGAAGAAGATCAAAACTTCACAGGTTTGAATCGAGTTGCTAAGTACACTTTGGGCATTAAAAACACTGTTGTCCCATGAGATTTCTTAGCTGAATTTTCGTATGATCTTATTCTATATATAGTAGAGTTAGTGTACCAAATTTGGTGATTTTTGAGTAAGAATTCGTCACTCAAATAAGGCCTCAAATCTGCCCTGCAAATCTGGAAATTCAGAAAAAGCAGAATGTTGAACCTGCCCTGTTTGGATAATTATATTTTCTTACTCAAAAGCCAGAATTGAGTGCCGTTAGTGGCGTTTGAAACTAGATTCATAGGGATTTGAACTGTGAAAATTTCAGGGGTTAATTCATTTCCTACAATTTTTGACGAATTTCCAAAGTTTGCTGGAAAACCAGCCTGTGCTGTCCTGTTTTTCACTGTAGCCGAATTTCAAACGAAAATCTGGGCAATTTTTGTCTGGAATTTCATCATGGTATCTTCTACAAAGTTTTAGAACTTTAAATAAAGTTTTCAACGGTACTAGCCTTGCAAAATTTGGACTTATATAACTCAAGTTACGATTTTTCAAAAAATTCTGCTCAAATTGGGAGTTTATTGAACCTACTCTTTCTTGAACTAGATTTGATCGATGAACTAGAAAACTTATTTCCATTGTTCTTTAATTATTTTAGGGAGTGGTGCTAATTTGCAAATTGATCAAAACTTGGACTCCGAACCCTACTTTGTTGGTAAGTTTCCAATGCATGTTAATTGTTTTAATTAAATGCTTTGTGTGAACGTGTTATGTTCTTGAAATTGAATTTGTTGAACCGCTCACTTAGGGAGGGTATACCTTATTGCTCTCTTTTAAGTAGAGTTGGTGACACAGTTGTTTTGCATGTGTAAATACTTGTGGAGAAAGTGTTTATAAAACTACTCTTGGCCGCGTCCCTTGAGTAGTAAGTGTTAAGTGTTTGGATTCCGGGCCCGGTAAAGGGGGAAGTTCGGTGGAAGGAAATGATTGTAAAGAGTCGTCTACTTGGATTGGAAAGTCGACGGAGTGTCGGCTACGTAAATTGATCATGCATTGTGGACCTGAACTCCTGAGAGTTCCTGTATCCTACTTGTGTGTTATATGTTTTCTTTACTTGTTTTAAAATGTTATTTATCTTGCTTTATGCCTGTGCATGTTCTTTTGGAAATTCACGAGCTTTTAACTCACTCCGTTCCCATTTTGTTTTTCCTTAACAGGTGACGAGAATCCAGAGACCTAGATAGGTCTAGTACCTGCCTTTGGCTTTTGTCCCGAGTTTAGAAGTATAAATTGTATTATCTTATGATTTTTTGAAATTTCGACTCATGGGAATGTATTAAGTCTTGAATTGAAGCTTTAGGTGCTTTTGAGTTAACATTTGTACTCTAAACTTGAATGTCATTTTACAATTTTCATTCTCTATTCTAATGTGGATTTTAGAATTTGTCCGTTAGGGTTAGTATTTCGAATGCTTGAGTCCTGGCGAGAATTAGGCAGGCAGCCCGCCAACCTTTTGGTTAGCCTTAGGAGGAAGTGGGGCTGTCACAGGTGGTATCAGAGTCTAGGTTAGAGATTTATAAGGAAAATTTTAAAATCCTTATTAGAATGGTTTCTTGTACTTTAAGGTTGATATTTTAGTAAAGTTGATAACTTTAAGTTTCTAACTTTAAGTTGTGAATTATCTGTAGGAATGGAGAGTGGCAATGGCGTTCCCGGAGCTAATGGACACGAGTCGCCAGCTAGGCCTATCCGATACAGAGTGAGGGGTAGTGGAGCCGGGCTCCGGTATACTCCACGCCGGGGGGCCCCGAGTTGTGCATGTAGGATGAGGTACACCTATCCAAATGCTGTAGTGTTATCTCTTGATGACGAGCGTCAAGAATTGATGAATGCCAATAGGTCACTTCGAGAGGAGCTTGTGGGGATGGCGGATGTTTTGACATATCGTCATGGCCGAATTCAGACATTGGAAGCTCAGATTGAGGCACTAGAGGCTCGGGTTGAGGATGAGCGTGAGCGGGCTTAGGCCGCCCGTGATCAAGTTCAGAGGTTCAGGGCCCGACTTACTAGGGTAGCTGATGAGATCCAGGATAGGACTGCGAGGATTGTAACTAACACCACTGCTCTGGTTGATGAGATTGTCGCGGTGAATGCGAGTGCATTTGTTGAGGAGCCTTTAGAGGAGGATTCTTTTGAGGAGGAGCCTTTTGAGTACGTGCCGGTTGAGGAGGACCCATCTGAGGAAGTCGAGCCTGTTGAGGAGGATCCGTCTGAGGAGACCCTTTCTAGTGGTCCTGCGGAGGATTAAGGTAGTTGTACTTGGGAAATTAGGATTTTATTAACCCCATTTTTGTAAAGAGAAACCACTAGAGTGATTCTCGTCTCTATGGGTGCATGTTTATTTACCGCTTTCACTATTGTGTTTTGTGTAGTGAGATGGCCGTGAAAGCGACTTTTGTGTGTTCTTTTGTAATAAACATGCCACCGTGATGTACTTGAGTCTTTCGGTATATATATGTATGAAAATTTGATCGGTTCTAGAAAATTCTCTTGTTAGTTCCAAAATTTAAATCGTTAATTGCTTATTTTATTTTGTGTTATTTTATTCTATTTTATCTCCTCTTATTCTATTTTACTTTATTTTAATTCATTTTCGCATCTCTTTTTAAAAATATCTACCTTCTATAAAGATTATGGACGGTAGACGAGGTCGAGGCCAAGGCCGAGGTCGAGGACGAGGGCGTGGGGCAAAACAATCCTTAAATGTGGGCGACGACCGAGGGTCGGCAGTTAACCAAGGTCAGGGACAAGGAATAGATTTCGGGGAACAAGTGGCAACTGCCATAAACCAGATGACGGACATCTTGACTCGTTTGGTGGACCAACAAGGTCAGGGTCCAACTAATCAGCCTGGGGGCCACGAGAATGGCGAGGATAGGGCTCTAGAACGTTTTCAAAAGTTCGCCCCGCCTAAATTCTTTTGGGGAACCCGATCCAGAGGCCGCTGAGGTTTGGTTGGATCGTATCACAGATATTTTCAGCACCTTGAATTATACCGAGGTGAGGTGGGTGTCTTTTACCGCCTTTCAGTTCGAGGGGCCAGTTCGATCATGGTGGAACATGATTAGGGCAAAGTGGGATAGAGATCAGATTCCTCGAACTTGAGAGAATTTCACTCGGGAGTTCTATGCTAAGTTCCTCCCTCCCTTGGTTCAAGAAAAGAGGGAGGATGATTTTATTAAGTGCCGATAGGGTCTTCTAAGCGTGGATTAGAGCCTTTACTAAAAGCAGGTTTGCTCAGTGGTAGCCACGGGCAAGGAGAATTAGGCAACAGTCCAGGGAATTTGGAGATTCAAGAAAGGTTAGCGATGGCCCAGATTAATAAGTTTAGTGAGGCCATTGAAAAAGCCCAAAGGATCGAGACTGCAAAAGCTCAACTAAAGATCTTTCACGTTAGGAAAAGGAGCGCCCCTTCTAGTAGTCGGGGGTCTATGGATTCAAGTACTCCGCCTTCCAAGTTTGGGAGAGGTTTGAGTGGGGCTAGCGCCTCGGGAGTTTCAATAGGGGCCTTTTCTCGAGGAGGTACATCCAGAGGTTAGTGGTGATCTGAGAACCTGCAAGAGCTCCTGAGAGGCAGACCTCGAACTTCGGTCTTACCAGTGGTTTCTATGGGAGGCCAAATCACACAATGAGTCTTTGGAAGAAACAAGGAAAGTGTTTGAAGTGTGGTAGATCCGAACATCAAATATCTGCCTGTCCCTAACTCCGAGAGCGAGGTGAGGCCCAGAGATGGAATCCGAGCCAAGCTAAAAAATGGGGCGAAATACCAGCTTCGAGTTTATACCTGATTAACAAGAAGTGCGATTGGAAGTGGTGAAGGTACTATTCCCGTCTTCCACAGCTTAGCTAAAGTTTTAGTGATCGATGCATGCATTCATTTGTTAATCTGCATTTATCTGTGGTATAGATATAAAACCTATTAGGTTTACCCTTTGACCTAGAAGTTAGAACATAGCGGGGATAAAGTCTAATTACCAGTTTGGTGTATAAAGATTGTGACGTGTGGATTGGAGAGAGAAAATTAATGGTCGACTTGGTGAGTTTGGATATTAAGGGATATGATGTGATTATTGGGATGGATTGCTTAGCCAAACATCATGCTAAAGTGGACTGTAGGTTGAAGGTAGTGGAATTTTGCATCCCGGGGAAAGCAACTTTGAGGTTGAATGTTAAGGGAAGATTAGCTTCATCAGCTCTCATTTTTGGGATTAGGGTTAGAAAACTTCTGAGTAAGGGGGTTCAAGGGTATTTGGCTTTTCTTATAAACCCTCCGAATGATAAGGTGAAATTGGAAGATGTACCGATTGTTAAGGATTTTCTTGATGTGTTTCCCGAGGAGTTGGAATCTTTGCCCCCTGAGCGGGCAATAGAGTTTAAGATTGATCTAGTGCCTGGAACGGCGCCAATTTCTGAGACCCTCTATAGAATGGTTCCGGCTGAGCTTAAAGAGTTGAAGATACGGCTACAAGACCTTTTGAAATGAGGATTCATTAGGGAAAGTGATTCTCCGTGGGGAGCACCGGTTTTGTTTGTTAAAAAGAAAGATGGTAGTCTAAGGCTATGTATAGATTATCGGGGGTTGAATGATGTAACAATTAAGAACAAGTATCCCTTACCACTCATGATGAATTATTTGATCGAGTTACAAGGGTGGGTGGTATTTTCTAAGTTAGATCTCGAGGCGGGGTACTACAGGTTGAGGATTAGAAAAGAGGATGTACAAAATGGCTTTTAATTGAGTACTTTGAGTTTGTAGTGATGCCCTTTGGGTTGACTAATGCTCCGGCCGCATTCATGGATTTAATGCAACGAGCATTTAATTCCTACTTGGATCAATTTGTCGTGATCTTCATTGATGACATACTAGTGTATTCTAAGTCCCAAGAGGACCACGCTGAACACCTGAGAATTGTATTACAAACCCTCCGAGAGCACAAGTTATTTGCAAAGTTCATGGGGTGTGAATTTTGGTTGGAGGATGTATCTTTTCTGGGCATAGAATTTCTAAGGGGCGGGATTATAGTTAACCGGCTAAAGTGGAAGCTATTACTCATTGGAAACGGCCTGAGAACCAGATTAGAAGTTTCTTAGGGCTGGCTGGTTACTATCGTCGGTTTATTCAGGATGTTTCAAAAATTACTGGGCCTTTAACAGACTTGACTAGAAAACATGAAAAGTTCGTCTGGAGCCCTAAGTGTGAGGAGAGGTTTCAAGAATTGAAAAAGTGGTTGACTGATACTTCGATTTTGACCTTACCTGATGGCAAAGAAAGATTTGTGGTATATTCAGATGCCTCTAAGGATAGGTTGGGTTGTGTTTTAATGCAAAATGAAAAATTCATAGCCTATGCCTCTAGGAAGTTGAAACCTCATTAACAGAACTACCCAACTCATAATCTAGAATTGGCGGCAGTTATCTTTGTTTTGAAGAAGTGGAGGCACTATTTATATGGAGTAACTTTTGAGGTGTTCACGGATCACAAGAGTTTGAAGTATTTGTTCTCTCAAAAGGAATTGAACTTGAGGCAAAGGAGATGGGTAGCGTTCTTAGAGGACTATGATTGCTCAATAAAGTATCACTCTGGGGAGGCAAATGTCGTGGCTGATCGTTAAGTCAAGGCTCAGCGGGTTAATAGTGAAAGAATGGGAAATATTGGAATAAGTGAGCGAGTGGAATCCTTGCTTAGGGACGCCAAAGGTTATTTTTGGGAATGTGGAACTAAGGTCTCCATTGTTGGAACAGATCAAGGAGGCGCAGTCAAAAGATCCGGTAGTGCAGAAATTTCTGGAGAAAGTACAAAAGGAAGCAAGACTTTAAGATAGGAGGGTGTATTGAGGTTAGAGAAAGGATAGTAGTGCCAAATGGCAGAAGTATTAAGAAAAGAGATTTTGGAAGAGGCACATCGGTCCAAGTATACCATCCATCGAGGTAATAAAATGTATCAAGATCTAAAAGGGTTGTCTTGGTGGGATGGTTTGAAGAAGAGAAGTATGTACAGCACTGTCTTACTTATCAACGGGTTAAGGCTGAGCATCAAAAACCTTCAGGGCTCTTACAACCTTTAGAAATTCTTGAATGGAAGTGGGAACACATTACCATGGATTTTGTCACTGGTCTGTCGAGAAGTCAAAAAGGACACGACGCCGTATGGGTAGTAGTAGACCGACTCACTAAATCTGTACATTTTCTACCAGTGAATATGAGGTATCCTTTGAAGAAATTGGCCAAACTTTATTTGGATGAGATTGTAAGGTTGCATGGGATTCCAGTAAGTATTGTCTCCGATCGAGACCCTAGGTTTGTTTCGAGATTTTGGCAGAAGTTGCAAGAGACTCTGGGAACTAAATTAAAGTTGAGTACAGCCTATCACCCTCAGACAAATGGCCAGTCTGAGAGGACAATTCAGACTCTAGAGAACATGTTAAGATATTGTATAATGGATTTTGGAGAAAGTTGGAACCAATATATGACACTAGTCGAGTTCGCATACAATAATAGTTATCATGTTTCGATTCAAATGGCACCCTATGAGGCACTTTATGGGAGAAGGTGTCGATCACCGATTCATTGGGATGAAGTGGGTGAGAAAAGGTTCTTAACCCAACTGCTATACCTTGGATTGAGGAAGCCTATGAGAAAGTGAAGTTGGCTAGGGAAAGACTTCTAACAGCTCAAAGTCGGCAAAAGAACTACACAGATAATAGGAGAAAAGATTTGGAATTCGAGGTAGGTGATAAGGTTTTCTTGCGGGTTAAACCAGTGAAGAGTGGAGTAGTGTCTAAGAAAGGAAAGAAATTGAAGTCGAGGTACATTGGACCATTTGAGATTCTCAAACGGATTGGGAAAGTAGCTTATCAGTTGGATTTACCCGCCAGCATGTCGAAAATTCATAACGTCTTTCATATCTCGATGCTCAAGAAATATCACCTAGACCCGAGTCATATGTTGCAATTAGACGAGATTGAGATGGATGGAACGCTCTCATATGAGGAAAGGCCTGTGAAGATTCTCGATCGGAAAGTAAAGGACTTAAGGATGAAGAAAATTCCTTTGGTTAAGGTCCTATGGAAAAATCACGATATCGAGGAGGCGACTTGGGAAGTGGAAGAAGGAATGCAGAAAAAGTATCCAGAATTATTTGTCTAGCAAGCTGAGAATTTTGAGGACAAAATTCTTTTAAGGGAGAAAGGATGTGAGGGCCTCAAAATTTATTATTTAAAATATTGATATTATTATCATTAATCTGTTTGATTATTTTAATGTCGTACTCAAACATATTTTTCAGAAAATTTAAATAGAAATTTATTTTTATTTTTAGGAACCCAATTTTTATTTCACACTTATTTCCTCGTTGATTTTCAATATTCTGTTTATTTTATTTTATTTTAAAATTCACCCTTTTAGCATCAATTAGAGAGAAAATGAGAAAACACGTTTTTCGAGGTAAAAATTCGGGCCATGGGTGAAGTAGCGATGGAGAGTAAGGATGATTACTTGTAGGTTAAGAATACAATCAAGGGACTAGAAGTGAATCATTAAAGGTGAGATTAAGTAGGGTTTTGAAGCCTTAAAACTTAGTTGGACAAATTTCCCAAAAACTAAGATTTTAATCTTGTGATTGTTTTATCCATTTAATTTCCTCCAATTCACTTTAATTTCTCTTTTCTTCTCTCTCTCTTAGCCGAGATTACTCCTTAATTTGCAGCCAAGAGAGCTAATTATATTTCCCTCCAAAATTGCTAGCAAATCTACTATTCCAAGTTGGACTTTTGACCCTTAAATTTGGGTTTTAAGTCTTGTCTTGATTTCCTTTCATTTATTCACTAAATCACCTCACAAATCACCACTCTTCTCTCTCTCTCTTGGCCGACTTCCTCCCCCTCTCTTCCCTTAGAAATTTCATCATCTTCTTCTTCCATTTCTCTCCAAAATCATCCACCATCTTGCAATCATCTTGGCTCAAGCTTGAAGTTTTAGTGAAGAACATTGAGGAGGAAAGCTCTTGGTGTTTGAGGCTAAGATTCTTGGGAGTTTTACTAGCTACTTGGAGGAGGTAAACCCTTAAAGCTTTCATCTTTGTTCATCCCTTAAATTTCCAAGCATGAAATTAGGATTGGGTTGTTGAAGGGTTGCTAGAACCTTGACATTAGGTAGTAGAAGTAAGCTTTGTGTTGGTTTTGAAATTTGAAGTTGCTAAGCTTCTTTAAATTGCATTTGTTGATGATGGATGAAGTGTGGGCTCTTGGAATTCCCACAAAATATGTGAATTTGTTTACTAGCATGATAAATGATGAAATGTGTGTGGATATATTGGATATTATTGGCTTAAATTTTGGAAGAAAAGCCTCAAGGAAAACCGAGAGGGAGAGGGAGAAATGAGGGTTAAAATTTACTATTTTTTCTTTAATTTTGTGGCTGCATTTTTGTAGGCTTAGGGGCTGATTATTAATGTATAAATGTTGAGGTTTAAGTTGTTAATTTTCCCCACAAAAAGCCCTTCAAAAGTTGTTGCAATAATGGTTGATAAGTTGGAACAAAATCTGGAAATTTGGAAAAGCATGCTGTCCGAATTTTTGGGCTGTTTTAGTGCTAAAAATTGAAACAAAACTTCCATCATTTTTTACCATCATTAGTTTTAGGGAGGTTAATACTATCTTGGTTCCAAAAATTAGGGCAATTGGTGGTGATTTAGGTATGTTAGAGGTGTTTAGAAGAAGAAGATCAAAACTTCGCAGGATTGAATCGAGTTGCTAAGTACACTTTGGGAGTTAAAAACACTGTCGTCCCATGAGATTTTTTAGCTGAATTTTGGTATGATCTTAGTCTATATGTAGTAGAGTTAGTTTACCAAATTTGGTGATTTTTGTGTAAGAATTCGTCACTCAAATAAGGCCTCAAATCTGCCCTGCAAATCTGGAAATTCAGAAAAAGTAGAATGTTGAACCTGCACTATTTGCATAATTATATTTTCTTACTCAAGAGTCAGAATTGAGTTCCATTGGTGGCTTTTGATACTAGATTCATAGAGCTTTGAACTGTCAAAATTTCAGGGGTTAATTCGTTTCCTACAATTTTTCACGAATTTCCAAAATTTGCTGGAAAACCAGCTTGTGCTGTCCTGTTTTTCACTGTAGTCAAATTTCAAACAAAAATCTGGGCAGTTTTTGTCTGGAATTTCATCATGGTGTCTTCTACAAAGTTTTAGAAGTTTAAATAAAGTTTTCAACGGTACCATCGCTGCAAAATTTGGACTTATACAACTCAAGTTACGATTTTTCAAAGAATTCTGCTCAAATTGGGAGTTTATTGAACCTACTCTTTCTTGAACTAGATTTGATCGATGAACTAACTTATTTCTGTTGTTCTTTAATTATTTTAGGGAGTGGTGCTGATTTGCAAATTGATCAAAACTTGGACTCCGAACCCTACTTTGTTGGTGAGTTTCCAATGCATGTTAATTGCTTTAATTAAATGCTTTGTGTGAACATGTTATGTACTTGAAATTGAAATTGTTGAACCGCTCACTTAGGGAGGGTATACTTTATTGCTCTCTTTTAAGTAGAGTTGGTGACAGAGTTGTTTTACATGTGTAAATACTTGTGGAGAAAGTGTTTATAAAACTACTCTTGGCTACGTCCCTTGAGTAGTAAGTGTTAAGTGTTTGGATTGCGGGCCCGGTAAAGGGGGATGTTCGGTGGAAGGAAATGGTTATAAAGAGTCGTCTACTTGGATTGGAAAGTCGACGGAGTGTCGGCTACATAAATTGATCGTGCATTGTGGACCTGAGCTCCTGAGAGCTCCTGTATCCTACTTGTGTGTTATATGTTTTCTTTACTTGTTTTAAAATGTTATTTATCTTACTTTATGCCTGTGCATGTTCTTTTGAAAATTCACGAGCTTTTAACTCACCCCGTTCCTATTTTGTTTTTCCTTAACAGGTGACGAGAATCCAGAGATCTAGATAGGTCTAGTACCTGCCTTTGGCTTTTGTCCCGAGTTTAGAAGTTTAAATTGTATTATCTTATGATTTTTTGAAATTTCGACTCGTGGGATTGTATTAAGTTTTGAATTGAAACTTTAGGTGCTTTTGAGTTAACGTTTGTACTCTAAGTTTGAATGTCATTTTACAATTTTCATTCTCTATTCTAATATGAATTTTAGAATTTGTCCGTTAGGGTTAGTATTTTGAATGCTTGAGTACTGGCGAGAGTTAGACAGGCAGACCGCCAACCCTTTAGCTAGGTTTAGGTGGAAGTGGGGCTGTCACATTATATATCAAGAATGGGAAGTGAGGATATGGTCGAATGGTAAAATTTCTCTTTGCCAAGGAGAAGATGTGGGTTCGACTCCCGCTATCCGCCCAAAATAAATTAATATGATAAAGGATTTGTTATAGTAAGTTGTGATCATGTAATAATTCTATCTTTCCCTTTTTTCTTTTGTTATCACAGATGTCTATTATCTTATTTAGATATGTTATATCTTGGCTAGAAGGAATTCTCAGAAAATTTTCATATCTCCATTTTATTTTGAATTGAATAGAAAATAAAAAATGTCTATTTTAATAGAGCACAACCCATCTTGTGTTGCACCCCTCAAAAAAAAAGAATGGCAATACAATAAAAGAGGAAGGGGATATTAATATCTGCATACGTGTTTAATAAATACAACTCCCCTTATATTTGAAACTTCACGTATGTAATATCATAATAATGATAGAAATTGAACCTTTTTTTTATTTTGATATTCTCTACAAATTTCTATAACCTTATAACTTAATAAGTTTAAAGTTTAAGTTTTAAGTGGCAGAATTTTTTCTAGGAATGTTTTATAAATTCCCTTCCATTTGTATTCCTTACAAATTTCAATAAAAAAAGTCCAATTTAAGTAGAAAACTCTTTTTATTTCGTTCATAATTATTTCATATATTTTATTCAGATATGGAGTTGGGTAAAATTTCCGATTCAAGCAGAATATAAATTCCATCGTTGCTAGATCATCTAAATAATTTGGCGAAGAATGAACTAAACTAATAGTGGGATTTTTTGATAAATGGGAAATTAAAAATGCTCGGGGATGGAAATGAGGGAATGGCTACAATACCTGCATTTGATTAGATACAATTTGAAGGTTTTTGTAGGTTTATTGATCAGGGTTTGGCGGAAGAACTTTATAAGTTTCCAAAAATTGAAGATACAGATCAAGAAATCGAATTTCAATTATTTGTGGAAACATACCAATTAGTAGAACCATTGATAAAGGAAAGAGATGCTGTGTATGAATTACTCACATACTTTTCGGAATTATATGTATTCGCGGTTCTTTTCTCTTTGGAGATAGAGGAACTTTTTATTATGTTATATCATCAGGGTAATGATCCATCAACCTGCTAGTTCGTTTTATAAGGCAACCGGGAGAATTTATCCTAGAAGCGGAAGAACTACTGAAACTGCGTGAAACCCTCACAAGGGTTTATGTACAAAGAATAGGCAACACTTTATGGGTTGTATCCGAAGACATGGAAAGAGATGTTTTATGTCGACAGAGTACAAGCTTATGGAATTGTTGATCTTGTAGCGGTTGGATGAAAATAACATGGATTTCACGAAAATCCGTGATTTGAGATTTTATCTCTGACTTTAATATTCTATTACATATTTATTAATATAACATATTTATTAATATAGAAGTAATTCATAATCATCCGGTTAGGATCAATCTAAATCAGTCCATTATGTATACAAATTTTTTTTTAATAAATGATTGGCCACAAAAGGATTTTTTTTAGTGAACGTGTCACAATTTACTCCTTTTTTTTCTTTTTGTAAAGACGAAGAAAAACTCTAATTTTCTCCCTATTTACTCTGACGAAGAATCAAATTATCACTATATTTATACTTTTTTTTACTTCTTAGAAGTGCGATCTTGAGGTTGTGGGTTTTCACCAATTGGAGCTCTCCTTCCCCATCTCCATGGGCATGGTCTAAGGGTTCCGCTACTCCTCTTACTGGGCGCTTACCTAGCCAATGCTTAGATCCGGTTTTACCCAAACTTTTCTGGTTCACCCCAACATTCCCTACTTGTCCGACTATTGCTGAACAGTTTTTGGATATCAAACGGACCTCCCCAGAAGGTCATCACTACCATGTAATTTAATTCTAGATCATTAGTAACAATTTAAACCTCCCTGATATATATATATATATATATATATATATATATACTTAGGGATGACTATTTTAAACTTTATTTTTTTACCAAGGAATTTTTGGCTTGATTTACTAAAGAGCCAAACTTTTGGGATTAATTCTTGTTTAATTGGGTTACAGAGAATTTATACTTAGGCTGAGTTTGTTAACTCTATTATAGGTTTTTTTTCCTTTTAATGTTTATTGAACTTTAGGAGTTTTGCCAAGGTTTATCATTATGCACAACTGACAAGTAGAATTGAAAATGTTGATAAGCAGCTCATTAGGACTTGTTATCTCTCTCGACCTTTGATTCTTTTGTTATGCTTCCTTTGTTATTTTCTCAAGTTTTTTGCATTTCTTTCTTTTTTTTTTTTTTGAGGTTCTTATTCTCTATTTTTCTTATCATAATGTTGAATGAGGGTGTTTTTTTAAGTTGTTTGTCTAATTTATATTGGCAGACATGGTTGAAAACATTGACAAAATGGAGAAACCCAGATGTTACATGATGTTTGTTACACGTCATATCTTTGAGAGCTAATTATTCTTGTCTGAACAGCACTCAATTTTATCATTTGTGATTTGGCTTAGTAGAAATTAGATTTAGCTTCAACTAATTTTCATTGTAATTAGATAATGTTGTCCCTAAGAATTTATTCTGTCCTGTCAGATCTTATTCAGAAAGTAAAAAACTAATTAAAACTTTAGCAAATACAAGTCGACAATACTACATTGGCTATACATAGAAGCCTTGGTAGACAACTGGAAGTAGAACCAAAAGGTCGAAGCCCATACCACCAACACAGCCCTGAGAAATCGCACCATGTACTATTAATAATGTTCACAATGTAAATATGTCTTCTTTTGTGCGTACCAGAGGATAAACTCTATGACTTCTATAGCAACAAAAACCAGTTCAGTGCAAACCAATAGATTTCTTATGCAATACCCTGCTACTTTACACCTCTAGGTGCAATACAAATCGACTTAGTGCAAATTTAAGACATCCTTATGTAGATATTTTGTTGGCTAGCACCATCATGATGTTATGGCTTTCAGCCATTGCTTGGAAATGACACCTATTCTCCTCCTTGATCTTATCAAATTGTCAACCATGTACCTTGGCTTTACTCTTTCCTGGATTAGAAATAGCATGGAGTATTGTTTATGCCCATTGCTTCATCTTGTGTAATATTCTCAAAAATTGCTGAACTGGTTTTCAGCTTTTGGCTTAGCTGATGAATTATACATATTCTAATCTAATCTGATGTATTCTCACTTGAGAAATTTGTGTTTTTTTCCCCTGATGTACTTGAGAGACTTTGTTATTTCTCCAATCGGGTCATGGAATAGTGAAACGGAGATCAGCAGATAATCAACTCTATTACATATACCCACAAAGCCTGCAATTAACCATATAGTAGATATTTTTTACCTAAAATTTTGATCAGAAATACATTGCAGGACCACTCCAACATTTTCACATTCTCTCTCTTAGGGTTTCTCTTGCCTAGGGGTTCTCATTCATAGTGTTTTTGTTTTTGCTCCGAGCATGGCAGCGGAGGCTGCCCTCCAACTGCTAGATGGTGGAGGGCATCCTGTTACGTCCTCTTCATTGTTTCAACAGAAATCTTTTTCGGAATTGTTCTCTAACAACTCAACCAAATTGGTTTTGGATATCCATGCGATGAAGACAACTCATCGCGGGAGCCTGCTGTGATTTTCAAGCCTTCCGACATGCTTTCTGTTTCTTCTTCATTTTGATATGCTTTGGTAGGGAAGTTCTCGAAGGGAAGGCTAAAAATGCAAGAGCTTCGGAAGTTCTTTGTAGCGCTGGATTTGAAGGACGAGGTCTCCGTGGCTTTGTTGGACTTTCGTCATGTTCTAATTCAGCTCAATAACGAGGCAGATTTTCATAGGGTTTGGGCATGCAACATCTGGTATGTTTATGGGTTTCTAATGCGTGTATTTAAATGGTCGACGAAGTTCCATGTGGATCGGGAATCTTCTGTGGTTCCGGTATGGTTTAGCCTGCCAAAATTGCCAATTCATTTATTCAATAAACAATGCTTGTTTCATCTGGTTTCATGCTTGGGGACCCCTCTATTTATGGATGATGCAACATTGACACTCTTACGACCAAACATGGCTCATGTTTGTGACGAGGTTGATCTGTTGTAGCCTTTACCTTCTCGGGTTTGGATGGATATGGGGGATGGGGATGGATTTTGGCAGCCACTCAATGCGGAGAATTTTTCGAAATACTGTTCCTTTTGTTATCATCAAGGTCACGGTGTGGATGAGTTTCATGTCAAGAATCCGGGGTTGAAGTTGCAGTCGTGGGTTTCGATAAATGAGGATGCTGGGGTAGAAGTTAGACATGTGAAGGAAAGGGGGCATCGTAGGGTGGAAGGGGAGGCCTCATGTCAAGAGGTTGTGAGACTGGGAGATGTCAATATGGAGTAGAAGGTTAGGGGGTTAGATTCCCTTTGACACTGCTGCAGGTTTGGCTGATGTTATGATAGGTGGGGAAACTGCTGGAAAAAAAAATGGTGGAGCCGGTATTGGTTGAGACTGCAGGAGAGATTATGGCAGTGTGCAAAAGGTACAATAGGAGTGAGGGATCTGAAGATTGATTCCATTGCCTGTCTTTGAGTTACAGAATTGGCGAAATTCTGGCAACTTACTGAAAAGAAACATACATGAGTCAAGGATTGGAGGTTGTGTATGCAGTCAAGAATAATGGTGGGAAGGTGCAGATCTTGGTGGAGAAGGCTATGCTAAATGCAACGGATAAGTTGATTGAGCAGATTGCAGATCAAGTGGTGGTGGAAGATGTTTCTGACGAAGAGGTGTTCGATGAAGTGCACGGGTTGCAGTCTCGGGTGGTGGCAGACTTAGGTCTTTCTCCGCGAAAGGATTCTGATCCCATCAAAGGAGTCAAGCTCAAGATTCTAGCCTTCCAAGGAAAGTCCGACTCTGAAACTTATTTAGAATGGGAAGGTAAAATGAAGATAGTATTCGACTGCCACTCTTACACTAAGAAGAAAAAGGTCAAACTTGCCACAGTTGAATTCACTGACTACGCCTTAGTATGGTGGGATCAACTAATAACAAATCGTCGAAGGAATGGTGAACATGCTATCTCATCATGGGCCGAATTAAAGGGGATTATGAGGCGTCGATTCATCCCAATCTACTATCATAGGGAGCTACACCATCATCTCCAAACTCTCACTCAAGGTCCTAAGAGTGTTGAAAATTTTTACAAGGAACTGGAAATGCTTCTTATGAGGCTAGACTTGCAAGAAGACCATGAAGCTACTATGGCTCGATTTTTAAATGGTCTTAAACTTGAGATTGTTGAAGTGGTTGAACTGCAACACTACCTCGACATCCATGATATATCAAAGGTAGAGCGGTGGCTCAAGAGGAGGGGTACCACACAACCGTCCTCTAGTGCAAATTGGAGGTCCAATCCATTACCTAAGCAAGAGGACAAGTCGCCTATACCAACTCCAACACAAAGGCCGAGAGTTGATACACCACAACCCACCGTTCGAGAGCAACGTCCTAAGGGTGTGTCGCCGTCTTCAAGTGAGCCTTTAAGCAATCATAGCAGGAATCACAAGTGCTTCAAATGTCAAAGGTATGGGCATATTCAATCACAATGTCCTAACCAACGCATTATGATCATCAAGAACACTGGAGAGGTGGAATCTGAAGATGAAGCCGAATATGAAGGGATGCCGCCATTAGTAGAAGAAAGTGGATCAGATGAAGAGATTGCCCCCATCGATGCACCAATTGGTTGTTTAGTTGCAAGAAGAGTCTTGACCGTGCGCACCAGTGAAGAAAAGACCCAAAGGGAAAACATCTTCTATACCCGTTGTGAAGTCAAGGGTAAGATTTGTAGTGTTATTATTGATGGAGGTAGTTGTACAAATGTGGCAAGTCTACTTATGGTGGAGACATTGGCTCTTCCTACCCCTCGTCATCCTCAACCTTATAAGCTTAATTGGTTATCTAATGAAGGTAGTCTTAGAGTGTTCAAACAAGTTCGAGTGCCTCTACGTATTGGAAATTATGAGGACAAGATCTTGTGTGACGTGGCTCCAATGCAAGCTACTCACATTATTTTGGGACGTCCGTGACAATTTGATAGAAGCATTACATTGGATGGACGTGCCAACAAGTACACTTTCCTTCATCAAGGTAAGAAGATTACTCTAGCCCCTTTGTTACCAAGTCAAGTCCCTAAAGATGTTGCCAAGCTACAAAGGGAGTATGAGGAGGCCCTTGCAAGCAAAAAGACCAAGCTAGGGAGTGCAACAAAGCGCGGTCTTCTCATACGTGCACCACCTTGTTCTCCTACAAGGAAGCCTCTACGTATTGGAAATTATGAGGACAAGATCTTGTGTGACGTGGCTCCAATGCAAGCTACTCACATTATTTTGCGACGTCCATGGCAATTTGATAGAAGCATTACATTGGATGGACGTGCCAACAAGTACACTTTCCTTCATCAAGGGAAGAAGATTACTCTAGCCCCTTTGTTACCAAGTCAAGTCCTTAAAGATGTTGCCAAGCTACAAAGGGAGTATGAGGAGGCCCTTGCAAGCAAAAAGACCAAGTTAGGGAGTGCAACAAAGCGCGGTCTTCTCATACGTGCACCACCTTGTTCTCCTACAAGGAAAGTTTCTCCTTTCTCATGGATTTCATGTTCTTTCATTCCTTGTCCCACATTCTTGCTAGTTAGGACCACTAGCTTAAGCATTGGATTCCTGGTTTATTGTGTGGAATATGAGGTTGTTCGCCAATTCCTCCAAATGGTCCAGCGGGCACCTATGGATACTATACTACACTATCAAGTTGTTTCCTTGCCAACTAGCGTCTTGGAGATTCCTGCCTTGATGCCATTGTCTGAGGAAGCAGTTACTTCTTTCCGATAGGCAATTCCATGCCGGCGGTGATCAAGTCACGTTCATCCTTCTACACGCACCTCCGCGTGTCTAAAATTATTGGCCGTGCGACCATCCATTCTTCTCCTCCTTCAAGCCATCGATTCGTGGACAAATCTTCTTCAAGAGGAGGGGAATGATGCAATCCTCTCTAGCCATTCAAGTCTTTTAATTTTTGAATTTTTGTCATTTTCCAATTTTTGAATTTTATTTGTTTTAGGAATTAAAATTCGGCCAACTTGTCAATTCAATAAGGCCGGATTTTCCTCTTCTTATTTAGATAGGATTTTGAGTCCTCTAAGCAATTTCTAATTAGTTTAGATTTAGTTATTTTGTTAGTTTCCTAATTGAACTAAGGGAACTAAGTGTTGTTATTTTAGTCCAAGTAGTATTAGGATTTGCTTGTAAAGGCTATAAATAACCTACTTTTCATCGTTTAATGGTAGACCAATTATTCCAGAAATTGTTGAGAGTATTCTCTTGGTTCTTGTGAGAACAATCTTTAAGTGCCTTAGACGTTTTCTAAGTGTTCAAAAAAGACTTTATCAATCAAGAACGCATTGATTTTGGTGTCTTCTACTGTCAACTTTGGTCTCTAGTTGCCCTTGATCAAGTTGATACTTCCGCTGCTAAACCATGGTGAAATCGTCTAGATCCTGTGAAGTTGTTGTGTCACGGGTTTCGTCTGAAATAGGGCAAAGGATCGTATCAGACATGCAGAGCTTCTCTCCATTCATATTGCATCTATGATCTGCAAACACATTATGGTCCAGCACATTGAGCCCAATAGACAGTCGCACTCATTGAAATCTTTTTTTCTAACTGAAAGTTTCATCCAAGTTTGTTATTATCTACAAATTGGAGTTCTTGATTTAACGGATTCTACAATTAGTCAAGACTTAGATTCCAAACAGCAAGAAACTTCTAACTTCTTTCTGGGAGAAAATAACTAGATTCAACAGGGTCCTACAGGAAAAATGCATCCAAATTTTCCGGGGAAGGAAAATTGAACAAACAAGAGTTTACCTTTTCTTGGCTTGGAAATAATATAATCCTTCATTTGTCTCACTTTACATTAAAAACTATTATTGATATTGTTTTGCTTTTTTTTTAATCAGTGAAATAATTTTTGGAAAATTACTGTAAAACAAAGGAAGAAATGGAGGATTTGATGATCATCACTTGATTCCAAATGCAAATATTCTTTTTTAAGGTAGACTGATATGTGCTCCGGATTCAAAATAATTGATTCTAACTGTGGTTTCTATTAGTCTAGCAAGTTGGCCATTTGCTGTTCATGTTGCAAGTAACTCAAGGAATCCTCCATCACCATAACATCTTCAATTTTGACAACATTTGTTAGTTCTGAACTTAATTGCACACACACACACACACTGACACATATATGTTTGTGAAAGTTGTGCACGTAATTGAATACCCTTTTGCTAATGAAACTACACAAATATTACCCTCAATGCAGGTTCTTATCAACTGGGGACTTGTCGGTACAATTGTGTTGGAATGTATGCTCTAAAACAATCATTTTGTTTAAATACATTCCTAATAAAGTTTTGTATTTTATGAATTTCCATTTTATCTATTGAATATTTGATATAACTGATAAAGTTCTTAGAATACTTATTGATGTGATGGTAGTCACAAGAGTTGTTGACTATGAGATATCAATCACATTTATAATAAATATTTTTAAAGTTCCTAGTCATAGTATTAATGAGGCAGGGACATCATTAACACCGGAAAGACTAGTACAGTTAGTCTCTACTTAATGTAAGTAGTGGTTGTTCTCATCAACCAAGGTATAGGTGATACCTAGGCTAATATGTAGATGAATTGTAAGATGCAATTCATTGGGTGATCCACAGAGATCCCATTAGGATATCTATCAAGTGCCAATGGTTGAATCTCTTATGGAAAATTATGTAAGTGAACCTAGACTTGAGATTACCATAGTATCTTGAGTGTGAATCACTACCTTTTGATTCTATTACTTGTTGCTCACCAAGAGTGACTTAAAGAATAGAAATTGGGGGTAGTGTGAAGCATGGAAAGATAGTGAGTGATCAAGAGAGGATTCACCACTCCGATAATGGGAGTTGATATCCAGGATGGCCACTAGTGGGAGATTAACCTTAATAGTCGACTACCTTAGGTTAATTGAAGAATGTCTTCAAGTTAACCTAATCTAGAGTTAATTCCGGAAACTAGCAAATTAATTAGTCATTAGGGAATTGGCACTTATTCCTCATTCCCAGACTAATTGGATATCTATGGTGAAAGGATAATAATAACATGGTAATTTTTCATGGAAAGGTTAGGTCAAAATTCTCTTGACTAATTCCGAATACCTGGGTGGTTGTGATGTGTTGCTAGACACCGCTCACAATCTATAATTATGAATGGATTAATTATTGGAATTAATGATAAAATAAAGTGGTTTATTTTATCTAATTCTTCTTGAGAATTATAATTCATAATTATTGCCAGTGTATTTGGAACCTATTGGATCACATGCTTAGAGATTGAATTCTGGATTAAAATTGTGTGTCCAAATAGAGATTTGAAAATAAAACCTCTTGGGGTCTAATTACAAGGAATAAAGGATTCCGGGGCTATTTGAGCAAATAGGATAAAATAGTTATCCTATATTTGTTTTGATTTGGATCAAACAAGACCCTATCTTTTCTCTCTACCTCTCTCCTATAAATAGACAGACTATGTGATACGTCTGTAGAATATAACAACACAACTACGGTTGACAATAGAGAGAGGCTAGGGTTTTTGAGAAAAACCTACGTAGAGAGAAATTCCAAAGAAAGAGAGAATAGGCTAGCACCTTTTCTATACTTTCATACACACACATCTAGGATCGTAGAGACGATTCAAGAGAAGATCCAGACTTCTCTCTCGCGTGGAATGCAGTAGAGGCAGGACGCTTGGACTGCTAAAAAGGGGCTGACCACTCTACTGGCAACAAGAAGCCGTTTCTAGGATTAAGGTAATCCTACAACTCCTCTTCTCTACAAGTCATACGTAGCCTAGGGTGATTCCTGGTGGGTTGTTGGGGCTAAAATTTTTGTTTTCCGCTACGTCTGCTGCCCCAAAACCTAACAAATTGATCTTGGAATTATTCCTAGAATGATCAACGGTCATGGTTGATTAAGGAACAATTGAAGCTGGTAAAAGTAGAAGGAGATCAAGAGTAGAAATCATAAATAGGATAGAGGTGAAGTTAAAGTATTGTAAGATATGTAACATTTATCGGTCACCAAGAAGTTGTCATCATGCAATTTGTACCAATGGCATTTAACAATTCAATCACCGTTACCACTATTTTGGTCACTGCGTAGGACCGGTATGTATGATCACAACTTTGCAATTCCTTTTGGCATTAAAATGAATTTACAAAGTAATTTCTTTTAACTTTTTTCTTCAACATAGAGAAATTATTGGCTTTATGTTATGTTCTATTTACAGGGCTGCTTTTATTTATCTTCGTATTTATCTCCTCATGTAAAAACACTACATCACAAAATGTCGGCAGATGGAATTGGGGTGACTAGATTGTTAAGAAATTACCCAGAGACACTCGCATTTACATTACTCAGTTTTGCAGCCATGTCTGTTCTTGCTGGCCTATCTTGTCATCTTGTTTATCTAATTGCTATAAACCAGGTTTGGCCATCATACTTCCTTTCTACATTTATATCATGAAGATTGTGATAAAAAACCTGAACTTTCATCCCAAAACCAACTAGCAATGACTGGAATGGTTCAAGATTTTAAATATATGGTTGAAAATTTTTGAAATATTAATGTGGGTTATTCTAACATTCACCTTCAAACATGACTTGGCAAATAGACTTAAGTAAAGACACTCTTCCTCAAATGGGGCTTGACAATTGGATTTAAGTAAAGAACCAAGTCACGGGTGAAATTTCAAATAAGATAGTGAACAAACTCAAGCCTCAACTCTAATACCATGATAAAGAATTTAGATTTCTATCGCAAAACTAATTGGTAGTGAGTGGAATGGCTCAAAGACCTTATATATACTAGTAATGTTGTGCGTGCGTTGCACGTGGATGGATAATATGTAGTTTAATCTTTTTATTTTTTTTAATGTATTTACCTCTATAATATAGAGTTGGTAATTGAATTAAGAGTGGAAAAAATGTGTGACAAAATTTTGAATGGTAAGCAATGTAAATCAATATTATTGAATGTAAAATGGACACATATAGAAGACAATAAAGATGAAAGAATAATAATTCGTGTTTTAATTTTTCTCGATTTTTTGTAAGAAGGTTTGGCTTGTAAGACATGTTGTTCAGAGAAAAACTTGTACATAAGA
Organism: Gardenia jasminoides; assembly: GCA_013103745.1. NCBI lineage: Eukaryota > Viridiplantae > Streptophyta > Magnoliopsida > Gentianales > Rubiaceae > Gardenia > Gardenia jasminoides. The sequence continues at coordinate 30,931,486 of CM023101.1, read as the reverse complement.
TAGCTCCCCTTAAAAGATTAAATAAGTTAACTTATTAGTTTTTCAATATTTGTGCAACTTGCATATAAAAAAATTTAGTTAGGCATAGATTTCCTTGTACCATTATTTTCTGATGGCTTTTGCAATGTTTCAAGTAGCCAAGACTTTTTGCTTGTTTTCCCACTTTGAATGCAACTGTGATTGTATACATGCTTTCCTTTTTTGTTTAAGGAGCCATACCAATCTTTTTTTGCTTTTGTTTTTGTAATTTGACTTTCATCTAGAATACATTATCAAACCTACCTTTGTAGGAAAAATATGATATTCACAAAAGTTCCAAAACTTCTTAAAAATACCATGATAGATTAATTTGGGAAAAAATAAAAAGGGAAATTTAATACTTATCCTATATAATTGACCATACAATTTTCCATCAAAGAATAGTTGGAGGCAGCTTTTCATGCCTTGTTTTACTGTGCATCTTTCATTGTACTATTTTCATTGTTCATTAGTCAATAAAACATACCAATTGCTACCTTGTCCTCTTTCATTACCATGAAATTTTCATTCTTTTTTTTTCTAGACCAATCATTATGAGTACAAAGAAAGACGAGTTTATTTTGATAGGCTATTGTTTTGTGCTGGCCCTTCTATTTGAATAATTTAATTGAATATCTTGAGTACCAAATGAGAAGCAAAATCTATTGAGTCATAATATTTTTTAGGTTTCTCGACTTACTTAGAGCTTTCAAAATCAAAATAAAGAAATAATCAAATTTTTGCTACAGACGTTGCCCTAAACTTCTCGTTTGCAAAATCATACATAGTTAAAAGATCGCAACTTTTTCAACCCCTCGAGATATGTAAGACTTATTTTTCTCAAACTGTTTAGATGTTATGGCAATATTATTTTCATTTATTGTGTGTGTTAGTAAATAGGTCGTTATCGACATGTTGAAGAGTTTGAGTCTGCTTATGTTGCACTTTGTGTTATGACTATTGTAAAGCTTGTGAAAAAATATTAATGTATTCCTAGACTTAGGTACGTGCATTAACTATTGGCGATAGATTATCAGTAGAATCCTTTTCTCATAGATTCCTTTTCTCTTTGAATTGCAAAATGCCCTCTAATAGAATTTTGTTGACACCAACAGTAATACTATAGATGTATGTTACATGCTACATTAAGCATAATTTGAGCACAATTAGTTTCTATACACAAGATACGAAATGTGATTAACAAATTAGAGTATTATATATACTAACCTTTTCTTTTTCTCCTTTTCCTTGCCCATTGGGCATGGCTTCTGCATGGCTTGCTGGATGGACTTGGTTTGCTCAAAGTAAAACAAATGAAGCACTACTCTATTACTACTAATAAAAGTGTTTGTCTTCCCTTGGTCTTAGTGTGAATTGGGATTTGAGTGATTTGGATGTTATTTTTGGTATCATTTCAATTGTTTAACTCATTTGCCATTCACTTTATGGAATTTTATGATATGTTTTTAGTTTTTTCATTCATTTACCATTCACTTTATATCATTTTATGAATAGTTTTCAGTTTTTTTTTTCAGTTTTTCATGTATTAAGGGATTGCTATTAATGATAATAATGGGCAGTATGATAATGACGGGTTGCATGGCTTGTTTGATGGACTTGGTTTGTTAAAGCACTACTCTATTGCTCCCAATAAAATGTTTGTTTTCCCTTGAATTTTAGTGGCATGCAATGAGACTGAGTGATTTGGATATTGTCTTTGATATCATTCAATTGTGTTTTCAGCCTTTCAATTTATTTACTGTTGACTTTATGGCGTTTTATAAGTAGTTTTCAGTTTTTCTTATTGATTTGCCATAAATTGCCAAGTAACTCAACTCCATCTCAGTTGGAAATGTGAGGATCTGAAAATTTTATTTTTATCTGACCTATTTATTTATTTATTTATTTATTTTCTCTGAATAATTGACTTAAATTGTTTTAATTACAATTGTACCATACATTACCTCATCTTATTTTAAAAACCATGTTTAACCATCAATTTGATTTTTCTGTCACTCAATTGTGAAAAATGAGAAAAGATACGTTTTTCGAGACAAATATTTGGACTGAGAGTGACATAAGTTCGGAGAATAAGAATGATCATTAGTAGATTAAGAAAAGCTAATTGAGGGATTAGAAGTGAGTGCTTGGAATTAAACTCCAATTGGAGCATTTTGTCTACAAATTAAAGTTGACTTTTGGGGCACCATAAAACAAGGCTTTATGTCATTTCTTCCTTTCACATTTTCACTTTACCAAAACACAAAAATCTCTCTCTTCCTCATCTTGTTTCAGCCGACCTCTCCCCCTCCCTCTTCCCCTTTGATTTCATCTCCAAAAACTACTCCAAAACCTCACTAATCCACCAAGAACTTGAACCAATCTTGTCAACCTACCTTGGAGCTTGAGCATCATCAAGGAGAGAGAGTGTGAGCCGAGCTTTGGAGGAAGAAATGAGGAGTTTTGGTGCAACTCAAGATCACAATCAACTTAGGGTTTCTACTTGAAAGGAAGAGGTAGTTTTCTCCAACTCAACCTAGCTCTCTTGATGTCCTTTTGTAGCCTTAAGCTTTAAGCTTTGTAGCTTCTTGATGTTATTATTGTTGGATTTGGGTTGTTGAGTTGGGCTCTATGAACTCCTACCTTTCTTGTTGATGAGGTGCTATGATGTGTGTATGTGTGATGGAATGAATTTGGATCGAGTTCATAGAGTTGGAAAGCTAGGAAGAAAGGAGGAAGGAAAATCGAGGGAGGGAGAAGGTGCATGCTGCCGGTTTCTTTTCGAATTTCTTAGCCCTATTTTAGCTGCATATTTTTGTGAGTTTCTTGGCTTTTTTGAGAGCTGAAATGTTGGGCTATATGTATGTAAATTTCGTTGCAAAAATCATTCCTTTTGGTGTGGTAAAATCGCATGAAAAGAAGAAGCCAAATCTGGAAAAATTTTCACTGTTTTCTGCTGCCATGTTTTAGTCCCATTGATCACTCCCTTCCCGTGTGATTTTTTAGCTAAATTTTGGTAAAATTTTAGTTCAAATACTGAGGTTTATGCCTGCAAAATTTGGTGATTTTTGAGTAAGAATTCGTCATCCAAATGATGCCCTAAAACTGCCCTGCAAAACTGGAATTTCGGAAAATCAGGAATGACGAACCTGCTCTATTTGGACAACTATATTTTCTTACTCGAGAGTCGGAATTGAGTACCATTGGTGGCGTTTAAAACTTGAGTCATAGGGATATGAAATGTGTAAATTTCAGGGGCTAATTCATTTTCTACAATTTTTGGTGAATTTTCAAAATACGCTGAAAAACCAGCCTGATTTGTCCTGTTTTCACTGAAGTAGTATTTTTGTACAAAAATCTGGGCTATTTCTGTTTAGAATCTCACTAAAGTGTCTTCTTGAGAGTTTTAGTTCATTGAGTCTATTTTCTAACGGTATAAGATTCGTAATTTTTGGACTTATAGAACTCAAGTTATGATTTTTCAAAAAATGTCGCACAAAACTGAAAATTCTTCTAAGGAAGCGACGAAAGTTGAGAAATGCCTTGGGAACATTTTCTGGTTTTCAGGCGTAACCTTTTGAGTATTTGTACATCATTCCAAATTTAGAAAGTGGATTTTTCCAATTACATGAGATTCCTAGTAATTTGGAATCGAAAAACTTAATTGTTTGAAAATTTGACCTTGAATGCATACTTAGGTAATTTTGACTTTTCATCTCTCAGGTGATCACGTGGACACCGAGAAGCTTGTTTGATCTCTTGAATTGCTCTCACTTACTCTCGGTTATTGGTGAGTGTCAAGTGCATGATGTGTTGAATTGCTTGAACCCTGTTACATGCTTGATTTGATTATGTTATTAAACTTGTCGAGGCGAACGTGTACTTTATCTCGTCCGACCTCTCTTACTTGACCTGACATGCTTGTTTGTATTTGTTGTGCTTGAAATGACTTGCCTGAACCATACTTGTACTTGATTGGTGATTGAGCGTTGTCTCATCATCCTACTTGCTACTTAAACTTGTTGGGGACGCCCAAAACTCATTGATGAACCTTTCACCTCAAGCCGGCAAGGGCTTGGCCGAGAGATTGGTAAGCCATGAGTCTTTACATATTTTCGGGTTGGAGTGCGCCGACTACTTACTGCCCGTATACTCGAAAGTACTACCAAATTTCCTATTTTGACGAAGGTCCCGGTTGGGGTGAAACGGTGGACGGAGATGGATGACAAGTGGAGTTCTACATGGTTATTAAGAAAGTTGACGGAGTGTCAACTATTTGGAATGTGATCAAGATTCGTGGAACTTGGCTCCCGAGCCTCAGATCCTTATTTAATGTGTAATTAATTTCCTTATTTGCTTTCTTGCCTAAAAGTTTTGGTTACTTATCTTGTTTAACAAAAGTGTATGTTTCTTGATCTTGCATGCTTGCGTGTTTTCTTGGCCTCACTGAGCTTTACTCACCCCATAAGATTTGTTTTCCTTAACAGGTTTTGAAACGGAGTTCGCTAACCGTGGATCTTAGTTTCTGTCGTAGGATTTCCGCTCTTTTGTATAAGGTTGTTTTGATTTGAGCACTTGATGGTTTGTAGTACTTGGAGTTAGTACTAATGAAATTCGGATGAAATTATTGGGATTTGTAAATTCAGCTTTTGTATATATTTTAGTACCTGGAATTTATTTTGGAAATGTAAGTTGAATTTTAGTTCTTTTAAGTAGTTGGTTTGCACTGTGAAGTTAGTTATATTGAGATGGGTGGAATTGTTAATTAAGTTATTTGAGCGAGTGAGTCCCGGCGAGAGTTGGGCAGCCGGTCCGCCGAACACTTTGGTTCGCCCTAGGGGGAGGTGGGGCTGTCACAGGAAAAGTATTCAAATATCAAGCTGCTCAAGATCCAGCACTTTAAGAAGCTTGCAGGTGTAGAAAATTATTGAAATATTGCGCATTTGGGCCATATTACCATGAGAAAAGTATAATAGGCAATTTATTTGGAGACAATATAACCTTGACATCAGGAAATCTTTAACCTTGGAATGAATACAAAGCTCATTAAAACTGAAAAGCTCATTAAAACTGAAAAGCTCTTCAGATCCATGTAGTGCTTTTAGTTTTTTTTTTTTATTCAGTTTTTTTATGAGTAGATTTATGAGTAGTTTCCAGTTTTTTTTCTTGATTTGTCATAAATTGCTAAGTAACTCAATTGTCCAAGCAACTCCATCTCAGTTGGAAAAGTATTCCCTCTATCAATTTGCTCAAGATCCAGCACTTTAAGAAGCTTGCAAATGCCAAAAATGATTGAAATATTGCACATTTGGGCCATATTACCATGAGGAAAGTATAATAGGCAATTTATTTGGGGACAATATAACCTTGACATCAAGAAATCTTTAACTTGGAATGAATGCAAAGGTCATTAAAAGTGAAAAACTCTTCAAACCCATGTAGTGTTTTCAGTTTTTTTTTTTTCATTCATTTTTTTTAATGGGTAGATTTATGAATAGTTTTTAGTTTTTTTTTTTTTTAGTTTTCCTTGTATTAAGGGATTGCTATTAATGATCATCATGAGCTAAATGATAATGATGGGTTGATATTTTCAGTTTTTTTCCCAGTTTTCCATCAAGTATATATGATACAAACAAAATTTATTAAAAGAAAATTTTGCACATCTAGGCCATATTACCATGAGGAAAGTATAATAGGCAATTTATTTGGGGACAATATAACCTTGACATCAGGAAATCTTTAACCTTGGAATGAATGCAAAGCTCATTAAAAGTGAAAAGCTCTTCAGATTTATGTAGTGTTTTCAGTTTTTTTTTCATTCATTTTTTTTATGAGTAGATTTATGAATAGTTTTCATTTTTATTTGGGGACAATATAACCTTGACATTGGGAAACCTTTAACCTTGGGATGAATGCAAAACTCATTAAAAGTGAAAAGCTCTTTAGATCTATGTAGTGTTTTCAATTTTTTTTCATTCAGTTTTTTTTATGAGTAGATTTATGAATAGTTTTCAGTTTTTGTCAAAATTTTGGTTATATGAAACATTAACATCAAATTAAGAAGGGCATATTTGGAATAGCAAAAAGTAAGATCACAATATTGCTTACACTTGCACTTCAAAGTACCAAGACTCATGGTACTTTTATATAGAGTATAGATAGATAGATGGTTGAAAATTCTTGAAATATCAATGGAGAATATTCTAACAGATTGATCTCAAATTTGCACTAGTGCAATTTTTTCTTGCATGGTTATAATTCATTTGTGTCAGGGTCTCTCTTGATGCAAAGTGACAGGTTTTAAACTCCCAATCTACATTTCTACAGGATTGTCCTTGAGAAAAATTTAGTAGGTGCGATAATAGTTAAGAGTTCTACTCTAGTTCTCCATGGCCCTCCTCCACACAGTGTAGGAGTTGGCTGGTATTGTTGCCGATAGACCAAAAGAAAAGAAGTGTCAAATAGTCCTATCACTATTAAGTATTGAATCCACTTATTTGTACATTTGTTATTGTACTGAAAATGGATTAATATTGATAGTATGCAGACTAGAGGATCTTAATATATGTGTGTAAACTTGATTTAAATAGTTTAGACGCGGATCGTATGCATTCGTTTGGTTAAGAGCCTCTAGACTTGCATGATAATTATCAAACTCGTACTGCCAAATGCAGCTCATCGTTACCCCACTTTGTCGCACACAAAAGAAATGTTCTGTGAAGTCTTTGCCAGTCTTTCACCATAGCCAAAGACCAAGGTGGACAAAAGCTCTTCAGCAATGCCAAATCATCCGAGGCGGAAGAAATGCAAGTAATGCAACTGGAGGCCATCTAATAAAAGAAAGATTAATAAGGGAATCAGAAGGGATTGATCTCAAATTAGAGATGTAACAATTCTCAAATATAAAATGAGATGAGAAAGAGCTACAACACCTCACAAACAAGCGCTCTCCTTTTTCTCTGTTTATAGATTGCTAGTTATCCAGAAAAGAAATGACAAATAGACAATGGATATTTCTTGATTGATTAAAAACATTATAAGTCATCAGTCCAAATGTTTGAATAGTATAGCATTTGATTACGCTCTTAATAATCTTTTAATAGATGTAACGGCATCAGTTTTAGATATCGGGTTGCTGCTCGATCATATGCGCAGGCTCCTCCGTTTCAGATATTCCACCACCAGGCTCTACTTGGGCAGTGGGTAACTCTGGTGGAATTGACCATTCCCTGCTCCATAGAGGGAGCTGCTTGGCCAGTTCGATCACGCCATCACGGTATTGACAGAAAGCCTGAATTTTCCTCACATTTCCTTGTTAGAAGAAATTAATGTGTACTACAAGGGAATTTTTGTTTTTGTTTTTGTTTTTGTTTTTGCATTATTTTTATTTTTATTTTTATTTTTTGGTTGCAAAGGGCAATGTGTTTCTGCAAAGCTCAACAATATGCTTGGAAGGAGTCTTGTTAATAAGCCATTTGGTCAAAAGTAATAGAGAACCTTGCTTGACCGAATTGGAGGTCAAAGCCTCCTTTTGGCCATCCACGCCAAGAATTGGACTCAGTTTTGTCGTCTGGACATTTGAGAGTGACATTTAAAGAAAGTTCAGGCTTAGCTGAGTTAAGATCAATTTCTTGTGCTCTCTACTCCCGCTTGGTTGTAGCCGAGCGTGACCAAAAGGAAATGAAGGAAATGGAAAGTAATCTGTATTGTTATTTTTTGCATAGAAGAAAATCTTAACATTATTGTTTTGTAGACCTCAAAATTAGTAACTATTAGACATACGCGAGATAATACATTTGTATAGTTTAGACGGATTATACAAGTTTAACTGGTTATACGAATCACTTGTGAATAATCTAATCCATGATAAAATGGAAACTTTGTTGAACACTTATTGACTTGGATTCTTTCTTTCTTTTTTTTTTTTCAACTCTTTGTGGTTCAGAAACTTTTTGTTTTGATAAGTCGGTCATTTATCCATTCTATGCAATTTCTCCCTGAGCAAAATACTATCCATTTCTCTTTAACTGAAATATGTTTTGATGGTTCATTCTATGCCCTTCTGTCTCAAAACCAAATGCATCACCAGCCAAACAGACAGCTAGGTAGCAACAAAGGGGGAATGTCCTATTTTCCGTTAAAATGTACCATTTAGGACATCACTAGTGAGCCATAAGGCATGATAGTGGTGGGATTGCTTGGTCTGGAACCAAGGTACCTACCAGTCATGTACTTATCCAGTACTATTCACCAGTAAATTTCAACAGATCTATTCTCAAATTTATTCTCGTTTGGATTGAAGTTTTTGCGGAAAAATTTTTAAATTTTTCAAATATGTTTTTGCTTCACATATATCAAATTCAAATTATTACAGTATATTTTTCTATAGAAATTCTAGAAAATGACAACCCAAATGAGACTGGATTAGCTGTGAGCTTGAATCTCACAAGGGCTATGATCCAAATCACAACCCTTTCTTCGTCCTTGTGTAATCCTTACTTTACTCTCAATGAAAACAGAAATATAGAAATTGTTTGATAGCAAGTCGAATTTTTCAATGTGGCAAAAAAAAATTTCCGCGTCTAAACTACTTAAATCAAGTTTATTTAGTCGATCATTTAATTAAATTTTGTTACACAATGCTCACTAAATTCAGAAAACTCATACAGTTACAAACTGCTCACTAAATGAAATAGCAATGGCTTTGTGAGAGTAGAAGTAGTGAAAAGCAAAAAACTTCGGAGGGAATGAAGGAAAAGAAATATAAATAAAAAAGAGGAGGAGAGGAGAGTTAACGTGATTTATACTAATAGCAATCTATTTATGACACACTGAAGTCAGAAAAGTTAATGGACAAAACACAAATTTGACAATAAAAATAATGATCAAACAGCTCTTTAATTGTATAATTTATTTCCATTAGTATGGCATAACAGAATATTCAGTTAATAGAATCTACAAGACAGTGAGTTAACATCTCAATCCATTCTGGAACTGTTTCATAATAATAATCCTCATTAAAGTTAGGCATCTCAAACAAGAACAAAGAATCAAGAGTTGAAGCCAATAGACAAGTGGAATCACGAAGCCGATCCAAATGGCCTTGTCAGTATGGAAGCGTTCAGTAGATGCCATAATTAATTTGAGTCACTTATTTAGCACATCAAGAGACAATTTGCATTTGGGTTTTTGAGAAGTTTTTAGTAGTTTTTAAATACAAAAAATTATTTTGTGACACTTTTTTGAGACGAGACGTAACGTACATGGGGGAATAGAGTAATTAAAAATTGTGTCAAGAGAATTTTCTACAAAAACTTGTCCACAAAAACTGCAATCTTTACTTCATAAACTAAGACTTGGCAACCATTGGCGTGGATGATTTCCACTGTGCAACTGATTACCGTGGTTCTAACTGATAATTATCGCCAAATCCTTATTTTGCAACCAAACCAAGTATAGTTCGTACAACCCTAAAAAAGAGAGTGCATGTTGGACAAACAATTTTCCATGTGTGTGGCTCTTTTTTTCAATCAAAACATGTACAAACATACCGCCATTTTTCTGTGCTCTCTTTTATATAATTCTTGAATCCTTAAAAAAAATAAAGGGATAATTTTAGAAACCTCCCCTGAGGTTTCTGACAATTTCACCTGGTGCGCTCAAACTTTTAAAAATCTCACTTGCCTCCCTTACTTTATGGTTTTGGTATCATTTATAACCCATTTTAAAATATAATATCAAAAAATTCATTTTGGGAAAGTAAATGCAATCTCATTCCAAAATTACCCTTTGTTGTCTTACTTTTTATTGTCTAAATATATTAATAACAAAATAAATGAAAGTTCATGTCGATTGAAAAAAATATAGTGCGTTTTTATATAACAGACGTTAATATTTGAATTCTATAAGTTACAAAGATAATATGTTCTTGTTGCAAAGTGTTTTGAGTTAACTTAAGGAAGTTTTTCAAATTATTTACATATTTTTGAATTTTCTGCTTTTTGTCCAAATTGATGGTTTGAAAACTAAAAAGATATAACATGCCAAAAATTATATATAAATTTGTTTGTATTGTTTTTAAATCAATGCACAAAAGGTATCATCATGGTTATAAATTATTATAAGTTATTTCTAAGAGTATTATAAATTATTCATAATTTTGAGTAATTTAACATTTCTTGTCCAAACCAACGACATAAAAACTACTAACGAGTTTTTTTAATATTGTTACCAAGTCCTAAATATTCATTAAGAGACTACGTCCATCCATTTACAAAAATTAGAAAGATACGTTTGGTGTATTATAATAAATAAGAAATCATAAGAAAAGGCAAACTTGGAATAGAACTATATTCTCTTACCCAAAATAAGTTTTTTAACATTATATTTTGAAATCGGTTTCACTTGCAAAATTCAAATATTAACGTTTGCTATATAAAAATGCATTATATTTTTTCTAATTGATATGAACTTTCATGTATTTTGTTATTAATATATTTAGACAATAAAAAGTAAGACAACAAAGGGTAATTTTGGATTGAGATTGCATTTACTTTCCCAAAATGAATTTTTTAATATTATATTTTAAAATGGGTTATAAATGATACCAAAAACATAAAGTAGAGGAGGTAAGTGAGATTTTTAAAAATTTGAAAGTGCTAGGTGAAACTGTTAAAAACCTCAGGGGAGGTTTCTAAAATTATCCCAAAAATAAAAATATCCATGCCATGCCATGCTTAATCACTTTTGTTGGAAGCTCTACTTTCCGACCTAACTTTTAGATTTAGACTACGGCAACTGAGATAATTGGAGGAATACTACCTCCGTTAAATGGAGAATCAACATAGCAAAAGCATAAATTATGTGGAAAATGGCATTTAGGAATAAAAACATGATCAATCAGCTTCTGGTGTTTAAGTTTGAAGTTTAGTATTCCAATTCCCCCCATCAAAGCTAGTTCTGTGCAACCAAATATCTAATTAGTCCAAGTCCTCTTTACTTGACAAAGAAATGGCAAAAAAGAAACCATCACTTCAATCTCGGCCTTTAGCCTCCGTTAGAATTGAACTGCAATTATGAGATCATATCCTTGAAGACTGTTGAATTGGATACAATTGTAGTACGCAATTCTGACAGGGGTCAAACAGAAGCCAGACACACACATTTGGCAGCGGAACTGTTAACTGCATAAAGAGCAGAATAACAAGGTGAAAATGAAGAAATGATTCGAGCAAGCTAAATGGGCCTTCTCTATTACGTTCAGACCGCTGAAATTTTGATGCAGTTGAGCGAACAGGCTTTTATTTGACGTTCTTTATTGAAAGATAGGACTTCTCATACGGGGAATTTTGCAAGCTTCTTATGAAAATGAAGTGGGCTGGACGAAAATTTTAGTCTCAATATCCTTGAATTCCACTCTTTTTTTTTTTTTTTCTTGAAAACTTTGACTCAAATTTTCTAATCTTTGTAAGATCAGTTCCCTCAATCTCCCGTTCTCACTTTGAGCCAAAACTTGAAATACATTTATTCTGGAGTACCGCTATTTAGAAAATAAGCTTTTAATAGCTTTTCGCTATTTGTTCTTTCCATTCCTATCTCCTTTGAATTTCACATGCAAACTTTTCTCACATCCTAATCTGTTTTTGCTCCATGTGCTGCAATCATCAGGGCAAAAATGATAAGGTCTATGTATGTACAATCGAATCCTCCTCCTCTCTCTTCTTAAACCAAAAAAGGTAAAGACCCAAAAAAAATTTAGCCCCATAGATCCAATAATAGGCTTCAGAACAGAAAGAAAAAAACACAGTAATCATAAAACATCATTTCATTTCAGATGAATAATAGTACAAGTCAACAAAGGAACTACACGATCAACATATTTCCACCACCACCACAATCGTCTCTGTTTGCCCTGTTTTTTATTGTAGAATGCATATAAAACAACACTTCTCAGAAAACCTGAGAATTTTGAAAACTTAAAGGCAAAGTGAAAAGCATAATCTTAACTTGGTCAGACAATTCATGAGTCATCAAAGCAGGAAAACGAAAGGATTATTATGAGAAAAGCAATGGGAAAGAGGGTGTTGGGTAGCAGCTTCAATGAGGGATGAAGGAGAGGCATCGAGATGGCCAGCATTAAGGCAACAGCGCCGCAAACGACTGCAAGGTGCTGAATGAGACGAGAAGCATTAGGGTAAGGGCGTTGTAGGTAACCAGATACCAAAACAGCCAAAAAGGCCAGCTCCAGAGCCAGGTAGAACGCATAAAAGGTTGCAGGTAGAGGGCCAGGAATTTGGGCAGCTTGCAAGGAAGTACTAATGGTGGCAAGAGAAACTCCGAGCACCAAAAATGCCCACTGCGTGTTCATCATGTTAGCCACAGGGACTCAATCAGCACAATCAAAGCCTTGTTTTGGCAGACTACTGAAACAAGTTCCAGATTCCAACTGTCAATCTTGTAAATACCCAAGTGTTTTTTTGAGCCTATCTCGGAAGGTAATGCTATGCTCTTGTATAAATCCAAATTCTCGGATGGTAATGCTGTGCTCTTGTATAAATCCAAATTCGGCTTTTATCTTAAGACCATCGTTCACAGGGTACTACTGCTATCAACCAAAATGGTGTGTTAATATTTCACGTGTTAAATTTAAAATTTTAAAACCTTAATTTGTGCTGTAGTAGTAGTAGTAGTAGTAATACTTTTATGTTTTGTTCATTCTAGCAATGTGTACAATGACTTGAGATCCTCTCCATTAAATTTCTCTCTATTGTTCCTTACTCCTATTTTTATCTAATATTTTATGACTCTATAAAATCATTTGATTGTGTTATTATTTTTCTTTTAATCTCCATATCAGCATAGTAAAAATAATAATATTCTTTGAGAAAACTTTGACATTCAATTTACATGAAACATTTAAATGGTGAAGATGATAAATTGCATTGCCTCCCACAGCAGAATAAGTCAAACTGTTTAGACAATTCTAAACACACTTAATCTAAACTGATTTGTCTACTTGTTTCTTCAAGAATTTTATGGCCAAACCACATGGTTCAAATTCATAAAACAGTCAGATCCCATAAAGCATAAACCTGCTCCAGATCCAATCCTACCTTTTGCAGAACCTAAAGACAGCAAAAAATATGCATCTTCCAGTTATGCTGACTCAACTGCTAATGCAGACAGGTTACTCCTTCCTACAGAGAATTTCAGCCTACTGCTATATATTTGTATGTACTTTTATCTTAAATTTTCATGCTATAAGAAAGAGATCCAAAGCTCTCATTACTGGTGTACATTGGCTCATTATCTGTTGTACAGAATCTAATCTAAGCTCCTTATAATCAGACAAAGGCAACACATGAGATGAGATATTTTCAGCATGACATCAATAACTATGGAATTTACTTGTGCGGTTACTGTTGCTGCAATGTTTATACAGCATACCGGTGCTGTAACGGGTTCTCGTGTATTATCCCTATGGGAAAAACTGAAATTAGATGGTGATTTTGGAGTGCTGTCTGGTTCTGCATACAAGAAATTGCTGAAACTGGCCGAGTCACACAGAGTTGACTCTCGGGAATCAAGAAGAGGAATTCAGAGCACAGTTCAATACCCCACCGATTCAAGTGAAACAAACCGCATCTGAAGCAAATTGAGAGGCTATTCAAGCCTCTTCTGAGAAGTTATTCCAACGGCCAACAAAAATTGCTTTCAATCACATCTCCACCTTCCCAATCTCTGGTTTTTTTTTTAATATTTGTTTTGCCCTTTCAAGAAGCTATACAGTCGAAACACAACGAGCAAATTGTAAGGATATAAACTCACCTTCTGAAGATTCAACCCGATCTCCATTTTGCCTTAGCAGTAGCCAACAAAAATTCGATTCACTGAGTCCTCTCTCCTGCCTTTTGTCTTGCGCCTCTGTTTTTCACGGAAATGAGGTGGAAAGGGAAAGGGAGAACATGTAGTAGTTTCCACGTTAGCGACTAGAGGAACTTTTTGTAACCAACTTTTGCATAGTAGATTTTTTGGGATAATTTGTTGAAAAAAATACTGTAGCATTACTGTAGTACTTTTTTGATGTGATGTATTTGAGATAAAAAGGTGATTGAAATTTGTATCGATGATGTAAGCAAAATTTTTAGCTAAATATAAGCAATCCAAAAGTTAGCTAAGTTGGCGTAGAGCTTAAAGCTTTTCTTAGGTGTATTTCTCATTAGGATTTTCTAAAAAAATTTACCAGCAGGTGATTTATCGTTTCAAAAAAAAAAAAAAAAAAGACTAGAGGAACTTTTCGTCATGTTGAACTTGAAGGTGTTAAGCGGTCTTTGAGAGGTATGCATTTGGGTCTTTTGCACCGCCAACTACTGTGGGCTTTTAAAGGTATTATTCTGAGATTCTGCATCCAAATTTGACGGGCTTTTAATGAATGAATTTGACATTTTGACGGCGTTTCTTTCCAAGACCATTTTGATTGGGCTAGTCCTGGGAGAACATCTTACCTATTCCATAAAAGATTTGTTAATTTATTTGCATGAATTTCTTTATTTATTTGTAATTGTTAATGATTTTAGTTCTAATTTACTATTTTTTTTCTAGATTTAGAATAGAGTATATCAGTTACGTGATTTTCAAATTTATTTTACATATTCTTAACAATATAATTAGTTATGTCAGATTGAAAATTAACAATATAATTAGTTATTAAGATTGAAAATTATTTGTCGTATGTATAATGTTAGTAGTTTTTATCTAAGTTTTAGTTTAGAAAACATATTACCATTATTTAGATAATTTAATGTTCCAAAACTGTCATTCATTTGTTTCATATATTTCTATTACATATGTTCGAATGAATTTCAGGAAAATCATTGAAAATAAGCAAAAAAAAAAAATTAATGGTTGAATTTTAGGTAAAATGGTAAAAGACTACTACGTCTTTTGTGTGTTGGGATTCTTAATTGATAGTTCTAATCTTACATATTTAATTTTTGATGTCACATACAATAGGAGTGGAATTTATACTTGATGTTAAAATCATTCCTTGTTAATACTATAGGTCTATGGTTACAAGAACGTTACTTTATTTAAATAATTAGTAAAAAGATATGATAATGTAGGTATTCAACAAATCTAATTTGACACTTGTGCTTGTTACGGTATTTTCTATTTCTAGTAATTTTTAAAACTTTTTTTGAGACTCTCACGTGCTGTGCTATAATATGCGTATTACCCAATTTTTAACTGATATGTCGTGATGGATGTGAAACAACCGCGACTATTACCCACAACATTGAACCATGGCTATATGTTCTTTGGCATGACGCAAATTAACTCTTCCTGTTATGACTGTAGCCCATTTATATATTTTAGAAACATGAATAATTGTTCTACATAAGAAGTAAGACCTAATACATTCGATGAAATTACTTTGACATATTCACTCGAAAAACACTTGTTTAACAAAAGTGTTAAGGAAACATATTATATATTTGTAATGGATCCAACTCGTACGAAAATTGAAATAACAATAAAATAGAGAATTAATTAGTATTGGTTTTTTCCGCAAAGAAGGGCCATTCCGCTTTGTTTCTTGTCTTATCACGGGATTGTATTGGCACTCAAATGCTATTAAGCATTATGTCTTGAAGCTCTACTTAACAGGAGATATGAAATGCCCAGAAAAAGCTATGCCCTGTTGTTCAATAACTTGGTGTTCTTAACTACCCTAGCCGAAGCTCTAGGATACAAGTCCTATATTTAAACTGCAGTAATGGAGGTAAAGAGGTAACTTGATGTTACATTTACCTCCAATGAAGGCAAAAATCAACATAGGAAAATATACTTCATGTGAACCAAGGCAAATAAGTGTATTCAGGGATAGCAAACATCTACATTTGGCAGCTGATGTAGAATGGACTCGGATTATTTTTCGCTGCAACCCATGTCGGCATCAAAGATGTGGGCAGGTTGGTTCATTGTCATCGCCACCATGAATGCCATGGCACCAAAGGAAATCCAACATGCTCCAATACAAGAGCTGCAACTTTTGATGATGCCTGATATATGTTATGTGTGGCTTTGTTCCACATCGGTTATTTTATTTGGGAGCATTTTCCTGTGTTGCCTATAAATATAGTGGGTTTATGGTGAGATTAAGTGCACTTAACCAAACGAATCCTTAGTGGGTTATTTGGGCCTTTTGGATCATTAAGTCTCTTTTGTAGTAGAATTATTTTGGGTTCTCTTGTGTTTTAGTATTAAGTGCTTTTGCGCTTAGGAACACTTTTCTAAGATTTTTGTATTCTCTACTTCATAGTACATTTTTGCTCCTCCTTTGCCCGTGGACATAGATCAATTTGATAGAACCATGTAAATCCTGTGTCTCTATTTCATTTAATTTTGCATTTTGCTTTGTTATTTGTCTTTTGCAATTGTCCTGTGTCTCTATTTCATTTAATTTTGCATTTTGCTTTGTTTTTTGCAATTGTCCTGTGTCTCTATTTCATTTAATTTTGCATTTTGCTTTGTTATTTGTCTTTTGCAATTGTCAAGAATCCTTTTCATCAATTTTCTGGGACCAGTCCTAACAACATATACAGAGCCCAGCAAAGCAAGGAAAGAACTCCATAGACATGCGAGGCCAGTGAAAACTTAGGGGAAGCAGCCGATCGGAAGCCTGGAGAGCTTGCAGAGCAGCACTAACAGCTGTAAAATAAACTATGTGACTAGTAATGGCCATTGCGTCGTCCTTATCAGACCATAATCAATGGCAGCTGGAGGAGATAGAAGACTAGGACTAGGTGCCTCTTACTCAATGATAGAGCTGTCTTAAGCAATCTAAGAAGCGTGTTGATAAATAGATTCGATATTGTCCAATTTAATTATTTAATGGATAAATGATAGAAAATCCTCCTATGGTTAGACTATGACATGGAAAAGCCTTTTGTGATTTCAAATTATACCTTTGAGTATCTCATGGTTTGAATTAAGATGAAAATTGGATGAAAACCATTAAAAGTAACGGTTTTGAGTAAAACAACAAATTCACCGTAATGAATAAACTATCAACTATTTTCCTAATTCATTCTTCACTATATATATAGAAAAAGTGTTGAAATTTTATTTTAAATTCTTAAAATCACACTCTAAGAAAATATTGCAATTGCAAATTTCAAATCTAAAGCTATCAAATATTTTCCTAATCTTTATTCACCATATAGATAGAAAATGTGTTGAAATTTTTATTTTAAATCCTTACAGTACATAATCTAAGAAAATATTGTAATTGTAAATTTTTATTTTAAGTCCTTACAATATACACTAAGAAAATGTTGTAATTGCAAATTTAAAATTTAAAGGTATCAACTATTTTCCTAATTTGTCTTCGCCATATAAATATATTACTATTTTCCTTTTTTTTATTTTAAATTCTTACAATAGATCCTTTAAGAAAATATTACAATTGCAACCTCTGTTGATTTCTCTTGATATTTTTTGATCTTTATCTAACTTGTTTCTTACAAATTTGGGGTCAATTTGGAGTCTTATTAAGGTAAGAGGGGCAAAATAGTCATATTAAGTAAAAATTTGTGTTAAAAAATTATTTTCCAACTCAAATGCATTAGTTTTAATGATTTCCGTGAATTTTCACATTAGTTCAAATCATGAAATGCCGAAATATACGATTTGAAACTAGAAGGGACTTTTCTGTATATTAACCTAACCACATGGGACTTTTCTATTTTTTACCCTTATTTAATTATGTTTCTTCTGTTAAATAATTAAAATGGCATTTTCTTTTTACTCTGGCGATTAAGTATAATTAGCTGCTAGCTTTACTGGATTGGTACACCCCGGAAAAGACAGAAAACCTACTAGAATATTCAAAGCAAGCTACTACTTAAAACATTCAACGAAAATTCATCAAAAAGATGATTTTCTATGATTGCTAGGATTTACTCCTACTAGGACTCAACAGACATCCGCGTCAATGTGGCCGGAGGTTCGTAAGCTTCATTGCTATGGCTGCCATGAAGTGGGCTTTAGTTTGCCCTAATCCGGCCTGCTGTTAAAGTTTATAATTTGTTCTTATGTTGATTTCAATAAGTCTAAACCTAATACAAAGTTAAAAAAAAATATCATTATTGTTCAAGTTATAAGTAGTTTAAATTGAAATTAACTTGACCCAATTCCAATCCATAATTTTGTACTAACTTTAATATACATTAAATTTAAACTTCATTAATCATTTTCTCTCACGTAACAATGATAATGTCTAATTAAACATAAATGTATTTCTTTGTTTTAAAAAATAAATATTATGAGTCAAACACATTTAATTTTTATTTTCACTTAAAAATAGAACAGGTGTTCTATTTCGTTCATAACAAAAACAGAAACGGAAAAAATACGAATGTTATTAAAAAGTTAATAAACAAACGACTACTACTTAGGAACTGCTATTATTGAGTTTAAGTTAATAAATTATTGAGTCTAAGTTAATAAATTATTGAGTATTTGTTTGTACTTATTCCCCTCCTTTTCCGGCATATATTTATATGTGCTAGAAATTGTTCTCGCTGTGGATGTTTTTTTCTTTTTTGGTGCCAACAATAACATGTTCAATTTTGACATTAATTGTTAGTTCTAACTAAATTTCACATACACATACTCGCACACTCATACGCACACATTTGTATGAGAAAGTTGTGAACATAACTGAATGCCCTTTTGCTGAGGGGGAAAGGAGGGGATGGGAGAGAAAAGGAGGAGAGAGAGAGAGGAGAAAAAAAGGAAGATGGAGGAGGAGAAGGAGGGAAGGATGAGAGGAAGAGGGAGGAGGAAAAAAAATGAAAGAAAAGAAGAGTTTGGCACAATGCTAGGTGCGGGCAGGAGGGAGGGGCGAGGGAGGATAATGAATAGTGGTAGGATGGGGGAGAACAAAAAAGAAAGAAAGAAAAAAGAAAACAAGAGGAAAAACAAAAAGAAAAAAAAAAGAAAAAGTTTCACACATTTTAAAAAGGTTTTCTACAAATTCTACAATAAATTACACTAACATTTAGACAAATATTCAAAAAATTCACTTGTCAAAGAGGCCCTGAGTGTCCTTTTGCCAACATAACTATATGCAGCTCTAAACGCCAGTGCTTATAGACTTGAAATTCGTCAGAGTACCATTGGTCCTAGATTTATTCCATGTGTTCATCAGTTGATTTAGAATTTAAGCTGGTAAATGCAGAAGAATATCAAGGGTGATTGTCATAGATGGGATAGAGGTGAAGTTGTCATTGTGCAGCTTGTAATAATTGCACTTGGATCGGGCATTATGTGGGGACTAGTATGCATGATCACAACTCTGCAAATCCTTTGGGCATTAAAATCAATTTGCTAACTATAACTTTTTACTCTCTTTTTTTCCCCTTCTACGCAGAGGAATTATTGGCTTAATGTAACATTTCTATTGATCATTTTCGCCAAAGTATACGAGTTCTAGAAACCCTACAACAAGGGAATCCTAAAGAATTCTACTTGCTTCACAACCACCCTCTAGGGTCAACTTCGCAGCAGACGTGGAGCTATTGGCTTTGGATCCTCCGTCTAAAATCGCTGGCTGATTCCCCATCGAATATGAAACGATATAGTTGCAGTTAAGAAAGAGTCTACTGATGGGATGACTAGGTAGTTGGGTACTTTTGTTTCTTTCAACCTTTTCCAAGCCATGCAGTGGCTGTCCATCATTCTCTATAATGTCCCTTCAAAATATTCACAATTTGCCAACAAATTATAGACTCTACCCTCCGCAAGATTCTTTGAAGCTCCAGCTTCTCATTTTTTTTTTCATGCAACTAATACTTGAAATCTAGAAAAAGAGGAAGCTGAAAGATAGGAGAGATAATGAAAGCCACGTTATCAATTTTTAGATTGAAATGCCGTCATTTGAATTTGACAGGGAAATTGGATGGAGGATTGTAAACCCTAAAGAGAAATTTCTCAAGACAAACCTTGAGTTGGTACTAAGGATAATTTCATAAATGTCTCCTGAGGTTTCTAATAATTTCACTGCGGTCCTTTGGAGTTTTAAAAATTACACTTTCCTTCCCTAATTTGATACTTTTGGTAACCAAGCTTTAGACTTGGTCAAAAATTTAAATGAACACCCTAAAATGCCCTTACTTACCAATAAAATTGTGAAATATATAGCACAAATATAAAGAAAAAGTATTGGGTTATCAATACTCTATATTTTACTAGAGTATTACCACTAAGATAGGCTACTCTACATGGTACTTTACAAGATATACATATTCCTTCTAAGTTGGAGAAGAAAGTAGTCATACTTTGGTTCAGAGTTTTACCGATTTTGAATTGTTAGAACTATCATAATTTAGTAGTAGTTTTGAACGATTTCATTTTAAATTATTTTCACTTTTGATAAAAAGAAAAAAATCAACAAAAAATTGGACCACATTCAAAGTTTTCAAAGAAAAAAAGTCATTAGTTCAACAATTGGTAATCATAGCGACTAGAGTTAATATTTATAGTTTATTGTTCTATAGTTTGAGTCACAAAATATTATAAAGAGAGAGAGAGAGAGAGAGAGAGAGAGAAGAGAAAAGGAATAGAAAAAGTAATTCTAAATCCCACTTTTTATCTGCATACCTAACAAGGCAGTTTTATTAAAATAGTAAGGCTAATATTGTCAATTTAGATGGCAAGAAAGATAGGTGTAATTTCTAAAATTCGGAGGCAGTTCAACAAAATTATT
Source organism: Gardenia jasminoides (assembly GCA_013103745.1). Taxonomy (NCBI): domain Eukaryota; kingdom Viridiplantae; phylum Streptophyta; class Magnoliopsida; order Gentianales; family Rubiaceae; genus Gardenia; species Gardenia jasminoides. The sequence goes on along the minus strand of CM023101.1, from coordinate 30,910,698 downwards.
AGAAACCTTATAGGAGGTTTCTAAACTTATACCATTACACTATTAGACGTAATTCGATTTGGAAATGGAATCTACTAAACTGCAACATAACAAATATTGATAAATTATCCTGTTACACTATTGTAGAAGTAGTCCCTGCAAGAGGTGCTTTCATTTTGGCAAAGATCTTGATGATTCCGAACTAGCAATAAAGAGGATGATCTCTCTACCATTAGTCCAATCATTGAAAAGCATGACCCCTTTTTGATTGGTATAAATTGGGCACCCTGGAAAGTCAATAGAGTTGCTTATGGACTAGCACGTTTTTGTGGAACTCACCCTTCCAAAAATGAGTTTCTAACCATTATATTCTGAACTGGGTTTCAAATGTTATAAAAAGTTTAAAATAAGGGTGGCAAGTGAGATTTTTTAAAATTTGAGAATGCCAAATGAAACTATTAGAAACCTCACAGGAGATTTTTGAAATTACCCCTATAATATAAGTAGCTCTCCTACTTCGAGGACGAGGAGTTCATTTTGGTAAAAACATCTATGTTGCTCAAAGGGAAAGTGCTCTCACAACTCTTCGGACAGAAAAAAGTATTCTTACAACTCAGACCATGCTTTCGGGAATTACTCATACTATTTACATCACAATTAACGGAAGCAAAAGCAAGATACAATTGGCAACAAATTAGTAAGACCTTTGAAGGTCTTTGAATCATATCTTTCTCCTCGAAGAAGTTTTATATCGGTTCAAAGTAACTACTAGGTAGTAGTTGGTCCAAAGCTAATAAAAAAAACTCCATGTGAGTATATGAAGACCCCATGTACTAATTCACATGCTAAGTAGAGTCCACTAATTAACAATTGAGATCCACTTAGCATGTTTAATTAAACCAAGTGAGACCCTTATGTATACATGAGAAACTCTTTTATTGGTTTGAGAGCAACTACTAGACATGCCTAGTAGTTGCTCCGAACTAGCATAGAAATTTCCCCCTCCTTCACATTCGTGTATTTTTTTAGTTGTAAGTGGGTGGGTTCGAATTCGAAATTTCTCACTTACACTCCTTTCTCCCACACATGGGCATTTTAGAATAACTCCATTAATGTCATTCATTGCATTAATACTAGTATAGGAATACATGCATTGCATGTTGAAATATTTATTCTACAAGTGCCAAAGATATTCTTAAAGTGTGATATCCAAAACAATCAATTAATGAAGGAGATCTATTGCGTATCACTTGAGTTTCTTAGTCTAATTAATTGAGCATCAACTATTATTTGATAATCTAATTTATATTTTGATTGGGGATTGAAAAACAAATTGTCTTGAAAGTCTAAAACTAACTTAATATGTCTAATAATTTTTTATATGACCAAATACTATATTAGTTTGAAAACTAACTTTATTTTTCAATCATTTTACATGATATCGAATGATTAACTTTTGTAAACTGTAATCCTATTACATAATGACATTTGTATCTCTATGTCCACATTAAAGCGTACACATAAACTATGTAGATACATTTTCTTATGTTCAAAGACTGGGGGGAGGGGATTCTACACAAGGCATGGGGGGAGGGGATTTTGCGCAAGGCACGGTTGCGGTTGATGTTTTGTATGTGATGATAGGAAAAGGATGTTTCTTTGAAGACAATTGCAATAATTTTATTCAATATGAGAGTGTAATTGTGTAATTTTTTGTGCATAAGTTGATATTACTTATATTGGAGAAACATATTATATTTAATGTGATTTTAGTTGATTTAGCTTTTTGAGTTAGCCAATTCACTTACAACTGGGACATTTGAAATAATAATATTTGAAATCAAGGTGCACACCATAGGTGCATAAATATGAACGTAAAAGTAGACTCAGTTATTGCATCAATCCACTGCTAAACAGATTCATAGAAAAAGATAATGGACTACACACATGAAGATCCTTCAAATAGTAAGTTTGTGTTGTAGTCTTGAGCACTTATTCAAATATGCAACCCTATTGACAATTGAAATTGGAATAAGCAACCATGCTAACAACAAAGACTCAAATTAGGTAGACCAAGAACCATAAACTTCAAAGACTCAAATAAGTAAGACTTAAAATAAGTTTAGTTCTACTTATTGTGATAACTTCAAGTACGACATTTTTTGGCATGCTTGCCTTTTGCCCGGACGAACTTATCGAGGTTGTTGATAGGTTGCATTTTAGTTGATTAATTGTGTTAATATTTCCTAATTATCTAGGCTAAAATGGCATTATTGGGTGGATTCTACTGAATTTGTGTATTTGGTGGTTAAATGCAGGAAATTGTGAAAAATGTGTTAAAAAGCTTTAATTCCAAAAGTGGTCTTGACAGTTAGACGCGGGCACGCCTAAATTGGTATGTTCATGGCTGAGCTGTCAAAATTCCAAGTCCACGTGGGCAGTTTCCAAGAATTGAGAATTCCAAATATGAAGACATGCTGAAATTAGTTATCTTGTTTTCCTATTTAGTAGTTTATTTTAATTAGGAAACTACTTTAATATTTGTGTTAAGAAATTGGGAGTTTGACTCTTTTTAAGAGTTTTCCTATTTGATTAGTATTTGGAGTTTTCCTTTTTCGTAATAGACGAAATTAAGGGAAGTCTCCTAGTTGATTTAGAATAGGTTTCCTTTTCTTATTTGGTAACTTGGCTCCCCGCAAAGCAACTTATTTATTTGAAGGTGACCAATACTTGGATTGATCACATTCAATCACGTGGAAGGAAGCCACGGACGAGAACGGTGGGAGCTTTGTTTTCTTTTCTTTGTTTCGTTACTTTTACTTTGGAAGAACAAGAGACAAACAAATGGCTTTGACAATTTCAATCGAAATCTCTTGTGGAATTCCTCAAGCAATGCGTGGCTAATTTCTTGTCTAGTTAAAGATTAACTCGATGATGCAATCCAACATATCTGTGAGATCTAATTGATTTGTCATTCGTTCTTTTAAATCTTTAGTATTTATACGTTCTCTGTTTTGTGTTAATATGATTATTTTGTTGGTTGAATGTCAAAGGCCCAATGTTCATATTGACTTGATAATCTACCGCCAATTTAATTTGCTAAACCGTAATTGTTTAGTAGATTAATATTAGTGGCAACGACATGTAAGCATGTTAGGGTACATGATCTAATCTAAATGAACCCGGTAGTGTGTTTGTTGGTTAGGGGTTTGGGCTTTTCTAGTTCTTAGTGCAATTGAGAAATTTAATCCTACGGGCGTACCTAGGGTTGTTTCTTAATTAGGGGTATTTAATGGGTGTACCTTACTTACCTAAAATCTAAAGAAGAGTTGGTCGTTTGAGAGGTTTCCGGCGACTACAACCAACCTATTAAGGATTTAAATGAATTAATTTTGCATCAATGATCAGGTATGTGGATTGTGTCTGAGTAGTTGGATATTTGACTAGAACTTATCTCTCATATATTTTATTCTCTTTTATTTTAGTTATTTGGCTTTGTTATTTGATTTTTAACTAATTCTTATTTGTCTCAAAAATCCCCCCATTTCCTGTGCTTGAGAAGAAATAAATTTTCCCCAGTCCCTGAGGAGACGATCCTACTCACTCTTATACTCAAAATTTATATTTCCTGAAGTAGGTATTTATTATTGCACAGACTCGACACCTGTCAGTTGTCATCATTCATTGATGTGTCAATCTTAGTGGTTTCAGGAGTTGCAGTTGGATTGCTATGTTTAACCTCAAATTCTTTCATTCCAATGTCAACTATAGTTCCTTCTGAAGGAGGCTCCAATGCATATCCAGTTTCTGCTGTAGAGGTTATCTATTCATTTATCCAATTTGCTACTGTTGTTGCATAATTGCTAGTGTATTTAGCAACAATCTGGTTCTCTTTATCATTGATGCGGCAGATGTGGACTGCTATAGCAATATATTTTTCAAGGGTTGCTAAGCTAGAGTTGCTTTGTAGCTTTCAATTTGTTCGTATTGAATGTTGTGCTGCAGTTTGATTGCAATTGTAGAGCGTTAATGCTGTTGTTTCTATAAGTAGAAATAAGTTATTTATGTATTTGTTATGCTTGAGTTTCTTGGTGTTGAATCTTACTGATAGTGAATGGAAGGATTTGCTCATCATCTTCACCATTGAGATCTAAACTTGTAGTTGCTTATAGAGTGTTTGGTAACTAATTTCCACAACATAAGTAACCCAATTTTTGGTAATTTAAAAGCACTTTTATTAAAAGTACTTACATCAAAAGCACTTCTTTCATATGCCATCGCAACCCAAAATGGGGCTAAATTTTTGTCCACGTACTATTAATGCAATAGATTTTTTTTACACTAATAGGTATAAATATGTGCCATTTAAGTAAAAAGTAAATTTCAAATTTGAAATTGGATTATGTAGGATGCATCTATATCCACTTGTATATATCCGATTGCATGAAAAATTATCCTTTGAAATAAACAATAATTAAAATTTCCCCTGAGATTTCTAACAAGTTCACTTGGTACGCTCAAACTATAAAAAATCTCACTTAGTTTCCCTATTTTAAACTTTTTGTAACATTCAAAACCCATTTCAAAATATAATGCTAAAAAACTTATTTTGGGAGAGAGAATATAATTTCATTCCAAATTTGCCATTTTCTTGTGATTTCTTAATTATCATAATATACCAAATTTGTCTCTTAATTTTTGTAAATAGATGGATGTAGTTCATTGATGAAAATTTAAAAATCCATAACGAGATTGAAAAACTTTTAATAGTTTCATGTCATCACTTAGAAAAGATATGTTAAATTACTTAAAAGTATGAATGATATATACTACTCTTAAAATAACTTACAAAATTCATAATCATGATAGTACCTTTTACACTAGCTTAAAACAATACAAATAAAATTTATATATAATTTTTAACATGTTGTATCTTTTTAGTTTTCAAGCCTTGCATTTAGACAAAAAAAATAAAAATGTAAGTAATTTATAAAAATTCTTAAATTAACCTAGAATATTTTACAATTAAAAAATATTATCTTTGTAACTTGAAAATTCAAATATTAAATCTTAATATACAAAACACACTATATTTTGTCAATCAGGATAAATTTTCATACTTTTTGTTTTTATTTTCTTTTGTTATTAATAGACTCACTTTTGGTAATAAAAACTGGGTTACTATAAAAGATGTAAGACAAGGGCAATTTTGGAATGAGATTAAATTTACACTCTCAAGATGAATTTTTTAATATTATATTTTTCAAATGGGTTGTAAATGATACAAAAAGCTTAAAATAGGGAAGGTATGTGAGATTTTTCAAAGTTCAACAGTACCAATTGAAACTGTTAGAAAGCTCAAGGGAGGTTTCTGAAATTATCCTTAAAAATTAACACAGAAGGAAGCATATTAAAAGTGTAATAAGGATGAGAAAGACATGAGAAAGACAGATCACATCCTCAACAATAATAGAGATAGAGTTTGGAACAAACATATATACTGACAGTATATAAAAAATTACCCTTTGAAATAAATATTGATTAAAAATTAACACAAAAGAAAGCATATTAAAAGTGCAATAAGGATGAGAAAGAGAGATCATATCCTCAACAATAATAGTGGTAGAGTTTGGAATGAACATCTTTTTCACAGATCTCACAAAACTTTTGAGGTTCGCCACTAAAATGTGTTCGGGGCATCTTATAAGCTAGAATCTTACGCTAATTGATAATAAATACCTATGACACAGTTAGAGTTCTACTCTCATCTTTGCAAATCAATTTCTTATCTTCAGGTGTACATGATAGCAAATTTGAGTTTTCATTTAAAAAGTATCATTTGCGAAAGTAATTTTTTGTGAGTTGCCAGGCTTTGTTTGATTTTGTTTTTATCAATTAATAAATTCCAAAGATGAGATTCATGATTTCTTCTTAGACATTTCTATTTTTTCTTTGATATCTCTACTATAATTTGACACATAATCATTATTCAAATGTAATATGAGGTAGGTTTTTTTACTACAATAAATGTTTTTTATATACAACCTCTAAAAACACCTACTCTGCAGACAAAAAAATCTCCTTCCCTCTACCCGACCATTCACCACCTACCGCTAGCATCCATCTCTACAATGTTTTTCCAAGACTTCTGGGTACTTTAACGGATTGGTTTAGATAGTGACGTAAACAGATTTTATATTTCTAAAGTAGGCCTACCATAACAGACCCAATGGTAGTTGTTTAGCTGCCCAACCCATGTTGCAGAGCAACCATCATCCAAAATTACAAGAATGGATCACTGACGTACCGAGCTTCTCTCCAGTAATATTGCATCTGTGATCTGCAAGCACACAATGGTCTAGCCCATTTAGCCCAATAGACACTCGCATTTATTGAAATCTTTTTTTCTAACTAAAAGTTTCATCCAAGTTGGTTATTACCTACAAATTGGAGTTCTTGATTCAACGGATTCTACAATTAGTCAAGATTTAGATTCCAAAAAGCAAGAAACTTCTAACTTCTTTCTGGGAGAAAAATAACCGGATTCAACAGGGTCCTACAGGAAAAATGCATACAGATTTTCCAGGGAAAGAAAATTGAACAACCAAGAGTTGACCTTTTCTTGGCTTGGAAATAATATAATCCTTCATTTGTCTCACTTTACATTAAAAACTACTTGTTTTGCTTTTTTCTTAAATCAGTGAAATAGTTTTTGGAAAATTACCGTTAAAGAAAGGAAGAAATGGAGGATTTGATGATCATCACTTGATTCCAAATGCAGGTATTCTTGTTTGAGGTAGACTAATATGTGCTCCGGATTCAAAAGGATTGATTCTAACTGTGGTTTCTATTAGTCTATCAAGTTGGACATTTGCCGTTCATGTTGCAAGTAGCTCAAGGAATCCTCCATCACCATAACATCTTCAATTCTGACAACAATTGTTAGTTCTGAACTTAATTGTGCACACAAACACACACACTGACACATATATGTTTGTGAAAGTTGTGCACGTAATTGAATGCCCTTCTGCTAATGAAACTGCAGGTTCTTATCAACTGGGGACTTGTCAGTACAATTGATCTTGGAATTATTCCTAGAAATGATCAACGGTCGCGGTTGATTTAGGAACAATTGAAGCTGGTAAAAGTACAAGGAGACCAAGGGTAGTTGTCATAAATAGGATAGAGGGTGAAGTTAAAAGTATTGTAAGATATGTAACATGTATCGGTCACCAAGAAACTGTCATCGTGCAATTTGTACCAATGACATTTAACAATTCGATCACCATTGCCACTGGATTGGTCATCGCGTAGGACCAGTATGCGTGATCACAAATTTGCAATTCCTTTTGGCATTAAAATGAATTTACAAAGTATTTTCTTTTAATTTTTTCTTCAGCACAAAGAATTTATCGGCTTTATGTTATGCTCTATTTACAGGGTTGCATTCATTTACCCTCGTATTTATCTTCTCATGTAAAAAGACTACATCACAAATTGTCAGCGGAGGGAAATGGGGGGACTGGATTGCTAAGAAATTACCCAGTGACACTGGCATTGACATTACTCAGTTTTGCCCCATGTCTGTTCTTGCTGGCCTATCTTGTCATCTTGTTTATCTAATTGCTATAAACCAGGTTTGGCCATCATATTTCCTTTCTACATTTATATCATGAAGATTGTGATAAAGAACTTGAACTTCTCTTCCAAAACCAATTAGTTATAAGTGGAATGGTTCAAGATCTTAAATATATGGCTGAAAATTCTTGAAATATCAATGTGGGATATTTTATCATTTCTCTTCAAACATGACTTGGCAAATAGACTTAAGTAAAAACACTCTCTGTCAAACGGGACTTGACAATTGGATATAATAAAGAATCAAGTCAATGATGAAATTTCAAATGAGATAGCAAACAAACTCATGAGTCAATTCTAATACCACTATAAAGAATTTGAACTTCCATCTCAAAATCAATTGGTACTGAGTGTGGTGGCTCAAAGATCATATATATATATATATATATATGGTTGAAAATTCTTAGAATATCAATGTAGGATATTCTAATATATTGATCTCAAATTTGCACTAGTGCCATTTTTTCTTGCATGGTTATAGTTCAAATATATCAGGGTCTCTCTTGATGCAAAGTGACAAGTTTTAAACTCACATTTTTACAGGATTTGAGAAAAATTTAATAGGTGCGATAATCACTTGTTTAGTTAAGAGTTCTACTCTAGTTCTCCCTGACCCTCCTCCACACAGTGTAGGAGTTGGCTGGTTGCGGATGGACCAAAAGAAAAGAAGTGTCAAATAATCTTATCACTACTAAGTATTGAATCTACTTATTTGTAAATTTGCTATTGTATTGAAAATGGATTAATATTGATAGTATGCATACTAGAGGATATAAATATATGTTATATCATTTCAATTTTGAATTTGAACTCTAAATTCTGTATATATAGCATGCATTCAAATTCATTAGTGCATAATAGTATCAATATATGAAAGATTTATCCTTCTAAAAATCGTCACCCTCCCAATTCTTGGTACAAATGTCTAGTCTGTACTTTGCGAAAATTTCTGCCTTGGCCTGTGAACATTGAAGGTGAATTAAGTTAACTACTTACTTCAATAAATTATGATATAAACCTTTTATTTTGTCTACGCTGAAATCTTATGAGCGTTTTCGCCAAAAGTATGTGAGATCTGAAAACCCCTATTACAAAAGAATCCTAAACAACACTAATTAAGGGGGTTCTACTTGTTCACAACCACCCTTTAGAGTCGACTTTGGAGCAGATATGGAGCCTGAATAGATTGGTGGATTAAATGATATCAACATCAAATGTTTTTGTAGCATTATTTAATACGTTTGTTAGATGATTTCTTTGTTTCCGTCAATTTAATAGTCCCATTTAAAATTAAATACCCTGTTTTGATAGCTGAATTCTTGTCATAGACTGATTACAAACTGGACAGGGATAGCTATTGGGTCTGTTTGGATTCTCTGTTTTTTGAACTGTTTTTGAAAAACTATAGGTTATCAACCTTTTTAATTAGTGACTACATATCAGATTTCCTCATTGTTTCAAACATTTTCTGCATTTAACGCCAGCTAAACTGTGCTAATTGTGTAAGTTTCCAAGTTTAGTTACTTTAATTTTGTTATCTGCGTTCCACAATTAAGAGGAAAATGCATCACTATTTACTATGTTAAATTAAGATAAAAACGTTTTGAAACTTTGTCCTATGTATTTATGTTTACTTTTTAAAGTATAAATTGGTAGTTCGGCCTCTAACATATTCAGCATTTATAGCGCAAAGGCATTTGGAATTGGTTTTTTGAATTCCATCGAGTTTGAATCATTTTACAAGTAGTTGAGTAGGTCTTTGCCGTCTAATTTCTTTGAAACTACAAGAATAAATTCATTATTTGCACAATTTTATGTTTATTGTTTGTTAGACCACTTGCAAAGTTGTTTAGTAAGTAAATTTTGCTGAATTTCAATGCAACTGAGTCGTGAAAATCTTTAAGAAAATGTACTATATTCTCCCAGTCACCTAAACTGGTTTTTTATGTTTTTGGATTTTATAGAGTCACTTTTAGCTACTCCCTCATGTAATATATTTCGCTTATAGACCTATAACAAAGTTAACAAAGTTGAGGTTCAATCTAAAGAGTGTTTAGAAAATTTTTAGAATTTTAAGGATGAGCAATCTTTGGGTAAGAGTACTTGGAGGAGCCTTTCTAGGTCCATATTTGGTGACACCAATTTGCCATTGAGCTCCTTTATAATTTGGGATGGCCCTAAATATTATGCTAAAATCTCTTCAAAGGTGTTGGAGTTATACCTTTTTTCTACATTTTTCCTGAATGTTACCTGTCTATAGGAGGCCCTTTGTAGCTTGATAATTATAAAGAAAATTTTTTAAGACCAATTTTAGGACAATTCAAAGATGCTTGATAAATAACTTCATGAAAAATTTCATAATCTTTTGAAAGCAATAAAGAGAGCTTTTAGGATTATCAGCATTCTCAAATGAAGTTATACAATAGAAACTCTTTATTCTGTGTTATCTTTGATACCAAATTCAAGATTCAAATCCTAGACTTGGCAATTAGGGGTGGAAAAAGTATAAGGAGAAGTGGGACGATAAAAAAAGAAAGATAAAGTTTTTCTTAACTCGGGTTTCTTCATTTTGTACAACAATCAGTTCTGATATGTGCTTGTATCAAAACTTATTTTGTTTACTATCGGAAATCTCCCAACGGTATAGTATTGTAATTCAGAGTTCAAATGAATAATGATATATAAATTCTTGGAAATTTTAGAAACTTGGTTGAGCAAGTAGAGTATGACTTGTAAAAATTTACCTTTCACATAGTATTTGGGTACACAGAGAGAGAGAGAGAGAGAGAGGAATCAATTGGGCTCTAGAAAATTACTTCCATGTCAGATTACAAGATGCTTCCATTGAATAAATATGTAGTTGTTATGCAACCAAGCAGTATTAGCCTCAAAAAAGAAAAAAATGCAAAAGACTCTTGAAAACCTGACTCCTATTTGAGGGAAAAATGAAACAACAGCTTCATTGACTTAAATATTAAAAAGAAAAAAGAAAAAACTTGGGAAACGATATATCCCACATCAAATTTCTGTTACAGGAATTACAGAAAACTTACAAAGAAAACAAGAATAACCTGATCTTAATGCTAAACAGATACAACAAAACCAGTTTCAGTGCAGAAGTAAAGGATTAGAAAAGAAAAGTAGATCAATTAAAGTGGCTGCCTAAATCAAACATACTTGAGTCAGCCGTTATGAGATAAGAATCTTCGGATCAGTATATCTCATGGTTATTTGCTCTTCCTGAAGTTGAATTACTGAACTTGTAGAGTTGGGACATTTAGGCACCTCAATTATTTTCAAGAGTCGAAATAATTCCCAAAAAAGAAGGGATCTCCTCCTCCAAACAACTTGCAGTCTTCCAATACTAATTTAGAAAAAAGAAAACAAAAACGATTAACCACAAAGAACAACTTGATCTTGATACTAAGCAAAGGACTTAAAAAAACAAATGTAAACTGGCTGTCCAAAGCAAAGTTACTTGAGAAGATCAATCATTTATTGTGAGATAAGGATCTTCAGATCAGTGTATCCATTGCTTCTCTGCTCTTCCTGAATTTCCTTCAATGAACTGGTACACTTGTAACAGGCAGAAACCTCAATTGTTTCGAGAGTCGAACAATCTCCCAGACAATAAGGGATCTCCTGCAATGTAAAACAGCTTTCCAGCACTAACTTCTGGAGACGAGGAAAATAGTCGTTATAGTCCTCAGAGGCTGTCCACTTCACGATATCCAGGAAATGTAATTTCAAGAATCGAAGATTAGGGAATTTCCCCACTTCCATTTCCCATATTTCCCCCTCAAAGGCTTCCCTGAGTAATTTGAGCACCTCCAGATTGGGTAGATTTCCAATTGCTGCCATTTTGCTCCATGGCAAGCGAAAATGAGACAGGGTCAATTTTTTAATAGTCAAAGGATATTGGAAATCTAACTGATATCGGTCATTTATGTATATAGAGCAACTCAGACAGAGTGATTCCAAATGATTTAGACAATCCATTGCTATACAGTTTTCAACATTTCTACGAAGTGAGACACCGGCTCTCAGCTTGCGGATATTGGGAAACTTTCTCAACAGCTTGTTCATGTTTTCCCCAGGAATGAGGTACAAAGAGGACAGGAAATCCAAGTCACATAACTGGGAAGCCCTGTCAAGATTGTTATCAGGGAAACGAAAATTAAAACCCTGACCAAAGTCATCCATTAGTTGTAAATGCCTTAGTTTCTTTAGGTTCCATATGGTATCTGGCAGTGGAACAAAACCACGAAAAGAATTTCGCCAAATCAAAGTTTGCAAATTCGGGAGATTGCATATTGATGATGGGAAGTGACTGCCACGACTTCGAATCGCCAAGTAAAGCAAATGAACTAACAGTTCTAATTCTCTAGGAAAACTGTGCCCCAGGTCAATTTGGCTCAGATCTAACACTTTGACGAGTTTGATGATGCGAAAAATAAATCGAAGGTCAAAAACACCATAACTGAATAAAAATAGACTGCGTATGGCGGGAGAAAATAACCTTAAATTGTCAAAGCGCTCGGGCTTAGAATCAATGCATAAGCGGCGCTGGTAGCATGGCACATTGAAAGCAGATAGATCATCATAGAGCTGCAAAAACTTTTCTTCTTTGGCTTTTGTCACACAAAACTCATGCAACAAATCATGAATCCGGCAAGTTTTGACCCCATCAATGGATCTTGGTTCCGAAACTATGACTAAGCTTTTGCTAATGAGTTCCATCAGGTAATCATTTGCTACGTCCTCTGATCTCTTGTGCTGAGTTTTCTGAGCAAATCCTTCTGCAATCCACAGCGATACCAACCTCCTGGTATTGTGTTCGTAGTCTTCTGGAAAGGCTCCAAAATAAAGAAAACATTCCTTTAAATTATCTGACAAATTTTTGTAACTCAGCTCTAATGTAGCGGTACATTGTTCTGTGCTAGAAAAATTCCTTGAACTTAACCCTTCCACAACTTCTTTCCAAAGAGATTCGTCAATGGTTGAGAGAATTCCAGCAAGAATGACAACCGTAAGTGGTAGTCCTTGACACATTTCCACGACTTGCTGCTGAAGATCACATAATTCCGAAGGAGGCAAATCTTTTCCAGGATATAACTTTTTTTTCAGCAAATCCCAGCTCTCTTCATGAGTGAGTTCACGGAGATGATGTGGTTCTCCGTCGAGTTTATCTTGTGGAGCAACATCATGGAGCCGACTTGTCAAGATAACTCTACTTCCATTCCCATTATCGGGGAATGATGCTTCCAATCCATTCCATGCTTGAATATCCCATACATCATCCAAAACAATGAGATATCTGTTCCTCTGCAAACGTTTTTGGACTAGATGAGCCAGTTCTTCTTCACTCATCTTAAAAACATCTTCACTGAAATCAGGGTCAGTACAAGACAAAACTTCAAGAAACAGAGTTTTAATGTGATATTGTTGAGAAACAGTACACCAAGCACGCCCATGAAAATTTGACTTCACTAAAGAATCATTGTAAACCTTTCTAGCTAAAGTTGTCTTACCTTGTCCTGCCATACCCACAATAGAAACAATTTTCATTTGGCTTGATCCTCGTGTGAGTCGATTGATTATTTTTGTTGCCTCATCCTTTAATCCCACCACCACATCATTGGCTACTGGCTTACTTCCCTGTCGTGGCATGTCAGTGAATCTCTTCGTTACCTGCTTAACTTTGCCATCTAGTCTTTTGCTATTACAAATCTTCGAGGCCTCAGCTTTAATGATGTCCATTTCTTCTAAAATGGAATGAATCGACAATGAAGAAGAATCTAAGATATTTCCAGCTATTAAGGAGTCAATAAAATCCTCTATCCTATATGCCACCCCAACGATACGATCCCAAACTCTTTGGACCTCCTCATCTTCATTGCGCAGCTCCACAATTTCCCTCAGCAGAGAGCGTAAACAATCAAGTTCCTCCTGGACTTTTTGAATTGGATGATTCATCAAAGCAATCGAGCCAGCCTCAGAACTTGTCAGATCTATCATCTTTTCTAGAAGGGAATCAATGAAGCCCAGTCCATTGGTCCTAGGAAAATTGAATAATGATGATGATTCTGGATACTTCTCTTTGATTATTGCGTTGATGAGCTTAATTATTTCCAACAACTCAGAGCACACAAGATCCACATTCTTGGCTTGTATAGCGTCTTTGATTGCATTCAGAGGGAGTGGGGAAACAAAATCTGCTCCATAACAGTCCACGACTCGAGTAGGATCTCTCACTTTCTCATCAAACTTCTCTGGCTTCTCCTTCAGAATGGATCTCAAGGAATCTATCCCCTCGTAAAACATTTGCAGTTGATGCAAAATCACAGGGCAAGTACCAGATATTAGCGTCTTCCAAAGACTCTGCAGGAGAGAATGGAAGAAGTTTCTCAAGATGTGCTCATGTGTGTCTCCGTATGATTGTCTTGATAATTTTGAAGCAATCAGGGCCTGGATACAAGTCTCAATAGGAATACTCCTGTGTCCGGGAACCCCCTTAAGCGGCCACCCCTCAAGCGGCCACCTAAAAAAGAGGCATGCTGCACGGATAGCCACAGCTTCAACGTGAGCTAACAAAGGTCCCATTTTTGTGTTTTCAACGGCATGCAGTGCGACAAAACGGATTAAGTTTTTCATGAACGCCAGATCGTCCACAAGGGGTTCAATAGATTCTACCCAACCGTACCTTGGACGATAATTCACTTGATTCTCCTGAAGAGAATCAATGAATTCCATAAGGTCATCTTTTCGACTGAGCGAATCACTGGACTGCCGTGAGAAGGAACCCAGGAAAGAGGCATACCATTGGCAAATGTCTCGTCCGACGCAATCAATGTTAAATTCCAAACTATAGCCCACACGCCGATCCGCAATCTGCTTTGCCAACTCGGGAAATGTATATCCAATCCGAACTGCCAGAGCTTCTAGGCTTGCATAATAATTATCTGCCTGGTTCTTTTTGTTGTCAAATGGTAAATGCACATTATCGTTGCCGCAATTTTTCGCACACAGAAGAAATGTTCTCAGACATCTTAGCGCGCGTTTCGGGCGCTCCTGCTGCCCATCTGGAAATTCAAGACAATCGTTCTCCAGCGCTTGCAGATCATCCAAGATGGAAGAAATACTAGTGATACTACTGGAGGCCATCTAACAAAAAGGAAGATTAATACGGGAACCAGAAGGGATCGATCTCGATTATTTAGAGACGAAGCAATTCTGAAATATGAAAGGAGATTAGAAAGATCTGCAGAACCTCAAAAACAATTGCGCTCCTCTTGGATGGCTGTTTATAATTTAGTCAATGGCTAGAAACTTTTTATCAGCCCAATGATTTGGCGTTTGCTATACTTTCAATTCCCCACACAGCTCATGCAGCGGAAAACGGGGGAATCACATGTCATAGTCAAGATTTAAAAATATATATATATTTCACCCTTCTAGCGGTAATGGTCCTAAAGTTGTCGGGGCAGTACTAAAATAATTGCAAAGAACCAACAAAAACAAAAAGGTACTCAGAAGGGGCCCAGTATCAGCCTTATCTTGATCAATGTAGTAGAGGTGGCTCTCAGGATGCTATCGGCTATCAATGTAGTAGTGGAAAACATACTTTGATGGTGAGTTCTTGTTCTGAATCAAGATAGTACAATCCGAGCTATCAGGGCCTCTAGACTTGCATGATGATTATCTTTTTTTTTTTTTCTAAAACGTCAGATTGTGTATATATATAAGCAACCAAAAGACTACACAAGGATAGAGCAAAGGCTCAAACAAGCTTTACAAAAGGGCGCTCAGCGCCAAAGGCCCAACTGAGGTATCAAATACCTCGAGGAAGCAACCATTCCTCATCTATGTTTATGCTTAAAGCATACAAACTGATATTTTTGCATAAAAAACTTAAACTGGTAGAGACATAAAAGGAGCAGTTTTGAAACAAAGTAGACACATTCAAAATATCTTCCACCAGAGTGGCAAGTCTGATATCCTTGACGTTCCTTGTAGCCAGCATCTTCTTGAGCTGTTGGGACTGAATGTGAACTTGAATCTTTCTCCATTGCTTCTGACAAGCCTTTGCTAACACCATTCTTACAGCCACAGCCTGGTCTATGATGGGAATGCCAGCGCTCCGCTCTATCAATGCCCAAGCTTCTTTGGTTTGGGTGGAGTTGTCAGCCGCAACAACTCCAGTACCCAATTTCTTATTTCCACTCTGTTGATTGATGGCTATCTGCAGCTGTTTCAAACCACTTTCAACCCTTGTCTCCTCTCTTCCCGCCTCTTCTCTTCTTGTTTCACTTCTGCTCCCATTTGCCTCAATGTTAGAGGCCTGATCAAATTCAAGCCAGTCCTGTCCTGGTGAGCATGTTGAACTATTGTAAAGGGGTCTCTAGCCTTGGCATTAAATTCCCAATCGTTTCTGGCTTTCCATAGCTGCCACAAGATGTTTGCCGTTAATGCTATGTGATCACCCCCATCATTTCTGCTTGTAGCTTCCATTATGGAACCCCACCAGTTTTTAAAGTTTCCAGTCGAATCAGCAGCTCCATCCCACTGAAGCGGAGCTAATTTCCAAACTTCTTTGGCTCTGTTGCAATGAAACATTAAGTGTTCCACTGATTCCACCTGTTCTCCGCAGCCCTTACAGATAGGATCCCCTGCTTTGGTTCTGGAAAAAATCTGTGCTCTCACTGGTAAAGTACCCTTAATACATTTCCACAGAAAATGTTTAATCTTTTCCTTGACCTTCAGCTTCCATGTCTTTTTCCAGAACTTGTTAATTGAGCTCTTCATACTTGTTTCTCCTAAACGTACATCCTTACTCCCTTGAGCCAGTTCCAAACTTCTTAGCTCTCTGTAGCCTAACTTGACAGAATATTGTCCATTTCCACTGAGTGTCCAGAAGTTGCAATCGTCTCTACCTGAAAGGCTGATAGGTATTTGAAGGATCCTATTGGCATCCGTGCTGTTGAAAGACCTGAAAATTAAATTTCTGTTCCATTGAAAATCACAAATCAGCTCCTCCACTCTTTCAGGTCCTCCATTGAGAGGTTTTGGTGTGGATACTTTGCCATTTGGACTATCAGGAATCCAAGCATCTTCCCAGATTTTAATGCTTTTACCATTTCCCACCTTTTTCCTTGTGCCATTTGCAACTAACTCACGTGCTGTCATAAGGCTTTGCCAAATCCATGAGGAGTTTTTTGGCACCTTACAACTAAAAACAGACACCTTATTGAAATATTTAGCTTTGAGTACTTTACTTACCAAAAGATTAGGACTGGTAATAATGCGCCAAACTTGTTTAGCTAGCAATGCTTTGTTGAACATCTGGAGATCTTTAAAGTCCAACCCTCCCCATTCTTTTTCCTTAGTGATTTTTTCCCATGAACACCAGTGGATTCTCTTCTTCTCCTCAGTGTCTCCCCACCAGAAGCTGGCCATAGTTGTACTAATCTCCTTACACAGCTTCTTTGGTAGCTTAAAGCATGACATACTATAAACAGGCATCGCCATTGAGACAGCCTTGAGGAGAACTTCCTTGCCAGCTAAGTATCTTTGTTTTCCAATTACACATCTTGCTCTTCACATTGTCTTTGATGAATCCAAAGATTTGCTCCTTTGATCTTGAGATCACCATTGGCAATCCTAGATATTTCCCTTGATAAGCAATTTGTATGTTTCCCAGACTTCGTGCAACTTCCTCCTTGCTTTGCTGCCTCATATTCTTGCTGAAAAACACAGAGGACTTCTCTAGGTTAATTAGTTGACCCGAGCCTTTAGCATATTTGTCCAGAATATTCTTGAGTTCTTCCGCCTGCATCTTATCAGCTTTGCAAAAAATCATGGAATCGTCAGCAAAGAATAAATGAGTTATGCTAGGACCACCTCTGCTAATTTTGATCCCGGACAGCCTTTTTCTCTCTTTAGCATTCCTTAAAAGATTTGACAGTCCCTCTGAGCAAAGGAGGAACAGGTAAGGTGACAGAGGGTCACCTTGCCTGATGCCTCTTTCTGGAATAACATACATTTTAGGAGTGCCATTAATGTTAAAGGAAAAGGTTACCGCGGATAGGCAACTCCAGATCCATTTTCTCCAAACTTCACAGAAGCCCATTCTGGTCATAATGGCATCGAGGAATCTCCATTCCACCCTATCGTATGCCTTGGACATGTCTAACTTTACGGCCATGAAACCATCCCTCCCAGATCTTTTATTTTTCATGTAATGTAAAAATTCATGAGATAGGATGACATTGTCAAGAATTTGTCTTCCCGGGATGAAGGCTGCCTGATTTTTGCTAATGCAGTGCTTTAAAACAGATTTAAGCCTATTTGCAATGATTTTGGACACAATCTTGTAGCCCACATTACAAAGACTAATAGGTCTAAACTGTTGCAAATTAATGGGATGCATCACCTTCGGAATTAGGCTAATAATAGAATGATTCATAGACTTTAGCATGCAGCCCGAATGAAAGAAAGATGCAATAGCTCGAATCAAATCAGCTTTGATAATATGCCAAAAGGTTTGAAAAAAAATTGGTGTCATTCCATCTTGTCCTGGGGATTTAGTTGGGTGCATTTCAAAAATGGCTTTTTTGATCTCTCTCTCATCCACTGGCCTAGTAAGCTGCTGATTCATGTTCTCCGAGATTGACAAAGGTATCCCTTCCAGAATTTCATCAAGATATTCACACTCACCACTAGAGAAAAGCTGCTTATAGTATTCTGCAATCTCCTCTCCCACCTCCTCCTCATTTGATGTCCACGTTCCATTTGATCTCTGAAGATTCCTCATTCTATTCCTGCACCTTCTTCCTTTGACACTTGCATGGAAGAAATTAGTGTTCTTGTCACCATCTTTTAACCAGTTAACTCGTGCTTTCTGACTCCAGAAGCTCTCCTCATCAGAGTATGCTTGCTTCAATTGGTGTTTGAGCTCTAGCATCTGTCTCTTTTTGTCTATGACATCTGAGTATTTTAAGCTCTCCAATTTCTGCTTTAACTCCATTATTTTCACTCTTGAATTCATAGGAACCTCATGTTTCCATTTCAATAAGGCCACCCTGCAGTTAGCTATCTTCCTAGTCAGTTTGTACATCCAAGACCCTGATACCTCCTGATTCCATGCATTCTCAACCACCTGATTCACACCTTCCTTTTTAATCCACCTTTTGTCAAAGTGGAATCTTTTCTTTCTTTTCCTAGCCTTTGGATCCGTATCTATTAAAACCATGCTGTGGTCCGATCCTAAAGTCTCAACATGCTCACATCTGACACTTTCAAAACTTTGGAACCAATCTGAAGAAGCCAAACCTCTATCCAATCTTTGCCTAATCTCCCCTTCATCCTCCCAGTTATTACTCCATGTCCACGGGTTGCCACAAAAACCAATATCCACTAAATCATTTTCTGATATAAAGGATCTGAAATCTTGAAAGCTTCTTTCTTCTCTTCTTCTTCCACCCCATTTTTCTTCATTTGAAATGATGTCATTAAAGTCACCTGCCATTAACCATTTCTGACCCCATAACACTCTTCTATTTTTCAGCACCTTCCATTGCTGCTTTCTAACTTGACTATCACAGCTGGCATAAACTCCAATGAACCACCAGTCAAATTGGTCCCTCATATCCTTAACCTGAGCTTCAATGGTAAAAGCTGTGGTTATGACTTGTTTAACCTCCACTTCCCTATTCCAGAAAAGGGCCATACCTCCAGCCTTATTCAAAGCATCCACAGAAATACCCTCCTCAAACTTTAAATTAGCTTTAATTTTATCCATTATCTTTTGTTTATTTTTAGTTTCACATAAGAACATCATATTCGGGGAGAGGAGGTTATTAGCCTCCTTCAGCTGGGGAATTGCCAAGGGGCTCCCTGCACCTTGGCAATTCCACACCAGCAGCTTCATTGGTTCATTGGGGACCAGGTAAAGCTGGCCCCCTCCCTTTCAGCATCATGTTCCAGCAGTCCATCTTCTCTGCTCAGCTTAGACTTTTTCGCGTCCTGCTCACTTTCAGTAGCATCTGACATTTCTATATCAGTTACACACAGTTTCCTCTTCCCCTGGATCTGTTCCCATTTTCTATTCTCATCCCTTTCCTTCAAAGGTTGTCTCTTTGCTACCGGAGATCGTAGGTGTTTCCTGATCTGTCTTTCCTGTTTCTGTTTTGCCTTTTGTTGTTTCTCATTGCCTCCCATTTGAGTCAGTTTTCCATCGATGCTGTCCCCCCCTTGCACAATCTCATCCACTGCCCAGCTTCTGTTTTCAACTCTTTCATTTTCCTTCCAAACTTGCCTAGGATTCGACTGGCTCTGATTGTTTATACCATTTAGCTCATTCTTGTTTCTATCAATTGACTCGGTCAAAGTATCATCCATGAATAAATCCATTTTTGCCTTCGACTTCCGTGCTTCCTCTGATGTCTCCCTTGTACAAGATGTATCCTTGTCCATATAGGCTGATTTTCTACTATTCTCTATCCCATGAACATGTTCCATTTGACTCCCCTTGCCCATCTCAACACCCACCAGCCCATTGATCCCTTCTGTCCCCCTTTCTTTTGTTTTCCAAAAACCTTCTCGCTCATTGTTTCCATTTTTTTGTGTCAACTTATCCGTGCGTTGGGATTCCTGGACCCATGCCCCCCCCTTAAAACCCCAGAACATTTTATCAGACTTATATCTAGTTTGCAGTTCCTTTCTGGGTGAAGTTTTACCCATAGAAGCTCTCAACCAGGGCCCAAATTGATTGTCAGATTTCCCTGTCCCTGTAACAGTACCTTCTCTGCAATTTTTTTCCCCATGTCCTATTCTTCCGCATTTGAAACAAAAATCTGGACATTTCTCATATTTAAAGTTTATCCACCTCGCACAACCATTCATTTTAACAGTAGTTCCCCTCAGGAGTGGTTCACTGAGGTCTATCAAAACCCAGATTTTAACATGCCGACCTTCTTTACCCCCAACTTGAGGAACAATAACATCCTTTACCTCTGGGAATACTGACCCAATTTTCATTCCTACTTCCTTAGAGATCCAATGCACCGGTAAATTCCATACTTGTACCCACATTGGTGCTAGCTTGAACACTGAGTCATCTTCTTCGATTCCTTCAAACCAGTCGCTAAGGACAAGCAGCTGATTATCAATAATCCAAGGCCCTCCATTTCGGATTCTCTCTCTGTCTTCCTTACTTGGAATGAAAAACTGGAAGAAATTAGGTCCCAGCTCAGTGGCTTTTATTCCTTTCGGATAACCCCAAGCTATATTAACAAAGTTTTTCACTCCAACAAAGTTCATTAATTTTTCACCTTTAATTTTTCCGACCAAACACTCTTGACATTCTTTCAATCCACTAACTATATCCACGGAATTGATATTTGTGCCTTCCACCTCCTTTTTTGACAAAGTAAAATTCTTCAGCATCGCTTCTAGTTCTCCCGCCATAACTATCTTGGAGAAGATTGGTTACCCCTCCACCTCAGAGATAACAAATCAAACTGTCTACCAAAGCCAGATGATACAGAGAGATCTCAAAACACAAGCGCGACAAGACACTACACAAAACAGCAACACACAAGGGAAAAAAACTACTGGACAACAAAGGTAAAACTCCGAGACAAGACAAACACATTCTAAAAAACAAGTTTATACTAATAACCAACAACAAAACCTTAGGAAGGATAGAGCCTAGAAGAACCTGTCCAGAGCAATACCCCTAGGCTAAGATGGAGATTCCACGCATTACTTCCCATATCTATGCATCCTGCAGCTCAGATGAAAAAAGGATACTGGAGTTGTTTAGAAATCTAGCTCACGATCTACAACTCAGCTGAGTCCATATTGATTAAGATTCACGAGTCTAAAAGAAAGAAGACAGACAAAGTTTGAAAAAGTTTGAACTCTCAGACACAAGAGATAGCACTCTTCCCAAAAGAGAGGGAAACTCTCATCCAAGAGAGAGAAAGGATTAATTGGCAATTGCATGATGATTATCAACCTCATTTTTTTTATCATTAGATGCCAAATGCACCTCATCTTTACCCCACTTTCTGTTGGGAAAGGGGTACCGGTGCAGGCAAAAATTATATCAGAGTTATCTCAGGACAATTCACTCTTTCCTCAAGTACTAATTAAAATAGGAATAAATCAAAATCACCAAGCAACAATATCAACTGTAACAGTAATATGCAAGAAAAAATAAAGGCACAGGACACCAGGATTTTTACGTGGAAAACCCAAATTGGGAAAAACCACGGGACTTAATCCAATCAGAAATCTCCACTATCACAATAATAATGGGCATACACAGGTCTATTCAGAACATCCGAATGACAGAAACATCACCAACATCAACCAAAGAAATTTAGAATAATTTCGTCTTCCAAAAACTACAACGGTCAAGACAACGGTCAAGAAGTGGGTTTGGAAGGATGTTACCACACGAAGAGGAAATCCAAAATCGACACCGGTAGATGAGTAGAGCTTGATGAGAGGATCACGTACGTAAAATTTTGTCTCAATCAGGATTCAAATCGCCATCCGATCAAGGTCAGAAAGTAGCAAATATTTACTTCTCTCTTCAAGCCTTTTCCCCAGTTTCTCTCTTCGTCCTTTTCAAAGAAGAATGGCGGCTGAAGCTTTCTATTTCGTTGCTCTCTTGTGCGTGCGTCTGTTCCTTTTATAGGTTTAAGAAAGCCAAAAACATCTAATCTAATATAGACTAGGAAACCAAACCAATATAGGTTTTTGTTTGTTCGGCCCACCAAATGGGCTGGACCAAACAAGCCCAACACTTTCTCGCACACAAAAGAAATGTTCTCTGAAGTCTTAGCCAGTTTTTCACCATCTCCAAATACCAAGGTGGACAAAAGATCTTCAGCAATTCCAAATCATCCAAGGCGGAAGATATGCAAGTAATGCTACTGGAGGCCATCTAATAAAAGAAAGATTAATAAGGGAACCAGAAGGGACTGATCTCAAATTAGAGATGTAACAATTCTCAAATATAAAATGAGTTGAGAAAGAACTACAGCACCTCACAAACAAGCGCTCTCCTTTTTCTCTGTACAAATAGATTGCTAGTTATCCAGAAAAGAAATGACAAAAAGTCAATGGTTGTTTCTTGATTGATTAAAAAATTTATATGTCATCATTCCAAATGTTCGAATAGTATAGCATTTTATTACGTTCTTAATAATTTTTTAATGCATGTGACAGCATAGGTTTCGCGACAGGATCAGTCACACAGCAGACTGCCAAATTATGTTGTTTAGTCTGCACGTTATATACTCTAATTGCTTATGTCAATTAAGTAGGACTTTAATGTTGACATCAAGTGTGACAATCACTAAAGGAGAATTAATGAACATGCTGTTATAATCTTTGTGCAGATGGTTTGAGAACTTGCTAATAATCTTTGCTACGTTTGTAATCGTTCTCACTTCTTTTTAATTTTTTTTTTGGTGGAAAAATGAAGTTGATAAAATGGTCCATTGGTCACTAAATTGTATTCAAAATCCTAGCTGAGTTGTCTTGGCCGACTTGATTACATACTTAGCATTTTCAAGCTTCTTAAAATCATTTTGCATAGAAAAAAAACCTACAGATTTTAGTTCAACATGAGAGGAATTTAGCTCAATAATCCATGGCCAAATTTTCAATATTTACACTTTCTTCACATTTTTTTTTAAGATTCATGCCAAATGACCACTAAAATTATGTTTAACCTGCTGAGCTTATGCTAGTAATGTAAATTTCGGAACAACTTGTAGAACCGAGATTGATGAAACGTTAGAAAAAATATGCCTGGATTTTTATATAACTCTGTACAAAATCTTATCCTTCTGCAGCTTATACAATGCAATATTATTGATTAGTTACACTGAGACACCCTTGGTATGTTAAACGTGGGATAATTTCACAAACCTCCCCTGAGGTTTATAACAATTGCAGGAAGCTCCCCTCAAGTTTTAAAAACTACACTCACTCCCCTATTTTCATTGTTTGAGTAACAATATAGACCCAAGAGGCTATGCTTTTTCTCAAAAATCCTAAAATGCCCTCATCGATGTAATCGGTAACAAAGGGAAGAAAATGACTTTATGAATTCACTTCATCCCATCATCCTTGCTTGTATAATACCAACTCAATAGGTCTATCAAAATTTTAATTCCAGTAGATTTTAGCAATTTCAATATTTTTCTTTTACCTAGGTGTTTCTAACAGTAATTATGGAATTAGCTGAAATCTCTCCATAAAATATCCAAAAAGTTGCCTAAAATATTATGTCAACCTCAATTTTTTGCCTAAAATCCAGCATACTATCCATCAATCTAACACCTTAAATTGCACTACCATGGCTGTCAATTTCCTAAAATATAATAATCGAGATAATCTAGATTACTACTATAAATAGTAATATTATGAGTATCTCACTACAACATATACCTCTGATTAGTACGAAATAGATATCAAATTTTATTTTTATAAGAAAACCTTCAATTAGAATTACAAATAAAAAATAGCAACCTAAATGAATGACAACATTCGTAATTCGTTCTCGCTTTATCTTCCGGGCATCCCCTTTCTTTTCTTTTCTTTTTTGGTTAATCACTTCATTAGCTTCATCATCCATATAGTTTGACACGAAAATATTCAATTAACTAATGACTTGGTAATTTATATGTGCTAATATCTTCCAAAAAAATTGAAAAAAATAAAGAAAAAAAAGATCTCATGGTATAATAATAAGTGAGAACAAAATTGGAAATAAATGTTGAAGTGATGGGCAAGCATTTGTAATTCGTCTGCATAGTGATTTTGAAAAAACCCTGTAGGAGGAGAAAGATAGGAGGAGACAACTTAATTTGATCCATGAGCGACTAATTGTTGGTAATTTTCTTTCAATGAATTTAACTATTATGTGAAGGGTATTGTTGTAATTTTATTGCATTAAGGGAGGTCCCTCTAATTATGAAAACTTGAGGGGAGTCGAGTGAAATTGTTAGAAACCACAGGGGAGGTTTCTGAAATTATCCCGTTAAACATTGATATATCTCCTATGCTAACCTACCTTTTGACCCTGAATTATTTTTCTTATCGAGGGAAAAATAGGGTTACTTATACCAATCTTTTATCTATTTGGATTTTGTTGGAATGAATTGATAGATGTAAATATTCTAAGTATGTTGTTGTGTTATTTGTGAAAGAATGAGAAGTACAAAAAAATTTCCCGAAACTTGTTTCCTTTTTTTTATAGATTTTTGGGCTTATATAAGGGGGAAAAATTAGGAACTACTAATCCCTAATGAAAAGTTAATTAATGAGCATTTTGTGTAAATTTATTAATTGGTTAAAACCAAAGAGCTAGGGGTCTAGGGTTCAATTTTCCCTTCCTTTTTCCCTACTTTTTAAATCTCACAATCTCGCTCTTCTACTAGTTAAAGAAAATCTATGGAAACTAATGACTACGTCATCGCTTAGGTACAACAACATCGCTTAGGTACAACAACTAGCATGAAGCACAAGAGTAGATTGTTTTAAAAAATTAAGGAGACAAGATGATTCAGAGATTAAGCCACCAAAATCTGGTCTTGCAACAATCACAAATTTGTATCCTTTTTTACGGATTTAGTCGAATTTTATAAGTTGGCAAAGATGAAATTGTACGTGTTAAGTGACAAGGGACACCATTAACTAATAAATAACGGGGTTACAAGACAACATTATGAGGTTACAACCTAACAAACGTTTTATTACTCTAATCAGACCATTGTGAAGCATTTATTCTGATTGAAAGAGAACTTGCACTACTCTTAATCTTAATTCCATTGGTTAACGTGGTTTCCACCTAATCTCAAGGTCATCACGATCAGAATTCAGCTTCAATATTTATTTTTTATAAGGTAGCATGCGCATATCATTTCAGACACTCCAATTTAGTACAGGATTTCACGATATGCATCCAAGATTCTTCACTATCAATGAATACGTGAATTGAAATATTTCCAGGTTCCTGTTGGTGACATTATATCATTATCAGCCCAATCTTGATCAATGAAAAATATGTTTTCTACACTAAATAGAGAGAGAGAGAGAGAAACAACTCACAGTCAAAATAGTGTGGTAGCTTTTTCTTGTTGATAACAAGAAAACATCAAGTAGGGGAAACGCAATCGAAGAGGTTTCTGATGTTAACTTCTTCGTCCTTTTTTTTTTTTTTGGTCATTTTTTGAACGCTCTTAGTCTGACCGTTACAATAAGTTGTAAAATGGTCCAAAGTTATTATTCAATAAAAATTAGGGTAAAAAAATAAAAAAGCCGTTTGTGGTTAGGCTAATATACAGAAAAACCCCCTATGGTTTCAAATCATATCTTTCAGTGTCTCATGATTTTAACTCAAGTGAAAATTGGATAGAAACCGTTAAAAGTAACTGTTTTGAGTTAAATGCACCTCAAAAGCAAGTGTTTATTTTGAAAAATAGTTTTTAACACAAAATTTAACCTAATATGCCTATTTTGCCCCTCTGACCTTAATATAACTCCAAAATGGCTCCAAATTTGTAGGAAACAAGTTAGATAAAAACTAGAAAATACCAAGAGAAATAAAAAAAGCTTGCAATTGCAATATTTTCTTAGAGGGTCTATTGTAAGAATTTAAAATTAACAAATTAGGAAAATAGTGATACCTTTATATAGTGAAGAAAAATTAGGAAAATAATTGATACCTTTAAATTTGAAATTTGCAATTGCAATATTTTCTTAGTGTGTATTGTAAGGATTTAAAATAAAAATTTACAATTGCAATATTCTTAGATTGTGCATTATAAGAATTTAAAATAAAAATTTCAACACTTTTTCTATGTATGTAGTGAAGAATAAATTAGAAAAATAGTTGATGATATCTTCATTAGGGTAAATCTGTCATTTTACTTAAAGTCGATGGTTTTAACGCTTTCCATCCGCTTTCATCTTAATTCAAACCATGAGATATCGAAATGTATGATTTGAAACCATAAAGGGTTTTTCTATGTATTAACCTAACCACAATGTGCTTTTCTGTTGTTTACCCTAAAAATTATATTTTTAGTTTATTATAAGTTTTATATTATGTCGAAAACTATCCGTAATTGTACGTTACTGATCTACTCATGCGATTTTTATTTTCATAACATTCTCTATCCTATCAGTTCTCAAAGTGTAAAACAATTTCGTTGAAAAACTTTGACAAATAAATATAGATTTTACGACTTGCATACACATGAAATCGCGCCTTAATCATATGGCATCTTATACAGTAACAACACTTGTTTTTTGACCAATTTACATTAAAAAAAATTCACAAATTGCACACCTATAGAAGTCCCCCCGTTTTTGTTTTTGTTTTTTTTTTTTTTTTTGGGCCATCTATCATCCTGATCTGCCAAATGAGACAGGATTGATTTGGGCTCTGCATTTTAAAGTTTTTTTGGCGGTCCAAACTAGAGCGGATCGCATTAGATAAATTTGGCCGTATACTAACCTCTAATGGTGAATCAAAGAAAGCAGACCGAGTTAGGCGACCAAATTTATAGTGAATCGTAATACTATCGACGTTTGCTCAGAATTTAGTTAGGTGCACTACGATTAGAGCTGTTACGGGAATCGAGTAGCTCATGAGCTCGACTCGACTAAACTCGTTAAGGCTTGAGCTCGACTCGAAAACGAGTCGATCTCGAGCTCGAAAAATACCCATATCATTAACGAGTCGAACCGAACTCGACTCGATAGTAGCTCGATAGGCTCGATTTTGAGGGATAAATTTGTTATTTTAGTCTTTAATTGTAAAAAAGAGAATATGACCATGATTTTTCCAACCGTCAATATAAAGTCAAGTTGGTATTAATGAATCTCTTTTCATCTAGTGGGGTATAATTGATTCCATTTATTTTCGAAGCACATCACTAAGTTAGAATAGCTCATATCCAATGATCAATTACATATATTGTTCATTCCAAATTGTGAATTTCATCTAACACCAGTTTCAAGTCATTAATAATTGAACATTCTTAGGTTCCGTTTGTTGTCAAGTAAACAATTTTATAGTTATAAGTTGTTGAACATTAAGATGACTAAGAATTGGCTAAAAGCGTATGGACTAATGAAGAATATATGAACCATTGGCTAACTTAATACATGGAAGATAGTGCTATAGCAACTAAATTTAACTGGAGAATTGTTAAAGAGTTCATTTAACTGGAGAATTGTTATAGAGATTAAATCGAGCCAAGTTTAATTTAGAGTTCATTTTGTTAATTTAGAATTTATTTTGTTAATCGAGTCGAGCTCGAACTCGAGTTTAACGAGCTCGACTCGATTCTGTTAAATCGAATCGAGCTTGAGTTTGACAGTGTTTTAGTCGAACCGAGCTCGAGTTCAATTTTCAACTCGATAATGTTATCGAGCAAGTTGGAGCCAGCTCGATAACATGATCGAGCGAGCTCGAACTTCAGGAGCTCGGGCTCGACTCTACTCGAATAACAACACTAACTACAATTGCATGTTTTTTGGGTATTTGTCTAAAACTTTAGTGAGTTTGTCATATTTATTCTAGGAAAATGTTAGAATTTGTCAAAAACACAACATACTTTGTTTCTCTAAAGAATCTCCTTCCTTCTCCCCCATCACTCGCCACCCACCACCAATACACATCTATGCACATGCACACTCATGCACACGCCTGTACACACACACACATGCATACACACACATATAGATATATGTGTATGTTATATATAGACTCTTGTTAGTCTATTTTTATTTTTAAAATTTTTATTTTTGGAATTCACAGTAAAACACACCAAAAATACTTCCAAAGACACTTAGTTTATAAAATCTCAAATACACATAATAAAAACAAAAAATTAAAAAAAATCCTACCATCTCTTTTTTCTTCTACCTTCACGTGCTACTACCACCCATTCACCCTCCTTTTGTCACACACTCTCTCTCACACGTGCCCCATTCTCTCCTGTTAATTTTCTGTGACTAGATCTGATCACAAGAGACTAATGGGAAGGGAGAGAAGTGCAAAGAAAGGAAGGGGAGGGAAAGATGGAGGAGGAGTAGAAAGAGAGATGGGGTGGAAAGAGGAGGAGGAAGGGAGAGGGAGGGGCAATAGTAGCAATGGTAGTGAGTGGTGGTGACAGGAGTAGTGAGTGCTTGTAGTAGAGGCACCATACAAACTTTTTAAACTACTCTAAAATGATTTTAAATTTTAAAATACTCCCACAATATATGTACGGTGATTTTTTTTTTTTTTTTTTAAACACTCCCAACAAAAAGTATCTAATCGTATGTACCAAAACATAGGTGCTGATGTTGTATTGGACAAAGTTTCTATTTCTGAAACAGGCCTGCCAAGCGGATCCAATTTAACTGCCGAACCCTTGTTGCAACGCAACCAAACACCATAAGTGTGAAAAATGGATCACCGAGGTGACGGGCTCCTTTCCATCATATTGCATCCGCAATCTGCAAACACAGAGTGGTCCAGGCCATCGGGCCCAATAGACATGTTCATTTGAAATCTTTTATACATTGGGAAGTTTCATCCAAGTTGATTATTATCTACAAATTGGAGCTCTTATTTGAATCAAGAGAGTACATAACAGATAGAACGGATTCTACAACCACTCAAGCTTTAGATAATTTTGCCTCATTAGAAATTGATCAATCTACAAAAAGTTTGTCATCCCAAAAGAATTCTGGAGTTGGAGTTAGTTTTCTGGGAAAAAGCTAGAAACTTCTAACTTCTTTGTGGGAGAAAATAACCGGATTCAGAAGAGTTCTTTAGGAAAAAATGCGTCCAATTTTTCCTAACAAAGAAAATTGAACGAACTAGAGTTTACCTTTTTTGGCCTGGATAATAATGTAATCCTTCATTTGAACTCACTTTACATTCAAATATCGTTGAAATAGTTTTTGGAAAAATACTGTAAAACAAAGAAAAATGAAGGATTTGACTGTCGTCATTTTATTCCAAATGCAGGTATTCTTGTTTAGTGGGATACTAATATGTGGTCCGGATCCAAAAGGGCTGATTTTAACTGTTGTTTTTATTAAGCCTATCAAGTTGACCATATGCTGTTCATGTTGCCAGTTGCATGTCATACAAGGAATCCAGACATAACATCTTCAATTTTGACAACAATGGTTAGTTCTGAACACACGGTCACATACGTGGTTGTGAAAGTTGTGCATGTAACTTTTGCTAACTGAAACTATGTATGTATATTGCCATCAATACAGATTCTTATCAACTCAGGATTTGACAGTACAATTGATCCTGGAATTATTCCTAGAAATGATTAGCGTTCATCGGTTGATTTAGGAGCAATTGAAGCCGGTAAAAGTAGAAGGACATCAAGGGTAATTGTCATAAATGGGATAGAGGTGAAGTAAAAGTATTGCACGATTTGTAACATTTATCTCTCAAATTGTAAAAATTGCATCCAGCAATTCAATCACCATTGCCCGTGTATTGTTCATGGCTTAGGACTGACATGTCCCATCACAATTCACAACTGTGCAATTCCTTTTTGGCATTAAAATTAATTTACTAACTCTATTCTTTTAATCTTTTTCTTCAATGCAGGGAAATTATTGGCTTTATGTTATATTTCTATTCACAGGATTGCTTTTATTTACCTTCATATTTATCTTCTCATGTAAAAACACTACATCACAAATTGTCAGCGAATGGAAATGGGGCGATTGGATTATTAAGAAATTACCCAGAGACACTGGAATTGACATTATTCAGTTTTGCAGCCATGTCTGTTCTTGATAGCCTATCTTGTCATCTTGTTTATCTAATTGCTATAAACCAGGTTTGGCCCTCATACTTCCTTTCTACATTTATATAATGAAGGTTGATCTCAAATTTGCATTAGTGCAATTTTTTCTTGCACGGTTATAGTTCATGTGTCAAGGTCTCTCTTGATGCAAGGTGACAGGTTTTAAACTCCATACCTACATAACTATAGGATTTTTCTTGAGAAAAATCCAATAAGTACAGTAGTGCATTTGTTTAGTTAAGAATTCTTTTACTCTAACTCTTCATGACTCAATTGGTCCTCCTCCACATAGTACAGGAATAGGTTAATGCTATTGCTGCTATCGATAGATAGACTGAAAGAAAAGAAGTGTCAAATACTAGTTTCGAGAATGGATTAATATTGATGATATATATACTAGACGTACTGAATATCTGTTATATCATTTCAATTTAAATTTGAATTATAAATTTTGTATGTATTGCATGTATCCAGATTCACTAGTATATAACAGCACTAGTATACGAAAGATTTACCCTTTTGAGAATCGTCACCATCCCTATTCTTGGTACAAATATCTAGTTTGCACTTTGAGGAAATTTCTCCCTTGACATACAAACATTGAAGGTGATTTAAATTAACTATTTCGATGAGCTTTGACGTAAACCTTGTGTTTTGTCTATGCAAACATCTTATAATCAGCATTATCACCAAAGTATGTGAGTTCTGGAATCCCCTAAAGAACAATAAGAAGGTTTTACTTGCTTCACAACCACCCTCTAGAGTCAACTTCCGAGCAGATGTGGAGCCGGGTGGTTCGGTGGATTGAGTGATATGAACATCAAATGATTTTATTGCATATTTAATACGTTTGGTAAGATGATTTCCTTGTTTCCTCCAATCTATTAGTCCCACTTAAAACAATAATGTACCATAGTTTGGTGGCTGAGTTTCTCGTCTTAGATTCATCACAAACTGGACGGGGTTGCGTAGCTTAGATTTCCAGGCCCTCTTCAATTAGTGACTACACATTCATGCTTGGCCTCATTTTCTCCAGAATCTTGCTCTATTTAGTGCCAGCTAAACTATGTTTATGCAAGTTTTCTAAGTTTGGATACATTAATTTGGTCATCACTCATCATCATCTACAATTAAGAGACAAATGCATCAGTATTTAAAAACTATGTTAAACCAAATGCAACTGTTTTTAATCTTCAATTTTATAGGGCTTCTCAAAAGTTTTTAAAATTTTAAGGATGAAAAGTAGAATTTTCTAAATCATTGGGTGAAATAGTGGGAGTCCTTTTAGGTCCATTTTTCGTGCCAGCAATTGCCATTAAACTCCTATACAAGTTGAAGTGGCCCTTCTTTGATGCTAAAATCTCTTCAAAAAGTATTACACTTGTAGTCTTTTCTCATAACCTGGGATTTTCCCCATTTAGTAACTAACGATTTAGTATGTGCATGTAAGAGAAGTTCTTTTGTTATTTACCGGAAACCCCCAAATGGCATATTATTACCACTTTATCCCCTTTAATTATTTATTTATTCATCCAATGTGCGTTCCATTTAAATATTTTTTATTTCACTTGAAGCATGGAAGAAAATGTTCTAATCAGAAAGAGAAAGAAGCCTGAAAAAGAAAAGGAAAAAAAAGAAAATTATAACACAGTAAAAAGGTGGAGCCATACGTTGTCTCGCAAGAGGGATAATAATATTGAAAAAGAAAAAGAAATTGGTCGATGCTTAGTAGTATTATTATACTACCACACTACAGCTAGCACACTGTTCCAGCAATATCAAAAAAAAAAAAGAAAAGAAAATAATTCGTACCCAAAGAAGTCCCCAATTCCTAATAACACCCACACTCCATGTTCATATAGACTGTTGGACAAACACTCTATAATACACTACTACTCATAATAGTACTACTACTCTTGCTTGTCCTTTCCCCACTCGAACCCAACCCTCCTATTCTCTCTCTCCTCCATTCCCCCTCTGCCGTTGCTGCGCTGATTTCGTGTCGGCAAAGACCCGTTTGCAAAGTAGCCATTTTTAACAGAGTGAGATTTATGGCTAGTAATTATGGTGGTATTTAATTAATTTCTCCCCTACCACTTTCCACTTATACCTCAGATGGAAACCTCTATGGTGTTTCCACAAAATTCTCAGAAATACTACTTACATTACCTATCTATTTTTATTCCACGTACATATTTTATGTGATTGAATGAATAGGTGCCTGCGTGATGCCAGTACCAAAACAACCCCATCATGTCGTGCAAAAGCAACAGCACAGAACAACAACAAACATAGTAATGTAAAATGCAGTAAGACCAACATCTGTCATTTTCTTAATCTGTGCTGTCGCTTTCTCTTACCATACGTTTTATTTTATTTTATTTTATTTTTGGGGGTATTAGCATCATAATTTTTCCTTCTTAATTGCCACCCTTACTATCCCAAGCTTATTTGCTCTTCCTGAATTCGAATTACTCAACTTGTAGAGTTGGGACATTTAGGCACCTCAATTATTTCAAGAGTCAAAATAATTCCCAAAAAAGAAGGGATCTCCTCCTCCAAACAACTTGCAGTCTTCCAATACTAATTTAGAAAAAAGAAAACAAAAACGATTAACAACAAAGAACAACTTGATCTTGATACTAAGCAAAGGACTTAAAAAAACAAATGTAAACTGGCTGTCCAAAGAAAACTTACTTGAGAAGATCAATCATTTATTGTGAGATAAGGATCTTCAGATCAGTGTATCCATTGCTTCTCTGCTCTTCCTGAATTTCCTCCAACGAACTGGTACAGTTGGGACATTTGGACACCTCAATTGTTTCGAGAGTCGAACTACCTCCCAAACAATAAGGGATCTCCCGCAATGCATCACAGCTTCCCAACACTAACTTCTGGAGACGAGGAAAATAGTCGTCATAGTCCTCAGAGGCTGTCCACTTCACGATATCCAGGCAATCTAATTTCAAGAATCGAAGTTTAGGGAATTTCCCCACTTCCATTTCCCATATTTCCCCCTCAAAGGCACTCTCGAGTAATTTGAGCACCTCCAGATTGGGTAGATTTCCAATCGCTGCCATTTTGCTCCATGGCATGCCAAAATAAGACAGGGTCAATTTCTTTATGGTCAAAGGAAATCGGAAATCTGCATGGAATTGCTGATAACCGTATAAAACGCGAGTCAAACTGAGTGATTCCAATTGACATAGACAATCCAAAGCTATAGAGTATTCAACATCTGGTTCAAGATCGAGAGAGCCTCTCAGCCTGCGGATATTTGGAAACATTCTCAACAGCTTGTTCATGTTTTCCCCAGGACTGAGACCCAAACAGGACAGGAAATCCAAGTCACATAACTGGGAAGACCTATCAAGATTGGTATCAGGGAAAAAAAAACAATAATACTTATCATACTCGTCCAATAGTTGTAAATGCCTTAGTTTCTTTAGGTTCCATATGGTATCTGGCAGTGAAACTGAAGCATGAGCATTAGAATTTCCCCAAATCAAAGTTACCAAATTCGGGAGATTGCATATTGATGATGGAAAGGAATCGGAATTACCTAGAATCGCCAAGTAGCTCAA
The DNA here is from genome assembly GCA_013103745.1 of Gardenia jasminoides. Taxonomy (NCBI): domain Eukaryota; kingdom Viridiplantae; phylum Streptophyta; class Magnoliopsida; order Gentianales; family Rubiaceae; genus Gardenia; species Gardenia jasminoides. The sequence goes on along the minus strand of CM023101.1, from coordinate 30,876,638 downwards.
GTGAACAAACAGTTCTAATTCTCCAGGAAAACTCTGTCCTAGGCGAATTTGGCTCAGATCTAACACTTTGACGAGTTTGATGATGTGAAAAATGAATCGAAGGTCAAAACTTTTTTCACATTCACCATGAGTGAAGAAAAATAGACTGCGTATGGCGGGAGAAAATAACCTTAAATTGTCAAAGTGCTGACGCTTAGAATCAATGCACAAGCGGCGCAAGTAGCACGGCTCATTGGAAGCAGATAGATCATCATACCTACGTACCAGCTTTTCTTCTTTGGCTTTTGTCACACAAAACTCATGCAACAAATCATGAATCCGACAAGTTTTGACCCCATCAATGGATCTTGGTTTGGAAACTATGACTAAGCTTTTGCTAATAAGTTCCATCAGGTAATCATTTGCTACGTCCTCTGATCTCTTGTGCTGAGTTTTCTGAGCAAATCCTTCTGCAACCCACAGCGATACCAACCTCCTGGTATTGTGTTCGTAGTCTTCTGGAAAGGCTCCAAAATAAAGAAAACATTCCTTTAAATTATCTCTCAAATTTTTGTAACTCAGCTCTAATGTAGCGGTGCATTGTTCTGTGCTAGAAACATTCCTTGAACTTAACCCTTCCACAACTTCTTTCCAATGAAATTTGTCAATGGTTGAGAGAATTCCAGCAAGAATGACGACTGTAAGTGGTAGTCCTTGACACATTTCCACGATTTGCTGTTGAAGTTCGCATAATTCTGGAGGAGGCAAATCTTCTCCAGGATATAACTTTGCTTTTAGCAAATCCCAGCTCTCTTCAGCCGTGAGTTGACGGAGAGGATGTGGTTCTCGGTCGAGTCTATCTTGTGGAGCAACATCACGGAGCCGACTTGTCAAGATTACTCTACTTCCGTTCCCATTATCAGGGAATGATGCTTCCAATCCATTCCATGCTTGAATATCCCATATATCATCCAAAACAATGAGATATCTGTTCCTCAGCAAACGTCTTCTGACTTCTTCAGCCAGTTCATCTTCACTCTTTCTAAAAACATCTTCACTGAGCTCAGATTCAGTACAACAAGACAAAACTTCAAGAAACAGAGTTTTAATGTGATATCGTTGAGAAACAGTACACCAAGCACGCTTATCAAAGTGGAACTTCACTAAAGGATCATTGTACACTTTTCTTGCTAAAGTTGTCTTACCTAGTCCCGGCATACCCGCAATGGAAACAATGCACAATTTGTCTGATCCTCTTCTAAGTCGATTGATTATTGATGCTGCCTCCTCCTCTAATCCCACCACCACATCATTGACTACTGGCTTACTTCCCTGTTGTGGCATGTCAGTGAATCTCTTCGCTACCTGCTTAACTTTGCCATCAAGTCTTTTGCTATCACAAATCTTCGAGGCCTCAGCTTTAATGCTGTCCATTTCTTCTAAAATGGAATGAATCGACAATGAAGAAGAATCTAAGATATTTCCGGCTATTAAGGAGTCAATAGAATCCTCTATCCTATATGCCACCCCAATGATATGATCCCAAACTGTTTGGACCTCCTCATCTTCATTGCCCAGCTCCACAATTTCCCTCAGCAGAGAGGGTAAACAATCAAGTTCCTCCTGGACCTTTTGAATTGGATGATTCGTCAGAGCAATCGAGCCAGTCTCAGAATTTATCAGATCCATCATCTTTTCTATAAGGGAATCAATAAAGCCCAGGCTATTGGTCTTAGGATAATTGAATGATGGTGATGATTCTGGATCTTTCTCTTTGATTATTGCATTGATGAGCTTGATTATTTCCAATAACTCGGAGCAGACAAGATCCATATTCTTGGCTTGTATAGCGTCTTTGATTGCATTCAGAGGGAGTGGGGAAATAAAATCTGCTCCATAACAGTACACGACTCGAGTAGGATCTCTCACTTTCTCATCAAACTTCTCTGGCTGCTCCTTCAGAATGGTTCTCAAGGAATCTAGCCCCTCGTAAAACATTTGGAGTTGAAGCAAAATCACAGGACAAGTACCAGATATTAGTGTCTCCCAAAGATTCTTCAGGAGCGAATGGAAGAAATCTCTCAATATGCGCTCATCTGTGTCTCCGTATGATTGTCTTGGTAATTTTGAAGCAATCAGGGACTGGATACAAGTCTCAAGGACTTGCAGTTCAATAGGAATAATCCTCTGCAGCAGCTCGGAAATGCTATCTTCGATGTCCTTGGGCAGTCCGGGAAACTCATTAAAATGGCACCTAAAAGAGAGGCGTGCTGCCCTGATAGCCACAGCTTCAACGTGAGCCAATAAAGGTCCCAATTCTGTGTTTTCAACGCCATGCAGTGTGACAAAAAGGATGAAGTTTTTCATGAACGCAATCTTCTCCCCAAGGGCTTTAATTAGTGTACGTTCACTTGCTGGCTCAAACCTTGGACGATAATTCACTAGATTCTCCAGAAGAGAATCAATGAATTCCATAAGGTCATCTTTTCGACTGAGCGAATCACTGGACTGCCGTGAGAAGGAACCCAAGAAAGAGACATACCATTCGCAAATTTCTTGTCCGAAGCGTCCAATGCGATTTTCCAAATGATAGACCACATACCGATCCGCATCATAAGATTGGATCTCCTTTGCCCACTCGGGAATGGCATCTCCAATCCGAACTGCCAGAGCTTCCAGGCTTGCATAATGATTATCATCGTTGCCGCAATTTCTCGCACACAGAAGAAGTGTTCTCAGAAATCTTAGCGCGCGTTTCAGGCGCTCCTGCTGCCCATTTGGAAATTCTGGACAATCGTTCTCCAGCGCTTGCAGATCATCCAAGATGGAAGAAATAGTAGTGATTCTACTGGAGGCCATCTAACAAAAAGGAAGATTAATAAGGGAACCAGAAGGGATCGATCTCAATTATTTAGAGACGAAGCAATTCTGAAATATGAAAAAGGAGATTAGAAAAATCTGCAGAACCTCAAACAAGTGCGCTCCTCTTTTTGACAGCCCAATGGTTTGGCGTTTGCTATACTTTCAATTCCCCACACAGCTCATGCATCGGAAAACGGGGGAATCACATGTATTAGTCAAAATTTAAAAAAAAAAAAAATTATTTCACCCTTCCAGCGGGTAATGGTCCTGAAGTTGTCGGGGCAGTACTAAAATAATTGCAAAGAACCAAAAAAAAAAAAAAGGAGGTACTCAGAAGGGGCCCAGTATCAGTCTCATCTTGATCAATGTAGTAGTGGTGGCTCTCATGATGCTATCGGCTATCAATAATGTAGTAGCGGAAAACATATTTTGATGGTGAGTTCTTGTTCTGAATCAAGATAGTACACTCCGAGCTATCAGAGCCTCTAGACTTGCATGATGATTATCAACCTCGTTTTTTTTTTTTTTTCATTAGATGCCAAATGCACCTCATCTTTACCCCACTTCCTCGCACACAAAAGAAATGTTCTCTGAAGTCTTAGCCAGTCTTTCACCATCTCCAAATACCAAGGCGGAAGAAATGCAAGTAATGCTACTGGAGGCCATCTAATAAAAGAAAGATTAATAAGGGAACCAGAAGGGACTGATCTCAAATTAGAGAGGTAACAGTAGACAACACCTCACAAACAAGCGCTCTCCTTTTTCTCTGAACATAGATTGCTAGTTATCCAGAAAAGAAATGACAAAAAGTCAATGGATGTTTCTTGATTGATTAAAAAATTTATATGTCATCATTCCAAATGTTCGAATAGTATAGCATTTTATACGTTCTTAATAATTTTTTAATGCATGTGACAGCATAGGTTTCGCAACAGGATTAGTCGCAGCATACTGCCAGATTATGTTGTTTAGTCCTGCACGTTATATACTATTGCTTATGTCGATTACCTAGGACTTTAATGTTGAGTGTTGACATCAAGTGTGACAATCACTAAAGAAGAATTAATGAACATGTTGTTATAATCTTTGTGCAGATGGTTTGAGAACTTGCTAAAAATCTTTACTACGTTTGTAATCGTTCTCACTTCTTCTCTTTACTTTTTTTTTTTTTTTTGTGGAAAGATGAAGTTGATAAAATGCTCCATTGGTCACTAAATTGTATTCAAAATCCTAGCTGAGTTGTCTGGGCCGACTTGATTACATACTTAGCATTTTCAAGCTTCTTAAAATCATTTTGCATAGAAAAAAACCTACAGATTTTAGTTCAACATGAGAGGATTTTAGCTCAATAATCCATGGCCAAATTTTCAATATTTACAATTTCTTCACATTTTTTTTTAAGATTCATGCCAAATGACCACTAAAATTATGTTTAACCTGCTGAGCTTATGCTAGTAATGTAAATTTCGGAACAACTTGTAGAACCGAGATCGATGAAACGTTCGAAAAAATTTGCCTGGTTTTTTATATAACTCTGTACAAAATCTTATCCTTCTGCAGCTTATACAATGCAATATTCTTGATTAATTACACTGAGACACCCTTGGTATGTTAACCATTGATATATCTTCTATACTAACCTACCTTTTCACCCTGAATTATTTTTCTTATCGAGGGAAAAATAGGGTTACTTATACCAATCTTTTATCTCTTTGAATTTTGTTGGAATGAATTGATAGATGTAAATATTCTAAGTATGCTGTTGTGTTATTTGTGAAAGAATGAGAAGTACAAAAATATTTCTCGAAACTTGTTTCCTTTTTTTTTGTAGATTTTTGGGCTTATATAAAGGGGAAAAATTAGGAACTACTAATCCCTAATGAAAAGTTAATTAATGAGCATTTTGTGTAAATTTATTATTTGGTTAAAACCAAAGAGATAGGGGTCTAGGGTTCAATTTTCCCTTCCTTTTTCCCTACTTTTTAAATCGCACAATCTTGCTCTTCTACTAGTTAAAGAAAATCTATGGAAACTAATTACTAAGTCATCGCTCAGGTACAACAACTAGCATGAAGCACAAGAGTAGATTGTTTTAAAAAATTAAGGAGACAAGATGATTCAGAGATTAAGCCACCAAAATCTGGTCTTACAACAATCACAAATTTGTATCCTTTTTTACGGATTTAGTCGAATTTTATAAGTTGGCAAAGATGAAATTGTACGTGTAAAGTGACAAGGGACACCATTAACTAATAAATAATGGGGTTACAAGACAACATTATGAGGTTACAACCTAACAAACGTTTTATTACTCTAATCAGACCATTGTGAAGCATTTATTCTGATTGAAAGAGACCTTGCACCTACTCTTAATGTTAATTCCATTGGTTAACGTGGTTTCCACCTAATCCAGCTTCAATATTTATTTTTTATAAGGTAGCATGCGCATTTCATTTCAGACTCTCCAATTTAGTACAGGATTCAAGATATGCATCCAGGATTCTTCACTATCAATGAATATTACGTGAATTGAAATGTTTCCAGGCTCCTGTTGGTGACATTATATCATTCTCAGCCCAATCTTGATCAATGAAAAATATGTTTTCTACACTAAATAGAGAGAGAGAGAGAGAAACAACTCACAGTCAAAATAGTGTGGTAGCTTTTTCTTGTTGATAACAAGAAAACATCAAGTAGGGGAAACGCAATCGAAGAGGTTTCTGATGTTAACTTCTTCGTCCTTTTTTTTTTTTTTGTCATTTTTTGAACGCTCTTAGTCTTACCGTTACAATAAGTTGTAAAATGGTCCAAAGTTATTATTCAATAAAAATTAGGGTGAAAAATAGAAATGCCGTTTGTGGTTAGGCTAATATACAGGAAAACCCCCTATGGTTTCAAATCATACCTTTCAGTGTCTCATGATTTTAACTCAAGTGAAAATTGGATGGAAACCGTTAAAAGTAACTGTTTTGAGTTAAATGCACCTCAAAAGCAAGTGTTTATTTTGAAAAATAGTTTTTAACGCAAAATTTAACCTAATATGCCTATTTTGCCCCTCTGACCTTAATATAACTCCAAAATGGCTCCAAATTTGTAGGAAACAAGTTAGATAAAAACTAGAAAATACCAAGAGAAATAAAAAAAGCTTGCAGTTGCAATATTTTCTTAGAGGGTCTATTGTAAGAATTTAAAATTAAAAAATTAGGAAAATAGTGATACCTTTATATAGTGAAGAAAAATTAGGAAAATAATTGATACCTTTAAATTTGAAATTTGCAATTGTAATATTTTCTTAGTGTGTCTTGTAAGGATTTAAAATAAAAATTTACAATTGCAATATTTTCTTAGATTGTGCATTATAAGGATTTAAAATAAAAATTTCAACACTTTTTCTATGTATGTAGTGAAGAATAAATTAGAAAAATAGTTGATGATATCTTCATTAGGGTAAATCTGTCATTTTACTTAAAGCCGATGGTTTTAACGTTTCCATCTAGTTTTCATCTTAATTCAAACTATGAGATATAGAAATGTATGATTTGAAACCATAGAGGGTTTTTCTATATATTAACCTAACCACAATGTGCTTTTCTGTTGTTTACCCTAAAAATTATATTTTTAGTTTATTATAAGTTTTATATTATGTTGAAAACTATCCGTAATTGTACGTTACTGATCTACTCATGCGATTTTTATTTTCATAACATTCTCTATCCTATCAGTTCTCAAAGTGTAAAACAATTTCGTTGAAATACTTTGACAAATAAATATAGATTTTACTACTTGCATGCACATGAAATCGCGCCTTAATCATATGGCATCTTATACAGTAACACCACTTGTTTTTTGAGCAATTTACATTAAAAAAAATTCACAAATTGCACACATATAGAAGTTCCCCCGTTTTTTTTTTTTTTTTTTTTTTTGGGCCATCTATCATCCTGATCTGCCAAATGAGACAGGATTGATTTGGGCTCTGCATTTAAAGCTTTTTTGGTGGTCCAATCTAGAGCGGATCGCATTAGATAAATTCGGCCGTATTATTTGCGCACATATAGAAGTCCTCCTTTTTTTTTGGAAATCTATCATCCTGATCTGCCAAATGAGACAGGATTGATTTGGGCTCTGCATTTTAAAGTTTTTTTGGCGGTCCAAACTAGAGCGGATCGCATTAGATAAATTTGGCCGTATACTAACCTCTAATAGTGAATCAAAGAAAGCAGACCGAGTTAGGCAAACAAATTTATAGTGAATCGTAATACTATTGACGTTTGCTCAGAATTTAGTTAGGTGCACTATGATTAGAGCTGTTAGGGGAATCGAGTAGCTCATGAGTTCGACTCACCGTTAAGCTCTACCGAAAACGAGTCGATCTCGAGCTCGAAAAATACCCGTATCATTAACGAGTCGAGCCAAACTCGACTCGATAGTAGCTCGATAGGCTCGATTTTGAGGGACAAATTTGTTATTTTAGTCTTTAATTGTAAAAAAAGAGAATATGACCATGATTTTTCCAACCGTCAATATAAAGTCAAGTTGGTATTAGTGAATCCCTTTTCATCTAGTGGGGTATAATTGATTCCATTTATTTTCAAAGCACATCACTAAGTTAGAATAGCTCATATCTAATGATCAATTACATATATTGTTCATTCCAAATTGTGAATTTCATCTAACACCGCCAAATCATTAATAATTGAACATTCTTAGGTTCCGTTTGTTGTCAAGTAAACAATTTTATAGTTATAAGTTGTTGAACATTAAGATGACTAAGAATTGGCTAAAAGCTTATGGACTAATGAAGAATATATGAATCATTGGTTAACTTAATACATGGAAGATAGTGCTATAGCAACTAAATTTAACTGGAGAATTGTTAAAGAGTTCATTTAACTGGAGAATTGTTATAGAGATTAAATCGAGCCAAGCTTAATTTAGAGTTCATTTTGTTAATTTAGAATTTATTTTGTTAATCGAGTCGAGCTCGAACTAGAGCTTAACGAGCTCGACCTTGACAGTGTTTTAGATGAACTGAGCTCGAGCTCAATTTTCAACTCGATAATGTTATCGAGCGAGCTTGAGCCAACTCGATAACAAATCGAAGAAGCTCGAACTTCGAGCTCTGCTCGGCTCGACCGCTCAATAACAAAGACTAACTACGATTGCATGTTTTTTGGGTATTTGTCTAAAACTTTAGTGAGTTTGTCATATTTATTCTAGGAAAATGTTAGAATTTGTCAAAAACACAACATACTTTGTTTCTCTAAAGAATCTCCTTCCTTCTCCCCCATCACTCACCACCCACCACCAATACACATCTATGCACATGCACACACATGCACACGCCTGTACACACACACACACATGCATACACACACATACAGATATATGTGTATGTTATATATAGACTCTTGTTGGTCTATTTTTATTTTTAAAATTTTTATTTTTGGAATTCACAGTAAAACACACCAAAAATACTTCCAAAGACACTTAGTTTATAAAATCTCAAATACACATAATAAAAAAAAAATTAAAAAAAATCCTACCATCTCTTTTTTCTCCTACCTTCATGTGCCACTACCACCCATTCACCCTCATTTTGTCACACACTCTCTCTCACACGTGCCCCATTCTCTCCTGTTAATTTTCTGTGACTAGATCTGATCACAAGAGACCAATGGGAAGGGAGAGAGGTGCAAAGAAAGGAAGGGGAGGGAAAGATCGAAGAGGAGGAGAAAGAGAGATGGGGTGGAAAGAGGAGGAGGAAGGGAGGGGGAGGGGCAACAGTAGCAATGGCAGTGAGTGGTGGTGACAGGAGTAGTGAGTGCTTGTAGCAGAGGCACCATACAAACTTTTTAAACTACTCTAAAATGATTTTAAATTTTAAAATACTCCCACAATATATGTACGGTGATTTTTTTTTTTTTTTAAACACTCCCAACAAAAAGTATCTAATCGTATGTACCAAAATATAGGTGCTGATGGTGTATTGGACAAAGTTTCTATTTCTGAAACAGGCCTGCCAAGCGGATCCAATTTAGCTGCCGAACCCTTGTTCCAACGCAACCAAGACCATAAATGTGAAAAATGGATCACCGAGGTGACGGGCTCCTTTCCATCATATTGCATCCGCAATCTGCAAACATAGAGTGGTCCAGGCCATCGGGCCCAATAGACATGCTCATTGAAATCTTTTATCCATTGGGAAGTTTCATTCAAGTTGATTATTATCTACAAATTGGAGCTCTTACTTGAATCAAGAGAGTTCATAATAGATAGAACGGATTCTACAACCACTCAAGCTTTAGATAATTTTGCCTCATTAGAAATTGATCAATCTACAAAAAGTTCGTCGTCCCAAAAGAATTCTGAAGTTGGAGTTAGTTTTTTGGAAAAAAGTAAGAAACTTCTAACTTCTTTGTGGGAGAAAATAACCGGATTCAGAAGAGTCCTTTAGGAAAAAATGCGTCCAAGTTTTCCTAACAAAGAAAATTGAACGAACTAGAGTTTACCTTTTTTGGCCTGGATAATAATGTAATCCTTCATTTGAACTCACTTTACATTCAAATATCGTTGAAATAGTTTTTGGAAAATTACTGTAAAACAAAGAAAAATGAAGGATTTGACTGTCGTCATTTTATTCCAGATGCAGGTGTTCTTGTTTAGTGGGATACTAATATGTGGTCCGGATCCAAAAGGGCTGATTTTAACTGTTGTTTTTATTAAGCCTATCAAGTTGACCATTTGCTGTTCATTTTGCCACTTGCATGTGATATAAGGAAACCGGACATAACATCTTCAATTTTGACAACAATTGTTAGTTCTGAACTTAATTGCGCGAACACACACGGTCACATTCGTGGTTGTGAAAGTTGTGCATGTAACTTTTGCTAACTAAAACTATGTACATTGCCATCAGTACAGATTCTCATCAACTCAGGATTTGACAGTAAAATTGATCCTGGAATTATTCCTAGAAATGATTAGCGTTCATAGGTTGATTTAGGAACAATTGAAGCCGGTAAAAGTGACAGGTGTCGAGCCTGTGCAATAATAAATACCTACTCCAGGAAATATAAATTTTGAGTATAAGGGTGAGTAGGATCGTCTCCACAGGGACTGAGGAAAATTCGTTTCTTTTCAAGACCAGAAATTGGGGGATTTTTGAGACAATGAAGAATCAATTAAAAATCAAATAACAAAACCAAATAACTAAAAATATAAGAGAATGAAATAGATGAGAGATGAGTTCTAGTCAAAGATTCAACTATTCAGACACAGTCCATATACCTGATCATCGATGCAATATTAATTCATTTAATTCCTTAATAGGCTGGTTATAGTCGCCGGAAACCTCTCAAACGACCAACTCTTCCTTAGGTTTTAGGTAAGTAAGGTACGCCCGTTAAATACCCCTAATTAAGAAACAACCCTAGGTACGCCCGTAGGATTTAATTTCTCAATTGCACTAAGAATTAGAAAAGCCCAAACCCTAACCAACAAACACACTACCAGGGTTCATTTAGATTAGATCATACGTCCCCCTAACATGCGTACACGTTAGTTGCCAACTAATACTAATTTACTAAACAATTATGGATTTAGTAAATTAAATTAGCAGTAGATTATCCAGTCAATATGAACATCGGGCCCTTGATATTCAACCAACAAAATAATCATATTAAAATAAAACAGAGAACGCATAAATACTAAAGATTTAAACGAACAAATGACAAATCGATTAGATCTCACAGATATGTTGGACTGCGTCGTTGAGTTGATCTTTGACTAGACGAGAAACTTAGCTACGCATGACGTGAGAAATTCCACAAGAGATTTCAATGGAAATCAACAAGGCCATCCGTGAATTGTTGTAAATAGAAAAATACTGATAAAACATAAGGAAGAAAAATATCGATAAAAAGGGAAAAAGGAAGTCCAACGCTTCCTGATAGATTCGTCCGCCATGCTTGATTGGAATGCCCCTCTAGCTAACTACTAATACCTATATATATATACTTTCCGTGGAGTCGTTTTTTTGGTTAAGGGAAGAATCCCAATCCAAAAGGGAAAATTCTCCTCTTCCTCAAACACCCACGACAGGTAGTAAGTAGGAAATTGGAAAACTACTGAAAAAGAGATTAAGACTCCTACTTTCCTAGTACAAATAATAAAGTAATTTCCTAATATAATTAAACCACCAAGTAAGGAAACAAAATACTAATTCCAGCATGTCTTCAACTTTTGGAATTCTTGATTCTTGGAAACTGCCATGTAGACCTGGAATCTCGCCACCTCAGCCAAGAACATCCATAGTAAGCGCGCCCGTGCCTAACTGTTATGATTTCTTCTGGAATTTTCAGCCATTTAGCATCTTTTTCACAATTTCCTGCATTTAACCACCCAAATACCCAAATTTAGTAGAATCCACCCAATCATGCAATTTTAGTCTAAATAATTAGGAACTATTAACACAATTAATTAACTAAAATGCACCCTATCAAACTCCCCCACACCTAGATGATGCTTGTCCTCAAGCATATCCCAACTCAGAAAAACAACCAAGATGTAGAGTAACCATAGTAAGTCATACCAATCAGAGTATCCCACACTTCCCAACAATTTCATTAAAATCAGAATATATCAAATTGACAACCTCACATAGAATTCAACAAATACACTCAATCACTCCAAAGTGTATAAGGTATAAAATAGCACTCAAATCGACACAATGGAATGACATTACCATAGGCTTGCTCATATATCATATCTCCACCACTCAATCATGAATTAAATACAAAAATCAAAGGGACATTCACAAGGTTGTAATGGGGCTTGGGTGAAGGTAGGATAGAAGGTCAATTTAGGTGTAAATATGTCAAAAAGAATGCCAAAAATTCCAATGCACAATTTCCTTACAAATTTCAACTTTTCAAGGCAAATTAACACTTCATCAAACAAACGTAGCTTGTATTGGTGCTTGCCACTTTCACAACACAAGAACTTCACACGTTTTTTTCGTCTTTTTCAATTTTTTTTGTTTTCTTCTTTTTTTTTGTTTTCTTTTTGTTTTCTTTTTTTTTTGAAGAAAAAGGAAACAAACAACTCATAAAGCACTTTAATTAGCTATTCTTGCTTTTCTCACTCATTGCCTTGCAAACAACACACTGGTCCTCATACACTGAAATTCAAGCATTTCTTTAACATATGGGTTCAAAAAGAAAGTCTAAAAAGAGGTCTTAGGCTAACAAATGTGGTTTTAAAGCAAAGAAACAGGTTAAAGGCTCAAATTGGTTCACTAAAGGTAGATAAAATAAAGACAGGATTTTTTGTTTCTAAAGTCAAAAGTGGCTAATCCTAGATGCCCTTGTCATTTTAATGCATCAAACTCATTTAAATGTGGTCTTGACATGCATAACCGAGCAAGTTCTAGAATGTGCAACCCATGTGGAATCCTACTCAACAAATAAACATAGAGCAAATTTAGAGAAAAATGCTCACAGTTAGGCCCAAAAACTCACATGGGTGGTAAAGAATCACTGTCAAATATAACATATTCTTCAATTAACTCCATCATCAAGGAAAGGTAGAAGACCCCATTGGCATGAACTTACCATTTAAACTCATATCTCAATTGACATTCATCATCGTCTGTTTGTTGTTGTTGTTGTTTTTTTTTTATTATTGTTTTTCTAGAAATGATCAAAGAACAGAAGGTAAAATGCATAACACAGAACGAAGCATAAGAACCCTCCCCCACACCTATAGCATACATTGCCCTCAATGGATCACAAAAAAAAACTGAAAAGAATGCAAAAAGGGCAAATGAGACTTCCTGGAACTCGTGGAGGGAGGAATAGCCAATCTAAGGCTCGGGGGGAAAGGGTGGATGGAAGCCCACATGATGAAAGTATTGGGCCAAATTTTGGGCCATCCGGGACACTTGGCGCTCAATCCGCTCCATCCTAGTATCCATGTGATGCAACTGAAAACGTAGGTCGGACGGATGGTGCTCCCCAGAGGTGGATGGTGGTGGCCTAGAGCTAGAAGCGCCATGAGCATCTGTGGAGGGCCCACCAAGTGGAGAAGAAGTGGCCTTGGAAGTGGTTCGCTTAGGGGAAAGCTGGATGGGGCCTGGAGAAGTGAACTGGAAAACGCCGTTGACCTGTTGAATATAGCCCATTCTCTCCAAACAAGCAAGGTCAAGAGGCTCCATATCACAAGCCTTGTGCAAATTATGATTAGACAAATCCAAAACCCCAAGGTTCACAGCCAAGTGTGTGATATAAGAGCCCAAAATGAGGGGCTTATTCTTTTTGCTAAGCACAGACTTGAATTGAAAAGCTAACCAGCAGCCCAAGTTAATCTTAATCTCAGCAATCATGCACCAAAGAAAAAAGAACTCAGACTTAGACAAAATTCCTGAACTATCTCTCCTACCAGAAAAACTGAACGCCATGAACCTATGCAAATAACGGAAAACAGGGTTTTTCAGATATGAAGCTTTAGATTTGCTAGGATCATAGGGGTGAGTGTCAACAGAAAGGTCTTGCCAATAGCCCGTGTTGTGGGAATAGAATGGCTCGGTATACTCACACGGGGCATGCATATATTCCTGAGTCTGGGAATAAGGTACATCAATGAAGCCAAATGCCAAATTGAACTCAGTGATAGACATTGTAAACCCCTTGCCCATTAAACGAAATTGTATCAAACCAGGAGTTGTAACAGAAAACTGATCAGGAATGGTGAATTCAAAAGTGGCATAAAATTCCCAAGTTAATTCAGTAAAGGCAGGCAAAGCAATAGAAGCATAGGGATTCCAGCCAATAGCATCAATTTATTTAGCAACCTCAGCCCTAATATTTAAAGTATCAAGAGTAGGTCCATGGAGAAATTTACAAGGAATAATCTTCCTTGTGCAGACAGCCGCGTACCGTTCCTTGTCAGCCGCCTTGGTGAAAGTTAAATGTCCGCCAAAGTGGGCGGGGGAAGAGATGTGCACTTCCTTGTGCTTTCCAAGGCGGGACCGGGGACCACCCGAAGCGGAGGCTTGGGAAGGTCCACCCACAGGAACTGTAGGCTGAGGGGTGGAAGCAGAGGATTTGGTTCGTTTCTTATCTTTCGTTTTAGCCATAAAGTCAAAGAAAAACAGACAAAACTAAGCCCACCACGACAACACAAACAATTGGAAAACTTAACCACACTAAGCTCAAGAACAAGACCACAGAAAAATTCGCAAGGGTGAGGGAACAGGGACCGACAATCAGGGGGGCAGGAGGTGCTTCAACAATATTAGTCAGGAAAAATTTCTCAAACGCCACCTAAGTTATCAACTAACTGCACGATAGATAAACAACAAAGCCAAGGCAGCTACCAAAAGAATCAATAATACTAGTTAGACAAGCCCACCAAAACCACAGAAACACAGCAAAAAGTGTTCCAAGTGTCCAATTGGTGACCAAATTTCTGACAATTAATCACACCAAAACCAAGGCAGCAGCCAACAGAAGCCAGAAAACGCACCAAATAGTCCCCCAAAAGACAGAAATTAACAGCCTAAAATGCACAGCGATTGTTCACCAGTAGATGAAGAAAAGGGCTGGAGAAATAGAGACCTAAAGTGAACTTACTACTGCTGCCATATAGCAGGCTGGAAGAGGATCAAGGTGAGGTGGTGGCGAATGAAGTAGCGGCAAGGGCGGCAGGTTGGCGGGAGGTGGAGCACTAAACCGCCGCACCTAGGCTGGGGTAGTGGTTGTGGTTGGAGACACTTGCGATCGACGGCAACCGGAGGAGCAATGCAGGATTTAGGCGAGGTCGGTTGGAAGAGGAATTTAGTAAGGAAGAAAAGAGAAAGAAGAAAGAAGAAAAGAAAGAAAAGAGAAGTAGGGTCGCAGATTTTTTTTTTTTTTGCTCCACCAAGTTAGGCGTGGGCATGCCTAACTCAAGCCAATGCTTCTGATCATAGACGACAATTTGATTTCTTAGGCGTGACCGCAAGGCGTGGGCACGCCTAAGTATCACCATCGCTTCTGGCCATGCAATGAAAAATGGCTATTCTTAAACGTGCCCAGTTAGCGTGGGCACGCCTAACCAGTGGAAACGCTTCTGACCGCAGGTGAGGTTGTCCTTCTTTAGACGTGCCCATTTTACGTGGGCACGCCTAACTGGTGGCGACCTACACAATAAAATAAAATAAAATAAAAATCATTAATTTAACTGAATCTATTTACTTAATAAGATACAAAAAAGACTAAAAATACGAAAACAAGCAAATCATAAATCCTTGGGTTGCCTCCCAAGAGCGCCTTTCTTTAACGTCTTTGGCTAGACGTAGCCCAAAATTCGTCAATCTATGTAGATGGGATCTTCAAGATGCATGAAATCCACTGTTTCCACTTCGAAGCCTTCATAATATGGCTTCAAACGATGACCATTCACCACGAATTTACTATCTGTTGTCAAACTTTGAATTTCCACTGCACCATAATGAAAGACATTAGTGACCACAAATGGACCAATCCATCTTGAACGTAGTTTACCTGGGAAGAGTTTGAGTCTGGATTGGTACAAGAGGACCTTTTGGCCTACAAGGAATATTTTCCTGGAGACATTTTGATCATGGAAGAGTTTACTCTTCTCCTTGTAAATCAGGGCATTTTCATACGCCTCATTCCGGATTTCTTCTAACTCTTGCAACTGTAACTTCCGGTGAGCACCACCCTCTTCAAAGTTCATGTTGCATTGTTTGACTGCCCAAAACGCCTTGTGCTCGAACTCCACTGGTAAATGGCAAGGCTTTCCGAACACCAGTCGATATGGTGACATACCAATGGGCGTTTTGTAGGCAGTGCGATAGGCCCACAATTCATCCTCTAAATGGGCACTCCAATCCTTTCTGTCTGGCTTTACCATTTTCTCCAAGATCGACTTAACTTCTCAATTGGAAACTTCTGCTTGGCCATTCGTTTGAGGATGGTAAGATGTAGAAACCTTATGAAGAACTCCATACCGTTTGAATAGTGCCGCAAGTGCCTTGTTACAGAAGTGTTGCCCTCTATCACTTACAATTGCTCTAGGCATTCCAAAGCGGACAAAGAGGTTAGACTTAATGAAATCTGCAACCACTTTGGAGTCGTTAGTTCTGGTGGCTTTTGCTTCCACCCATTTAGACACATAGTCAACTGCAAGTAGGATATACAAAAATCCAAAGGAAGGGGGAAAAGGGCCTATAAAATCAATCCCCCAAACATCAAAAATTTCAATAAAAATCATGGGGGTTTGGGGCATTTGATCTTTGGAAGAAAGATTACCTACTCGTTGGCACTTATCACAAGACTTACAAAACATGTAGGCATCCTTAAAGAGTGTTGGCCAATAGAATCCACTCATCCAGCACCTTTGGGGCCAAAGTGTCCTCCACATGCAAAGGAATGACAATATGTTAGAATTGACTGAAATTCATTCTCACTTACACATCTCCGTAGTACTTGATCAGCTCCTTGTTTCCATAGGTATGGGTCATCCCAAAGGTAGTACTTGGCATCACTTCTCAATTTATCTCGCTTTGCCTTGGGCCAACCTACAGGAAATTGACTGGTTACTAGATAGTTAACAATATCAGCATACCAAGGGAGAGATGGAGTAAGTGCAAAAAGGTGTTCTTCAGGGAAGGATTCCCTTAATGGGAGTACGTCCTCAAGGACTGGTATACGGCTCAAGTGGTCAGCTACCAAATTTTCTGCACCCCTCTTGTCTTTGATTTCCAAGTCAAATTCTTGAAGCAATAAGATCCATCGAATGAGCCTTGGCTTGGCGTCTTTCTTAGTCAAGAGGTAGTGCAGGGCTGCATGATCAGAAAACACGATAACTTTAGCTCCTAACAAATAAGGTCTAAACTTTTCTAAAGCAAAAACCACCGCTAAAAGTTCTTTTTCTGTTGTGGAATAATTTAGCTGGGCTCCATTTAAAGCTCTTGATGCATAGTAGATGGCATGGACTGCTTTTCCTATTCTTTGCCCCAACACGGCTCCCACTGCATAATCACTGGCGTCACACATGATTTCAAATGGTAAATCCCAGTTTGGAGGTTGGATGATCGGTGGGGATATCAACATCTCTTTGAGCCTATCGAATGCTTGCTTGCATTCATCTTTGAACTCAAATGCTACCTCCTTCTGTAGGAGTCTGAATAGGGGTGCCCCAATCTTTGAGAAATCTTTGATAAATCTGCGATAAAAACCTGCATGTCCCAAGAAAGAGCGCACCTCCCGCACACTTGCGGGGTAAGGCAAAGAAGACACAAGATCTATTTTGGCTTTATCAACCTCTATGCCTTTAGATGACACAACATGCCCTAAAACTATCCCATGCTCTACCATAAAATGACATTTTTCCCAATTGAGCACAAGGTTAGTTTCAATGCACCGTTTCAGAATTAAAGCCAAATTGTTTAGGCATTCATCAAAACTATCTCCATACACACTAAAGTCGTCCATGAATACTTCTATAATTTTCTCTACATAGTCAGAGAAAATACTTACCATGCATCTTTGGAAAGTAGCAGGAGCATTACACAATCCAAATGGCATTCTTCGATAGGCAAAAGTACCGAAAGGGCATGTAAAAGTCGTCTTTTCTTGATCTTCTGGTGCAATTGCTATCTGAAAATATCCTGAAAAGCCATTTAAGAAACAGTAGTAAACACGGCAAGCCAATCGTTCTACCATTTGATCTATGAAGGGAAGAGGGAAGTGATCCTTCTTGGTTACCGCATTAAGCTTGCGGTAATCAATACACTGGCGCCAGCCTGTAGGCTTGCGAACTGGGACTAGTTCTCCTTCATGATTTTCCTCTACTGTCACACCAGCTTTCTTGGGGACCACTTGAACTGGACTCACCCATGGGCTATCAGAGATGGCGAAAATTATACCCACATCTAACAGCTTCAAAATCTCCTTTTTGACCACTTCCATCATCATTGGGTTTAATCGTCTTTGAGACTGTCTGACGGGTTTGGCATCTTCCTCTAGCCTGATTCGGTGCATACATATAGATTGGCTAATCCCCTTGATATCTGCTATGGTCCATCCAATGGCTTCTTTGTGGTCCCGAAGTACTACAAGCAATTTTTCTTCTTGATTGGGTGATAAGTTGGATGATATTATCAGAGGTAGGGTCTCCTTATCACCCAGGTATGCGTATTTCAAATGGTTTGGCAAGGGCTTTAACTCTACTTCAGGTGCCTGCAAAACAGAAGGTAGTAACTTTTGATGAGTGTCAGGCATAGAAATAGGTGTAGGCCCACTCCTTACCGAAATAGGTGGCAATGACTGTAATGCCCCAATCATGTGCATCAAACCCTCATGTAGCTCAACATCTAGAGTTGTTCCCAACTCAAGATGTTGAGTTAGGGCCACTTCCAACTCATCCTTCTCATTCAATTCAAACATTCTCTGCACTAAAGGATCAATCACACTCACAGAAAAAACAGCATTAGAGTCATGTGGGTGTTTCATAGCATCAAATATATTAAAATGAACAACTGACCCATCAAACTCCATAGTTAGTGAACCTTTATTAACATCAATCTTTGTACTGGCAGTGCTCAAAAAAGGTCTACCTAACAAAATAGGTGAGGGATTGGGGGAGTGTTCATCACCCATGTCTAAAACATAAAAATCAGTAGGGAATACCAATTCATTAACTTGCACTAACACATCTTCAATTAGCCCATCAGGGTAAGCATTAGTGCGGTCAGCTAATTGAATTATAATGCCAGTGTCTTTCAATGGACCTAGACTTAGAGAAGCATATATGGATTTTGGCATTACATTAATGGATGCCCCTAAGTCTAGCATGGCATTTCTGAGATTGGTGTTTCCAATCTTACAAGGGATAGTGAACATACCTGGATCCCCACATTTTGGTGGGAGTTTCCTTTGGAGGACTGCAGATACATTCTCTCCCACCACGACTCTCTCATCTCCCCTTAGTTTTTTTCTATTGACGCACAAATCCTTTAGAAATTTGGCGTATCTTGGCACTTGTTTGATGGCGTCCAACAGGGGGATGTTAATCTCTACTTTTCGAAACATCACCAAAATCTCCTTTTCCTTGTCAGGCTTCTTGGGCTTCTCCAATCTGCTAGGAAAAGGTACAGGGTTAGGCTCACTTTGAACAAGAGGTTTAGTTATTACCTTATAACCTGAATTTTCTCCTTCTCCTTCCTTCTCGAGCTCTCTCTCAATATGGTCATCACTTCTATCCTTGGGAGTCACCAATGTAGGTCCTTCAACCTCTACCACTCCTCAGAGTCATAGCACTGACATTTTTTGGGTTGATTTCTGGTTGAGAAGGTAGTTTCCCATTTGCTTGAGACTCTAAGCGATTGACAATGATTGCCAGTTGACTTATCTGAGTCTCCAAATTGTGCATCCCCGCTCTTGTCTCCTGCTGGAATTGGGCTGTACTTGTAGCCAAACTCTTAACAAGATCCTCCAATGAACTTCCTCCACTCGCGGGTGAGGGCTGAGATTTTTGTTGGTAGGGGGTTGGAACCCTGACTGTCTATTTTGCCCAAAAGTTTGCTGCCGGTTCCCTCTATAACTGAGGTTTGGATGATCTCTCCACCCCAGATTGTACGTGTTGGAGAATGGATCATATGGCCTTCTAGGCGCGGGCATGCTACCAGTCACGTTGACTTGTTCAGAATGTTCCTCTTGCAATATTGGGCATGTGTCAGTAGCATGTCCGGCCATGGTACAGATCCCACAAACTTTAGCTTGTTGCATGTGTCCAACAGCCAATTGTCTAACAAATGAAGTGAGTTCCGATAATTGTTGCTGCATAGATGCTGTCTCTACTTCATTTACTCGATGAATTGGAGGATTATCTCTAAAGCCAAATTGTTGTGAGTTCTCAGCCATCTTCTCGATGAGCTCCCAGGCCTGCTCAGGGGTCTTGTTCACCAATGCCCCACCACTTGCAGCATCAATTAAGTTTCTGTCAGAGAAGCAGAGGCCCTCATAAAAATATTGAATTAGCAGTTGCTCGCTTATCTGATGTTGTGGGCACTTGGTACAGAGCTTATTGAATCTTTCCCAATATTCATATAGATTCTCTCCTGTCTGCTGTTTAATGCCACAAATTTCTTTTCTCAAACTAGCAGCTCGAGAGGCAGGAAAGTACTTCTCTAAGAACTTCTTCTTCAACTGGACCCATGTAGTGATACTACCTGCAGGTAGAGCTGTAAACGAGCCGAGCCGAGCCGAGCTTTTGTTGTTTGAGCTCGCTCATTTGTCGCTCGTTCGCTCGTGTTCGCTCTAAGAATTACGGTAAAAATACCGCTCGATCTCGGTTCGCTTGATTAAATTTCGAAGCGAGCTCGCTCGCTTAACCTAAATGAGCGAACAAACGAGCCAAACGAACGAGACAATTTTATGTCTAAATACTAATGAGCCGTCATGAACAAAATTCTAAATAAAAACTATTTTACCCCGTTCACCTAACACTAACGAGCGCTCAACAAAGCTCGAAGTTCGCTTGATAAGCTATCGAGCCATATTTTTGTTTGAGCTCGGCTTTAACTTCGAACGAGCTCTTAGCGAGCTCGAACGAGCTTAAACGAGCCGAGCTCGCGAACAGCTCGTTCGTTTAACAGCTCTACCTGCAGGCAAGTAGTACAACCAGTCTTTTGCTGAATCCTTGAGAGAGAATGGGAAAGCCCGTAGCTTAATTTGCTTCTCTGTTACCCCAGGCGGCTTCATGCTTGAGCACACTACATCAAACTCTTGTAGGTGCTTATGGGGCTCTTCACCTGGAAGGCCATGAAAAGAAGGTAGAAGATGAATTAATCCAGATTTGAGCTCAAACGGGGTATTCTCATTCAAATTGGGAAAAGTGATGCATAGTGGCTGCTGATTTAAATCAGGAGCAGCCAACTCCCTCAATGTCCTAGGTTGAGCCATAACAATCTTCTCTTCCTCAAAGTCACTTGAGGAATCACTCAAAGAATCTTCTGGAGATGTAGCCAGTAATTGCTCCTTTTGTTCTCTAGTTTCCTTTTCAATTTAACGCAGTCTTCTCTATCTCAGGAATATAGATTAGTTCACCTGTACGAGAAGAACGAGGCATAAACTAGAAAATAGAGCTAAAACAAAATCAAACAGAAATACAATACAAAGAGATAAAGATAAAAGACACTAAATGCACTAAAAAAAACAAATAATTGCACCACCAAGAACGGCCAAAATTGACAGTGTCGAATAATAAATACCTACCTGTGAAATATAAATTTTGAGTATAAGGGTGAGTAGGATCGCTCCACGTGGACTAGGGAAAATTGCTTTTTCAAGACCGTAAATTGGGGATTTTGAGACAATGAAGAATCAATTAAAAATCAAATAACAAAACCAAATAACTAAAAATATAAGAGAATGAAATAGATGAGAGATGAGTTCTAGTCAAAGATTCAACTATTCGCATACCCCATCTACCTGATCCCGTTAAATACCCCTAATTAAGAAACAACCCTAGGTACGCCCGTAGGATTTAATTTCTCAATTACACTAAGAATTAGAAAAGCCCAAACCCTAACCAACAAACACACTACCAGGGTTCATTTAGATTAGATCATACATCCCCCTAACATGCGTACACGTTAGTTGCCAACTAATATTAATTTACTAAACAATTACGGATTTAGTAAATTAAATTAGCAGTAGATTATCCAGTCAATATGAACATCGGGCCCTTGACATTCAACCAACAAAATAATCATATTAAAATAAAACAGAGAACGCATAAATACTAAAGATTTAAACGAACAAATGACAAATCGATTAGATCTCACAGATATGTTGGACTGCGTCGTTGAGTTGATCTTTGACTAGACGTGAAACTTAGCCACGCATGACGTGAGAAATTCCACAAGAGATTTCAATGGAAATCAACAAGGCCATCCGTGAATTGTTGTAAATAGAAAAATACTGATAAAACAGAAGGAAGAAAAATATCGATAAAAAGGGAAAAAGGAAGTCCAACGCTTCCTGATAGATTTGTCCACCGTGCTTGATTGGAATGCCCCTCTAGCTAACTACTAATACCTATATATATATATACTTTCCGTGGAGTCGTTTTTTTGGTTAAGGGAAGAATCCCAATCCAAAAGGGAAAATTCTCCTCTTCCTCAAACACCCACGACAGGTAGTAAGTAGGAAATTGGAAAACTACTGAAAAAGGGATTAAGACTCCTACTTTCCTAGTACAAATAATAAAGTAATTTCCTAATATAATTAAACCACCAAGTAAGGAAACAAAATACTAATTCCAGCATGTCTTCAACTTTTGGAATTCTTGATTCTTGGAAACTGCCATGTAGACCTGGAATCTCGCCACCTCAGCCAAGAACATCCATATTAAGCGCGCCCGTGCCTAACTGTTATGATCTCTTCTGGAATTTTCAGCCATTTAGCATCTTTTTCACAATTTCCTGCATTTAACCACCCAAATACCCAAATTTAGTAGAATCCACCCAATAATGCAATTTTAGTCTAAATAATTAGGAAATATTAACACAATTAATTAACTAAAATGCACCCTATCAAAAAGTACAAGGAGATTAAGAGTAATTGTCATAAATGGGATAGAGGTGAAGTTAAAGTATTGCACGATCTGTAACATTTATCTCTCAAATTGTAACAATTGCATCCAGCAATTCAATCATCATTGCCCCTGTATTGTTCATTGCTTAGGACTGATATGTCCCATCACAATTCACAACTGTGCAATTCCTTTTTGGCATTAAAATAAATTTACTAACTCTATTATTTTAATCTTTTTCTTCAATGCTTTAATCTTTTTCTTCAATGCAGAGAAATTATTGGCTTTATGTTATTTTTCTATTCACAGGATTAGATTTCCAGGCCCTCTTCAATTAGTGACTACACATTCATGCTTGGCCTCATTTTCTCCAGAAACTTGCTCTATTTAGTGCCAGCTAAACTATGTTTATGCAAGTTTTCTAAGTTTGGATACATTAATTTGGTCATCACTCATCATCATCTACAATTAAGAGACAAATGCATCAGTATTTAAAAACTATGTTAAACCAAATGCAACTGTTTTTAATCTTCAATTTTATAGGGCTTCTCAAAAGTTTTTAAAATTTTAAGGATGAAAAGTAGAATTTTCTAAATCATTGGGTGAAATAGTGGGAGTCCTTTTAGGTCCATTTTTCGTGCCAGCAATTGCCATTAAACTCCTATACAAGTTGAAGTGGCCCTTCTTTGATGCTAAAATCTCTTCAAAAAGTATTACACTTGTAGTCTTTTCTCATAACCTGGGATTTTCCCCATTTAGTAACTAACAATTTAGTATGTGCATGTAAGAGAAGTTCTTTTGTTATTTACCGGAAACCCCCAAATGGCATATTATTACCACTTTATCCCCTTTAATTATTTATTTATTCGTCCAATGTGTGTTACCATTTAAATATTTTTTATTTCACTTGAGGCATGGAAGAAAATGTTCTAAGCAGAAAGAGAAAGAAACATGAAAAAGAAAAGGAAAAAAAGAAAATTATAACACAGTAAAAAGGTGGAGCCATACGTTGTCTCGCAAGAGGGATAATAACATTGAAAAAGAAAAAGAAATTGAGCACACTTAAGTACAGTCATGTAGAGATAATAGTACAGAGTGGTTTAGAATAATTAGCACATTAGGCTCAAATTGATATCTCCTTTTTAAGGTTCATGGAGACCTCAAACCTTGCATGAGAAAAGGAGAAAAGACAAAGTGAAATTAGGAATCTCATGATGGTCATGTTAATGTCCCTGCTAATTGAGTTGAGTCTTAATGAAAAAACTATTGCACTCTTTGGTGCCAAAAAGAAGAAAAAGGTATCTCACAATGAAATTTGTTTTAAACTAAGTCCCTTAGGCCGGACTTGGGTTGCAATATTTCGTTTCTACAAATTTGATGACTACTTTGACATGTGCAAATCTCCATAGCACATCACATGATTCCTGGATGCGTAGAACATATAGCTTTGTGCATCCAACAAACACCACCTTCAATCACATGATTCTTGTAATCAAGATAATGAACATGACCTCCTAATTTGACCAGCCAGAATTCACGATCAATTTATCATTCAACACCTATATTACATTATTACTACCCCAACTTACATATATAGAGAATAACTCTCATTTGCTTCTGGCTCTTTGATGCTGGCAAATGTTTAATGAGCCTTAAAATATTATAAACTCTGAATTAGCAGTTGTTGAAAATTCTCATGTAGACCGCATAGATCGGCGAATTTAAACTCAGAAGAAAATAAGTATAATGATTATTAGTTCTGTTTTGTCTTGGTATTGATTTGGAACAATTCTTGATCCCAAACCAATTTTCGACCAGTTAAACAAAATGGTCTAGTCTAAATTGGAATAAAATTGGAATCATATTTGTATGAAAATATTTATATTCCCTTAATGGTGAGAACTAAAAAATTCATGATACATTGAAAATAAGTAAGGATCCATAAAGAAATAAATGTACAGTTACAATCTTCCATCCTTTCATGTGGCCTAACGTGATCCTATAAGAGAATCGAGTCATTGCCCATCCATCTTTCATCTAGGTATGTGAAGAAGGTCTCATGCATATGTAGGCGAATAAAGTGCAGCTTAAAGGACTACATTCATCTCACAGCTGCCATCACTTGTAGTGCATGCAGTTGTAGTCTTGAAGCCTTCTTAAAGATGTTCATACCCCAAATATTACAACAATTTAGCTATAAAAAGCGATTGAAAAATGTCTGCGATAAACATCAACGTAAAAATTGTTAGAAAATAAGAAATGTGTCACCTTTTACTTCATTTCTATTGCATAGAGTCATATATAGAGTGTTATCTTTCAAACAAAATACTCTTCCTACCTATAATTTTATCACATTAATACACTCTCTATATTTTTGTATTTTGTATAATTGATTTCTTCACCTTTTTCTAAGTCCTTCTTAGACTTGGCTCAGGCATTTGCCCAGAATTACAATTAACTGGTCATTAATTTTCAGCTGTCTCTCCAAGGCAAAACGTTTAGATTGAAGAAAACATCAGGCGAAAATTATATTCTATATAATTGACTATGTAGCATTTTGATATGTAGTCTGTGGAAAGACTGTGTACTTGTAAATGCCTTTTTAAATTTGTTAAATTACAAAAAAGGAAAACTTATTTGGCAGTTGGAGAAAGGAATAGATTCAGAAATATAGAATGGAAATGTGTATCCCCCACCCAACTAAAGGAAAAAGGAAACATCCTCTAGAACTTGTATATAAAGTAAGAAAAAGGTTAAATGTAAAAGAAAGCCTTTCAACGTCCAGTTTGGTCCGAATTGATTTGGACTGAGGAGCTCATGGGATCACATGCACAAAGGCAGCCGCAACCCACAAGCTACCTACTGCTTGGTGCATTGTATAAAAAGCATTAAATGGTTTTAGAGGAACTTGCACAAGACTAAAGTAACAAGGATCCGTACCAGATCAAGCAAGGCATCTAACATTAAATTCAACGAATTCATTAGTTACAATTTTGTTTAAGTTTGATTAGGACTTCAAAAAAATTAGAGCACAGGCAATATCCAGGGATTTTGCTATAACCCTTCATTTTATACAATTGTTGATTAGTTTTGCGAAGGCGGGCAGTATTATTAGAATGATCATCCTGAGTAGTTTTATCAAATTTCACAAAATATAACTCACTTTTTTTAAGGTGTAATTCATTTTCAACATAAAGTAAATGTAAAACAAATTTTTGTGAATTTTATATATGGCTCTGAAAATGATACACATGCAATGATCTAAACATTACATTTTTCATTTGGTCAATCTTGATGATGAACCTTCTAGGACAACTGTCCCCGTCCCAAGTGTTGAGATTATTCAAGAACTTAGTTTGTACTTGGAGAAACAAATACATTTCACGAATAAAACATGGAAATTGTTTTGGTGGTTTATACAGAAAGGTATAGTATTGTTCTTCAAATTGTGTTGAGGTATTTTGTTCTTTGAAGTGCTAACCAGATGAGATCTTATTATTGATGCATGTTAACACAATATACATATTCCCAAAGGTCATTTCTCGATCGCAAGATATATTTGTTTCTTTTGTGTAGAATCACATGCAAACTAAACCTATTTCAGTAATCCAACCTGAATCCACATTAACTTGTCTGTTTTCTTAAGTATTTTTTTAAAACAAAAAATTGTCTGTTTTCTTAAGTAAAAATTCGAAATGTAGAATCTAGCACACTGTACCTTAGTGTCCTTGAGGTAAGAGATCTGACTTCCAATAAAACAATAATAATTTGCTTAATTAATCCGAACTTAAACATCCCTTGGGAATCTTATTGATCAAGAATTTTTTGAAAATCGGGTAAAATTCAACTTCATTCATAGCAATCACCAAAAAGTGGTGAATTTAAACCGTTGATAATAGTAAAAAAATAAAAACGTATTGCCGACCCTGATTACTGTTCCCATCCTCAGCCGACCATTAGCGTTAGCTTCGCCATCCAAGTTTATCCACTAAATTTTACAATGTAATTTTAAACTCTATATTATCTGTTAATGAAAGTTCAGGGTTTTGTTTAATGTGTATTAAGAAACTAATAATACATTATTGGATAAATAAACAATACATTATTGGCTTATTGCTTAGATTAAGGAGGTAAATCCAAGATGCATGTTCTCTAGGGTTTTACTTCCAATAAGATTATAGACTTTATAGTGGTAAACTGAGTTCCTTAAGTTTTGAATTAATAAAATAAAGAGTTGAAAGTTGCTTGCATCAATGCCGGAAGCATCTAAACAAACAGAAAAGTGTGATATTTTAATTTGCATTTCAGATTTGTACTGCCTGGTGGCTGGATTGGCGTCACAAGTATTGCTTGATGGCTAGAAAACAGGTTTATTTATTGTATTAGATTTTCTATTAATTAAACTAGGGTAATGGCTTGGTGTTGCTTTTAATTTTTTGTTCAAGAACGACTTCAAAGAAATTCTCTAGCTCAGCCATGTTCTATTATCGAAGATTTTGCTAATGAGGATGAATTATTGATCAGAAATGGTTGGGAGATAAAATCAACTTGGATTAAAAAATTAAATAATTAGGATGAAATTAAAATTTGTTAATCTCTTCCAAAAAGCAAACAAGTATCTTAATTAATAGAATATAAATTCTTACATTCATGGCCTTCTGAATAATTTGGTGTATTTGACAGTCCAATATGCTTTACATCCTTATGGAAATTGTCTCTCAAAGAAAAGTTTTACATTGTACAAGGGAGTTCAGACAAAATGAAGTCTTCAACTGAGTAAAGCATTAGATTTTTCTCTTTTTTTTTTTTTTCGGGAGAAGGGAAAGGGCAAGGTTATCCAGAATTTTTTTAATGTACTATTATATTAAACATTAATTTACTCAACTAATATCATATGCATTATCAAAATATTCTTCTCCTAATGGTCTCATAGTATCTCAACAAAATGATTGCACATAAAAGTTCTGTGTCCAGCTACAGCCTACTTTAATAGTCTCTATCTTCCAGTAAAAAACTAAGGACAAATTGTCACAATAATTGCCAACAAAAAATAAAATAAAAGAAAAAGAAGGAGAAGAAAAGACGTGTCAAGTTTTTAGGTAATCAATCATGAAAAGATTAGACACAACTACATGGAAGAGAAAGAGATTACATCCAAAACGCTTTGATCTAGTAATTAAGGTTGAGATTTCAAAACGTAAAGATTTTGAATTCAAATCTCCTTATTTTTTCCTTACTTCTTAAAGAACAGATTGTGGTCGAAGAAATATTAATCTAATAACTAAGGTTAAAACCTTAGCACACAGAGGTTTTGGATTCAAATTATCCTTTCTTTTCCTTAATTCTTAAATTGGGTTCTTCTTCCGTCAGAAAAAAAATTTATAAAAAAAAAGGAAAAGAAAAGAAGAAGATCATGAGTGATGAACATTGTGGGACGTGTCAGATGTGAGCTCGTGAGGTGGGGCCCGAAACTCGCACAGAAATCTTTAGCATCCACGTGGGGCAGAATGGAGGCTGTCACTTGATCGACGGACAAGGCTAAGGTGGCTTCACAATGAATCAAAGCCACAAGTTTCTTACAAATTGACACATTTCCAAAGGCTTCAGAATCGTCACGTGCCCTTCAAAATTTTTCATTTCAGCCCAGTTGGAATGTTACCTGCCGTTGATCATTCCTTGCTCAGGTGGGTCCAAACCCAAAATTCTTTTTCTTTTCTTTTTGCCCCATCTTTTTGAGGATCTTGCTCGATTTCATCTTTTTGACTGAATTTTCCAGTTTTATTAGATGCTTATTGTCTACAAAAAATGAAGCAGGATAGTAAAATTCTATTCCATTTGCTTTTAAATTGTAGAGTTCAAAATTATTGGTTTGGATGGAAGATTATTTGAGAAGAATCTTTTAGGTTTTGTTTGGATTAAAGAATTTGACGAATAATTTAAAAATCTCACAAATTTCTCTAAGTTGTTTATATTACTTAGTAGTTATTTTGTCATAATCTGCCAATTATTTAAATTTATTTAAGCACTAAAATAATTTGTAGGATTACAAAATCAAATACCTCTCAAGTAACCAAAATAATCTTGAGGGATTTGAGAAAGTTTTATATCTTTTATTAAATCCTTCGATTCAAAATGTAACCTATATTATAGTATTTAAAAAATAATATAAAAATAATGTCTTTAGGAAATGGTAAAAAAATCATTCTTAATATAAAGGACCAAACTTGTGACCATATAATGGTGTAAATGGATGTCACTGTCTGAGTACAACTACATTGTTCCTCTAACCTCTTCAACAACTGCATTATTGGTTGGCCTAATCTTTTATTGTTGTATATGCCAAACAAATCGCATAGCAATACTAGTATATTAAGGATATATCCAAGTTTATGATTTTTACATACATGAAAGAAAGATAAATATCCTATTTTTGCTGGCTTGATCTTCTCGAAATTCAAAATAATGAGTATGTAATTTTAGGGGCAAGTTGAAAAGCAAGGTGATATGGTTAATTTTAGTAGCTCACAAGTAAATAGTAGGTTATGGTTAAAAATTTTCTGTTTGGATTGTGCTCCTAAAATTACATTATAGTATTTTTTTTTGAAACGTATGTAAAGTTATTGGAATTATTTGAGTACAGTTAGAAAATGTGTTTGGAGAATATGCAAAATAATTTTTTGAAAAAGTGTCTTATAATCTTGGGATTTTAGTTTTAAGTTTCTTCAATGCACTCAGAAACACCCCAATAACTTTTTTTTTTTAAGATTTAAAAAACATACAATCGATGAATATACATATGCCGTACGAAAAGATGTTGTCCGAGGTCGAAAATAGACTAATGTTTATTATACCATATGATAAACAAGAAAACAGCGAATTTTTGCTGGTAAGTACTTCCTAGGACACGTTATAGCCTCCCTAGCATGATATCGCGGTTTATAGAGCAGTTCCAAAAGTGGAATGATAACTCAAATTTGTATATATCCCCCACCAAGTCATCGAGACTAATAGGCAATCATGTGCTAATTATACACAAATGTTTGTTTTTTCCCCTGAAATTAAGGTGAAGTCATAAGCAAACCAGCAAGGCGGTCAGCAAAACTTTGTGCCCAAAGGAAAAAATTACTATAAGTCAACTAGAATTTGTTGAATAAACTATTTCTTGACCAAACTCTCATGGTACCAGTTCTTTCTTTATCAATCCACCAAGCAAAGGAAGTAAAATATTTCACAGAACATGGTCAACTAACTACTCTGTTGACCCACAAACTATGCCATCCTCTATGGTTTTTTTAGCAGGGCAATAGTGAGATTTAAAAAGTAGGGAAACAGAAAGGGAATTAGAATTTAAAATCTCTAAGTTCCGAAGTAATACGGTACAAGAATTCAAGTCATGTTAATGCACAATTAATATTTCACCTCTGCACATGCAATAAGTATTCATAATATAGTCTCTAAAACGTATATTTAACTATAGAGGTTACATAATGGACATGTAAATTACTATACACTACATATATACATACAAATTAGGTCACTTTCACAATTACATGCATGTCTATCAACGACGACAGCACAGTCAACCTTTTCGTTCCCATATGATATAGTCTGCCATGTGTTCCACATATATTTATTTGTACGAAATATATGTAAGTCTATTAATAAATTCTTGTGAATTTATTGGCCAAAGACCAAGACTTAGACATCCAATTTGCAAGTCAGGGAAAAGAAAGAAAGAAAGAAAAGAAAGGCAGCTCTAATGAATGTGCTGTTCTCATGCTAGATTTAGGACCTCATTAATTTTGCTACCTCATTTGTTCATACGATTAAACTTTTTCCACACTTCACAATGTATTAATTGCTTCCAAGAAGGGAAAAAAGAAAAGAAAAGAAAAGAAAAAAGCTCAACATAGTAATATTTCAAGGGTAAACCATTGACCTTTTGAGTTTCTAGTTTTTAATTATTCTTTTACATGTATACAGATATTTGGGAATATGTGTGTGCATGCACATATGTATGTATGTATATATGTATGTGTTAGTACTCTTTGGCCTCCTTCTGACTGGGGAAAAGAATGTGTTTTAAGATATAATAAAATCTGGTGATGATTGTCTTACAACATTTGAACGTGTTGAAGGAAGTTATGCTTTCAAAATTCTAGAAAATCCTACAATAATAGAGAATTTTGGTAATATCATTGTAGTCTATCAAAAGGGTTTGTCTAATGAGTATCCAATTTCATTAAAATGTATTTCTTTTGTTAGATTTTTGATAAAGAGTATGAGTGTAAGAAAGGTTAATATCAAAGACTTCTAGTAGGTTTAATATTCATTCAATGTCAATATTATTGACATACCTACGCATTTGGTACTGTATGTTCATTGGGTCAATTTACAAGTTTGACAATGCATCAACAAACAAGAACCAATCAACCAATCTACCGTGGCCATTGGAGAGGTAGTAGAGAGGACAAATATATGAATTTGAGAGAGTATATGATCAAAGTGGAAATATTTATTCCATATTTTATAAACAATTCCCCAAGACTAGGAGAAAGAATAATGAGCAGTGAATGGGGTGAGAATCTAATTCCTGGCTGCAAAGAAAAAAGGATAAGATAAACAAAAGAATCAAATTCATTTGTCTTTTATTGTTTCATCTGTTAAAAAAGATTCTTGTTCCTTTTTTTTTTTTTTTATACTATAGAGTAACTTTTCATGTATAGTAGAAGCTGTACCAATAAACTCATTAGAAACTCTAAATCACTTTTTTTGCTCAAAATAAAATTATAACAACACATTCTCAACAACTTTGGATTTCTATTAAGGTTGATTTTCTAGAAATTGAAAATCACAAATCTTGAAGATATGCATCTCATAAATTCTTATTTTGGCATTGAAAACTCACTAGAAACTCTAATTTTATTTTTTTTTGGGAAAAGTCAATAGAATTATGACAACCGAATTTTGACAAACTTTGACTTTCTGCTAAGGTTGATTTTCTAGAAATAGAAAATCACAAATCTAGAACATATGCATCTAATGAATTCTTATTTTGGCTTTAAAAATGTGAAGATGAAAATTAACCATAACTAATTTTGTAAAATCCAAATTAAAAAGTACACTTCAAGAAAAAAAAAATGGAACGAAAATTGTTGAGAGAATACTAAAATAGAGTTAGAGTAGTCTCCCATTTATGGGATAAATAAATTTTGTAAGCTCTTTCTTTTTTATTTCCCCTCAAACTTGATATCAATAGCCAATGATTTCTTTGATTTAATATCAAAAGATAAGATTTAATTTTCTTTTTTCCTTCATAAAGAATATAGGAAAGAATTATGAAAACCTGCCCACAAGTTCACATTCATGAAGTTGAGACGCATTTATGTAATAGTAGTAAAAGCAGTTAAAAGTATTTTACAATAGAGAAGGTTCTGAAAGGGACTGTTTGGTAAATTGGAAAATTATAGAACCAAAGCAGTTAGGAAGTCTTCCCTCACTTCTGTTCCAAGTCCCTTCCCTGCAAAGGGTGCAACAAAGGCACTGTTAAAAGAGAGAGAGAAGGAGAGACAACAACAAAGCAAAGGATAAAAGAAAGAAGGCAACAAATTAGAAGTGCAAACAAGGCATCCTTTTCCAGCATTTAATAGTTTGCAGGCTCTGTTTTTTTTTTTCAGAATTTCCTGAGTTAGTACTGGTTTCTGGAGCTGACTTTCTTGTTAGAAACTCTGATTGAATTCAGAACATTTGGTGGATTTTTGATTCTGGGCTCTTTTGTTCTGGCTTGTTTGTCGCATTTGGCAGATGGGTTTTCGGTGAAATTGCATTTGGTTGAGTGAGAGGTGAGAGAATTGTGTAGGAAATGTCTTTCAAGAGCAGGGGAGGAGAGCAGCAATCATCGAGAAGTGTTATATCTCAAAAATGGACTATATTTCTTTGTATTGGTAGTTTCTGTGTTGGAATGCTTTTCACTAATAGGTAAAATTTGAATCTTTTTTCGCAAATACAAATCTTCTGTCAGTTTCTTGAATTTTGCTGAGTTACGATGTTTTTTTATGTCGGTTTTTTGTTGTTGTGGACTATCTAATACTTTGGATTGCATTTTGGGTATTTGATAAAGTTTGCAGCTTGTGTGCATACATTTGTTGCTGTTTCGAGTAAATTCGTGTGTGTTTCAACATTTCTTGATGATTGAACTGTACCATTTCATGGTGTTATGTATTTCTCAATGAGTTGGGAGGTATTATAAGTTTTGAGTCTTTTTGGTGTTTGAATTCAATGATGGAGGCTAAATTGAGCTGATTGTCAATTGTTATTTCACAATTTCATGAACTATAATCGCTTGTCTTGTGTTTTGCGTATTGTTATGTTTCTGACTCATGCATAATGGCTTGAATTTGTTTATTTGTTGGCCAGGGTAGATTTTAGATCTGAACTGGGGATTTTTTTTTAATGCCTTTATCTCTAACAAAATTTTCATCTGATGTATTTTATACTTCATTATCTAACTTTTCATGTTTCATACCGACTTCTCTTTCTTCTTCTTGATTTCTTTTTATCTGTGGTCTGTATTGCATACTTTTGTTTGTTTTTCAGTTTTGGCGTAACTTTTGCAAGTTATGCACATTTCTAATATTGATATATGATCATGTTACAATACTGAACATCATTTTGGGCAGAATGTGGGCGGTGCCTGAATCAAAGGGTATCACAAGAAGCGCAGGAGTAGAATCAGATAGTCTAAATTTAGTTTCAGAGGGTTGTAATCCTAAATTTGTGAGTATAATCTTCTCTTGATGGTACTATGTCCCTGACTGCTGAATTTACTCTGATATTTTTTTCTTGATTATATTGTGATGTTTGTGCTTCCAGTTGCAGCAGAAGTATGTAAAAGGGACTCTAAGGACATTTTGGGAGAATCCTCTAAAACTCAGCAAGCCATACAGTGGGCTCTCTTCCCTTTTTCCTTTCGGCTTAAAATGTCTTATTTTCCTGGGCCTTATTTGACATTGAATTTTTTCAATGTCTCTTTTCTTATTTTTATGTTGTAGGACATTGGACAAGACAATTTCAAATTTGGAGATGGAGTTAGCTGCTGCTAAGGCAGCTCAAGAGTCGATTCTCAACGGATCTCCAATATCTGAAGACATGGAGAAGACTGGATCATCCAGCAGAAAAAAATATTTTATGGTTGTGGGAATAAATACTGCATTTAGCAGCCGAAAAAGAAGGGACTCAGTTCGTGCAACATGGATGCCCCAAGGTTTGCACATGCTTTCTGCTTCCCTTTTCATCTCCCACAGATCTAGGTCAATTGTCCAACTTATTTCTCTGAACTGGTATGGGTAAAGTAATACTTCAAATTGTAAAATAGGTGAAAGAAGAAGGAAAATGGAAGAAGAGAAAGGAGTCATCATTCGCTTTGTTATTGGTCACAGGTGATTTTCCACATTCATTAGATGTTTCAGTTATCATACTTGTTCCTTCATCGTGTTTATGAATGTATTTGTTTGAGCTCATCATATTGCACCTGTTCTTTGCCAAGACTCCTTTAAATTGAAACAACTTCTTTACATAGTATTTACTCAATATAAAGACCATCTCCAAAAATGGAAATGCACAGAAATAGTTACATGCTCCAATTGATACAGAGGATGTAGTGGACAGATTTAGTCCTTCGAAATTTCCGTGTTTGAGGTGCAGAACAAGTATCCTGAGTAACTTCCAAAATGACAAAATTAATATGATTCTGATCCCTTTTAGCTTTGCATCAAATCCTCTCCTTCAGTGTCCTTAATTTGGAAAAGCTAAGATCTTGTGACCACTCCTGCATGTTGGATTTGTCACACTGATGTAAGTAAAGGCCCTTTTTTGGGTAATTCTTTGGTTGGAATGGGGGAAAGATCATACTCTTATGTATTCAAAGCCAAAAATCTGAATCCCTTTACTGCTAATTTTAACTGTATGTGTGAAAGCTTTGCATCCTTTTTAGTTCCTGAAGATCATGTAAGCAGGCATGCTTGAGTAGATAGATCATTGGTTGATATTTTCTTTCTAGTTTTGATCATACGCTTAAAATACTCTTTAGGATTTCTTGTGCTTCATCTTGTTGATGCAGGCCTATAACAGGTATTCCTTTTCTATCCCTATTTTTTTTTTAATCTGATTTGATTTCTCTACTTTGACAATGCAGTGCCACATTAGGAGGCATACTGGACAGATCAATTGAAGCTGAGAACAAGAAGCATGGAGATTTCATGAGGCTGGTAATGGTTCTTATGCTCATCTTATTGAAAATGCTGCAACAGACTGCTTCTGTCCCTTGTACAGACTAGATCATTTTTTCATTTCTCCCACCTGAGCAGGATCATGTTGAGGGATACCTTGAATTATCTGCAAAGACAAAGTCTTATTTTGCTACTGCTGTTGCTATGTGGGATGCAGAGTACTATGTCAAAGTTGACGATGATGTACATGTAAATATAGGTACATGAGGGCTTATAAGACTCTTACTTTTCCTATATGAGCTGCAACATTTTCACATTTAATTTGTTTCTTGCATGTTTTGAATTTACTCTATGCTTTATTTGGTAGGATTTAAGATGATCCCTGTAGAATAGTTTTGTATAAAAATGTTTTAGAGCAACTCTACTTCTCTTAATTTTATTTGAGTAATATTTGAGAGCTGAGACCCTCCCTTGAAAGGTCTCTTGCATACCAATACTACTTCACTGCCTTTTGCACCACAAATTCCAGTGAGCAACTTTTACCTTCCACTTTCATAACTGCTACTGCCATCACCACATCTACAGCTATGTCATTAGTCATAGCTGCTACAAAAATGGCACTGCAGTGAAAATAGTACTGGTGAAGATGGTAATCCAGTGGTTTTAACCATGTGCCATTGTTGGTTCTTGGTGATACGGATGTGCATTTTCGGCAGCTGGGAATTGGAACTATTGCAGGAGGCCAAAAAAATCAATGTGTTGAAAAAGTATCTTTGAGTGCCAGGTTCAGACATTCATTCATATGGGCTCTATGGTGTTTTAAAAATGAGTTATGCCTCTGAAATTTGATGGTCATTCTTTAGACTGGAGAGTGAATATGGGAAAGATCATCTCCAAAGCAATTGGGGTATAATCTCTTAAGCAAATGGGTCATTTTCATGTAAACAAGATATTAGGTGTGAGAGCATCCCGGTGAAACTATGTTAATTGTATTGCAGCTTCATAAAAATTCTAGCATCTCTTTATCCATTGTGTTTGTTGACATGATCTAATCATTTTTTCTTTTTAAATTGTTGCAGCAACACTTGGGGAGACATTAGCAAGGCATAGGAAGAAACCAAGGATATATATTGGTTGCATGAAATCTGGGCCAGTACTTGCTCAGAAGTATGTATAAAATCGCATCCATGTTAATGTGCATTGAATGTTGAGAATTAGCTTTAGCATCTAACATTCTAAGGACTAAATTGAACAGGGGAGTAAGATATCATGAACCAGAATATTGGAAATTTGGGGAGGCAGGAAACAAGTACTTCCGTCATGCTACAGGACAATTGTATGCCATTTCAAAAGATTTGGCTACTTATATTTCTGTCAACCAGTTAAGTGTTCTTGCAAAAGGACCCTTTGATTAGAATCGAGGCTTTTTGCCATTTTCACTTTCCTGAAATTTTGATCATTTTCTGCATGATGCTTACAGGCATGTACTGCACAAGTATGCTAATGAAGATGTGTCTTTGGGATCCTGGTTTATTGGGCTTGATGTGCAGCATATTGATGATCGAAGATTATGCTGTGGAACTATGCCTGGTAAGGAGCTTCTTCTGCATAATTTTCTAGTATTCATATATTCCTTATTTAAAAATTCTGCACACTTACCATATAGATGCTAAGTGTGATCAACCAAACAGTGTGACATTTTACATGAGTTCAAGCACCATGGAATTTGATACGTCAGACTCTCTTAGATCTTGGCAATATGTTGAAGTATTGTTTTCCAGAGGGATTCCTTTTCAGCTTTCAATTATATGTAGGAGTACAGGTGTATATGAAGCAGGCAAATTGACAATACTATCTCCATGTGACTACAATTGCCACCTCTAGAACAAATTCTGGAACGCTTAGTTCATAGCACAGCCATAATAAATATAATTATCAGCATTGTACTTCAATATTAATCAAATTGGAAATCTTCTGGTTGAAGTTTCGTAGTAAGATGGAATCTCAAGGGTAACATTAGAAGCTTAGCTTTTGTGAGACGTTGACAGCCACTTCAATGTTCAGTTATGCTAGAGATCACATGTCCATGCACAGATTTTTGTTATGTGGGTTCCAGAAACTGCATTATTCCTGCTTGCCACTTATGAATTGGGGACAGAGTTATATAATAGTGGTACTTTGAGCTGGATCTGGGCATCAACCTTTATTTTCCGTCTTTCATTTGGTGGACCAAGTGATAACTGATATCTTAAACAATCCTACATGTGGGATTGTGTCCCATGGGGGGAAAAATTTTGTAGGACTTTATGTATGGCCACTTTGTTCTTTCTAAGTATTCTGTTTAACGTTATTATCAATTAATGATGGCACTACTTTCATGATATCCCTCTTCTGATCAGAGTTTCCCATTCACTGATAACTTGTTCGTATAGATTGTGAATGGAAGGCACAAGCTGGCAATATCTGTGTAGCTTCATTTGACTGGACCTGCAGTGGGATCTGTCGGTCTGTGGAACGGATCAAGGAGGTTCATCGGCGTTGTGGGGAAGGTGAAAATGCTATTTGGAAGGCTGCCTTTTAAGAATTACTTGCCATTTCTTCCAATCTCAGGAAGTAAAAGTAATGTGCACTAGGTGCTAGTTTTCCGTGTTATGCAAGAGAGTACAGGGTATAGAATGTTATACACAGAGTGGGAAGAGAGAGAGAGACAGAGAGCCTAGCCATATAGCCCTTCTCCATTTTAGTAGAGAAGGTGGCTGCCAAAGCAGTCGAAGATAGCGGAAAAATGGCTTTGACAGTGCGTTTTTTTACTGCTCAAGAAATGCTAAATTGTAAGACATAGTATGTGTAGATAAAAAGTTAATAAATGCAAGCTTTTTGTGCCTCTACTTTACCTTTTTTCTTAGGTTTATTACCGTTTCTTTATCTTTTGCAAGTGAGTTCATGATGATGGCAATTTGTTTCTTCTTTACTAGTTACTGCAATTTTTTGTGTTGCCCCATATGACTTTTTAATATCATGTATCAGCAGAAGTTCTTGTTTATGGAAAGTGGATGGATTTACAAGGAAAATCTAGCAATTGGGTTTATAGGAAAATCTAGCCCAGTTGCTACATGATCAAGCATATATGGCAAGATCTAAGTTGGAGTGATATTCAGATCTTAAGCTTCAGAATTTAAGCGTATATAAGATGGTCGACGTCAGACTTGTTTATCAACTTTCACTTTTCCCTCTCTTTGCGTTCAGATATAACTTTTATCCTTAAAATGATGATCATCCATCTAAACAAGAAACGTTAGATGTGTCATTCTAGGTAGGAGTGATTGAAGCACCTATACATATGAATAAGTTACTTGAGCCTCCACCATAGCCAGTGAATTATTGACTGAACCATGCCTGCACCATGTTCTTAAAGTCTATGATCCCTGCTTTCCTTTGTATATTCCATTTATGCAGACCATGGATGATGCGTTTCGTTCCCTGCAGTTACAATATCAATTGCTGCAGAAATTAAAGCTACTCTGAAAATGACAATCTGTAATAATTGTGCAGTTATGAGAAAGGATTTGCATTAGAACCTGGTATCCTAGCTTGAATAATCTTGAAGACCTTATACACATTCACAAGCACAGGAAAGAATCTCAATTACTAAAATATCTAGCTGACACGCATGATTGAATTTGTAATTGCAGATTATCACTTCTACAGTACAACCTCTTTGCTTACCTCACCTGGATTTTGCTAAGGACAAGTTGAAACTATACTTAAGAAGAAGAAATATGGATGAATTTGACATTAAAGATAAAACGGCTGATAGGTTAATTACGACCGCATGTCAATTGACAACAAACTGTGATATCTTTTGTACAATATGCAGCTGGCCATAGCACAAAATCTGGAGTGGCTTCATTTCTTTCTCTTGTCAAAGTTCTGCTCGGGTTTGGATATTAAGTCCTTATTAAAAAAGTGAGTCATCTTATTTGATTGTTTGGTTTTTGTAATTACTGAAAAAAATCAATCAAGAAAGGCACAGCAGAATAATAAAATCATTTTAGATATGGATTTGTCTTTTCTTTCGCTTGGCCTAACATCATAATGCTATGTAGCAGGATTTTGGAAACATTAATGAGGTAATATATACCTTTACATGCTAAAGCATTTACTCTAAATGAACATTTCTTCTGTTTTTTCCCTTTTCTATTCCTCCATGCATTGTGTAGGAAACCAAATATGAACCTTGACTAGATAATTTCCTTTGAGCTGGTAAATTCAGACACAATGACAAGCCTGCTTTAAAAAAAAAAAAGGCAAAAAATGAACAGTGCCTTCAACTTCAGAAGTAATCAACATATGCACCTGCAGTTTAGTTGTAATTCTGTGCAGTAACAGGGTCAAACTAACCGTCTGCATAGTTGATTTTCCATCTCCCCTTGCTATATCATGCTTGAAAACTTCATCATATCCCAAAATTGATGTGCCAACAAACATTTTTCTCAAGACAATGAGCATGTATATATAATAAAAAGATAAAAGGAATAATCAAAGAAACTGATGTATGGAACAGAAATAACCTATACATCTAAATTAAGAGCAACTCAAATTGTCCATGATGAATATAAAGCTTGAAAATATTGGATAAGCATTACGTGATATTGGCACGGCTCAATAGAAAAGTTGGCTCCATACATTCCGAACCCTGCTTTGCCATTGAACCGCACCAATATCCCGTAAAATCACAATGGTTACAAGTATTTGTTCCATGTGAAATCTGAAAACTCCTTAACATGATAAAGGATGAGCAAATGTTGCATTCAGCAGAAGCATTGAGGCAGAAGAACGAAGGAAAAAGAAATTGGTTTGAAAAAGACATCTCCAAGGACACAAGGGAAACTTTGAAGACAACTGATTGCTTGGGATGCTTTGTTACATTGGAAAAATATTGTATTTGTATCCTAAAAATGAGTATAAAAAGAGAGCACAAGTTACATTTCAATAAGATGAAGTTGCATTGAAT
Source organism: Gardenia jasminoides (assembly GCA_013103745.1). Taxonomy (NCBI): domain Eukaryota; kingdom Viridiplantae; phylum Streptophyta; class Magnoliopsida; order Gentianales; family Rubiaceae; genus Gardenia; species Gardenia jasminoides. The sequence continues at coordinate 30,836,951 of CM023101.1, read as the reverse complement.
TCTTCAACTACTAAGCTATTAAGGAAGTTGAAACATTAAAGTTCAGAAGGTGCAGCATTTGTGGAAAAGCTCACGCAAAAACGATTGGAGCTTTTACTCTCTGCATTAAATGGTTATGGAGGATGACAGAGGATGTTGGTTTTCTGTTCAGTCCTAGGCTCCTGGCACGGTGGCACTCGAGTCCGCTTGCCCTTTAGACTCCTTTTTTTAAGGCATAAATTACAAATAACCCCCATAGTTTAATCTATTGCCATATGACTGCTGAATATTTCAAAATATTCACTTCACCCCTCTTGGTTTGAAATAAAATATAAATTTGATGGAAAATAACTATATAATGTCATTAGTTGAAATACCAATAGTGTCCTTACTTAAATACTGAATCAAAGGATGACTTAATCACCTTATATAAAATTATAAGAGGATTACGTGGATAGATGTAAAAAGTACAAGGAGATAAAGTGGATATTTGTATAAACGGATGGGAGATTACGTTGATATTATAATTTCATCATATGCACTTTTAGAGCGCATCTCATGTAATCGTTGTAACCAGTTGTACATTCTGTCCATTTTCTACTTTACATAAAACAAAGAGTTAATATGACTATTTTGAAGGGACTTCTGGTGTTATGCCAAACCATAGTAGGGTTTTATGTATTTACCCTTTTTTAGGTCTTAACTATCCTTTTGAAGCACAAAATCATATAATAGGCATGAATATTGATCTAATACATACTAATGAGGAAAAGATCAAAATAGATAATGTTGATGGGCATTGAATATTTATTACAACAAATTGCTTATAACCCCTTGTAGTTTTACATAATATTAGATGACTCCTCCAGGATTTTAAAATAGCCACATAACACCCCTGTGGTTTTATGTAAAATGAAAAATAGATGGGATGCATAATCAGTTACGGTGTTTATACCAAAAGTGCTCTAAAAGCGCATATGATAAAATTTTAATATCCATTTAAATCTTTATAGTTTGTATAAATAACCATTTTAGTTCATGTAGTTTTTATATTTATTCACATAATACCTTTATAGTTTTGAACAAGATTGTTCAGCTATCATTTGATATAGCATTTAAGTAAGGGCACTAGTGGTATTTTAATTAATGACATTACATAGGTTTTTTTGGTCAAGTTTTCACCTTACATAAAACCATAGGGGATAAAGTGGATATTTTAAAATATTAGAGGGGTCATGTGTTAATAGATGAAACCATAGGATGATTATATGTAATTTACCCTATTTGTTATGTCCTTCTTTATATCTTTAGGAGATGAATGCCTTTGTTTTCTGAATTTTATTGCTTTGTTTTTATTTGAAGGAGCCAAGTCATAGAGAAGGTAGCAAGGTAGGTCGGCTTAATGGCAAAGAGTACGTATTATAATTACGTCAGAACATTTTATATTTAGCTAGTCACAAGTGAAGTATAAGAAGTGTTTTATACTTAATCTAAGAGTTTCCTTAGGTGATTATGAGTTATGACTAAAAAGATGAGAGGAAATTTCACACTATTAAATCCAGAATGTTTCTTCCACGTTTCGATGTATTTTTCCTTGTTTTCTGTATGCCTCTGGACATTTTGTTTTCTGTTTTGGGCTTTCTTTAGTTTCTTAGAAAGTCTAGCCAGGAAAACTTTTGGAAACTACAACTGTTTTTCTCCTCTCTTTTTTTTTTTTTTTTTGTTTCCCTTTTGCTTTGTCTATGTAAATTAATAAAACAGTATTTCCTTCATGCTTATTATGAATTTTATAATTTCTACTTTCTCCTTTCAATCTCTCTTCTCGTTCTTCTTGATATTTCTTTTGCAAAATTTTCCGTTATAGTTCTTGGAATACTGGAGCATTAAATACCAACAAGTGATATGATCAAGTTATAATTAGTGAAAAAATTAGTTAAAGAAACCCAAGAATAAGTTATTCTTGTCTAACATATATACTATTTTTTTTTTGTCGAAACAATAATTGTGTTCATGGTGACAAAAGTATACATTATCTGGACAAGAATCCAAAAAGCTATACAACTGTGGACATTAGCATAGAAGAATTGAACTAATCTATTCATCATCTTGAGAAATGTTCAAGATATGATTGCTAAGAGACGTAGGAATATCATTCTTATGATTTTGATGCAGAATGATACTCAGAAATTTCACATCTTAATGCAGAATGATATGCATGTTTATGTGCTAAGTACACTATTTTACACAATGAATGCCTATTTCTAGTTTTTTTAAGTTCAAATCTTAATCAAAATGGTCTAAATTTAAGGTAAATTATGATGTGCGCTGAATCATAAGTTGAATAGTTATCACCACAAGAAAGGTTACGTAATGAAGGAATCTTTCGCAAGTGCTTGTGGAGATAAGATTACTTGCTATTATATTAATAAGAAGCAAAGCCATATTTCTTTTTTGTTCTTTTTAAGCTTACATTACGAGATCGATTGCTAGTTTCAATATATAGCTAGGACATTGACTATTCCTTTCTGGTCATGATTCAGAGCTGCCATGCTTGACTGAAATTTTAAAATAAGTTTGTGGGGTGACAAAGAAGTTTGCTTGTTTATCAGTTTGTCACCGTTGTCTTCTACAAATAGTGCTAAACTGACCTTACCACATTTGCCCAACAATCAGCTAATTCTCTTTCCTAAAGAGCCATGCTTTCCTATTTTCTTCTTCTGTTTTTCTCCTGTTTCCCTTCCTCCCTTCAAGCTCATGCATCCTATTCCTTTAAGAAGCTCAACCTTCCTTCAATGGGTTCTGAAGCTTGTGCTTTCGATCCACATGGTGGAGGCCCCTACACCGGTCTAAGTGACGGTAGAATCGTAAAATACCAAGGTCCAAAACTTGGATTTACAGATTTTGCCACCACAGTTGCAAACAGGTATGTACATGTTGTTAAGCATATACATGAACTTATTTTAATGCAATAATATACTATTTCAGTTGTATTTGTCTAAGGTGTGTTCATTTGGCACTCGTTAAAAATAATTTTTTTTATTTTCTAAATGAAGTTAAATTGAAAATTTTATAAGGGCAGGAGGTGGTAAATGGTAAATTAGAATTTCCACTTTGGTAACTGCTATAATTTTTATTAAATTTTTTCTTTTCTAAAATCTAGCATGATAATTGCAGTAGAAAATATGTACCTTAAATATGCTTGATTGTTTAAATCTTGGTAGGTCCAAGAAATTGTGCGATGGCATAGTTCCAGGTGACAATGCGGAATTGGCAGCTAAATGTGGTAGGCCTATAGGTCTGGAATTCAATCAGGAGACGGGGGACTTGTACATTATTGATGCATATCATGGTCCTATGGTTGTTGGACCAATGGGTGGGATTGCAACTCCACTCACTTGCATGGATGGAGTTCCTATTGACGTTCCTGATGCAGTTGATGTTGATCCAGTCACCGGGACAGTCTTTTACACAGACATTGGCCCTGGAATCCTTAAAATCAAGTACATACCTATTCCAAATTAATTTGCATTTTTGCTCTATAGTCCATTGGGGACTAATGGTATCGAAAAGTCGAGGAAAAAAAAATCTATATCATTTCATTCATTTATCACTTACTCCTAGTCTAGCTCATACTATAGCATTTTATCTTCTGTATAATAGCAATGTAATAAATTTTCTATCTAAATGGATTTAGATTCATGACGCATGTGTAAAACCAATATATATCGCGTGTCATGAAACTAGACTCAATGACGTGAAAAAATTTCATTCCCACAGGGTAGAGATGTTTAGCCCGTAAGTTAATTAGTGCTGTATATTAATATTTGGAGATGTGAATTATGTAATAAAATGTGCAGGAATATCACAGCATTCCTTCTCAGTGGAGACACAAGTGGAAGACTGCTAAAATATGATCCAAAAACGAGGCAAAGAACAGTTCTGCTAACAGGGCTCTCGGGGCCAAATGGGGTGGCAGTTGGTAAAGATGGCTCATTTGTACTTATCTCAGAGTATGTTGCCGGAAGAGTTAGAAAATTTTGGGTTCAGGGTCCCAAGGCTAATTCCTCAGAAGTATTGGTGAATCTACCAGGAAGTCCAGATAACATAAAGAGGACAAGTTCTGGTGATTTTTGGGTACCAGTGAACATAGAAAACTTGCTGCCTAGGAAGACTACTTTTCCTCTGGCACAAAAGTTTAATTCTTATGGTCAAATTTTGGAGACAGTAAACTTTTATGCAGAGTACAATAATGTATACATTACTGAAGTCCATGATCATCTCGGTTCTTTATATGTAGCATCTGTATATGCAGATTTTGTAGGTGTTTTTAGGGGGGTGAGGTGTTGAAGTATTTTGTCTGTAATATCTAGTCTTCTGAATCGTAGTACTCAATGCATCACAACTTTTTAATTTTTCCTTTCCTTTCTTTTTTTCTTGTTAAAACGGACTGAAAGAGAGAAGGGAGGTAGGCTTATGTTTAACAAATATCAACCACGTAGCAATATTCTATCTCTAGAAGAGCCTTTGTAACTATCAACCATGTCAAAATCAAGAATAAGCATTTTTCTTTTCTTTTTTCTTTCTATTCTTTGGAACTACTAGAATTAATAGGCTAGACTCCTAACAAATATTTATGTGAATGTCCTATGATCGATTCAATAGAGAAAAATATATATTCATCAAGAAATTACAAATTCCCACTCAAAATATCTCTTTAGAGTTGAGACGAGAGTAGAATCTTTCATAAATCACATGAAATAACTGTTATTAACTCAAAAATCATGCATTTCTTTCTCACCCCAAAGAGCTCATACCTTTCTCTCTCTTTTTCTCTTTTAGTATTATTATTATTATTATCAGCAAAAGAGCACACCTAATGTGCATTTTTCGTTTTTTATACATGTAGGGTGAGCTACATTAATTAAACTTGAATTATACTCTTAATTTGGGTATGAAGTGTGACAAACAAGTAGAAGTCTCTGTCTCATCACGTTACACCACTTGTAGGTGATTTCCTTGCTGTTGTTCTGACAACTAAATAGTCGAGGGTGATTTTATGTTAAAAGGAAAAAGCAAAAGATGAACCTAAAAGATCAGAAGTACCAAATTTCCATCAAGTACAAGGTTAATTGCGTTAGTGCCCCCTGTCCTCTGTCCATATCATTAGTAGAACCCACACCACTTCTCTCTTTCTTTCTTTCTTTTTTTTCCTCCCTGTTAGTTCGTCTAATTGAAGAGCGTATAGCAAAGTTTGATTTTCATAACATAACATCTGTAACTTTCTATTGGTGGAAAATTTGTTAGAAAATTATATATACATTCTTAATTTTTTATATAATCAAAATCATTAGTTTTTTCAATTAACCCCAAAGCATAATACTCTTCAACATTTACAATGAAAATGTAAAAATAAAAAGAGAAAACATATTTTAAGTTACAAGTAATTTATAATCCACATCCCATTCTCACACTAAACTCTTATAAACAAATTGTTCTTTTTTTGCTATTCATATTGATTTGGTTTGAACACATTGTATCAGCCAATTAAAATGATTACTATCAATGAGGCCATAATCCGATCTAATGTTAAAACAACTAACATTAGTGTAACGAAAGTTAGAAGTCCTAGGATCTAATCTAACAAATTGTGAGGTTGGTGTAACTTTATGTTAGTATTTAACTTACTATGCTGGATTAGCTATAATAATGTTATAATGGATCCCATCCATAGGATTACTTGTAATTTAGAAACAAGAAATAGAATAAATCATGAATAAATATAAAGTTTCAACTTAAAAAGAATTAAGTTGCAAATTTCCTTGGTCCTAAAATCTAGGCTAAATTGCACTATACAACCATCAACTATACCAAAATTGCACTTTGTGACTTGAACTTTAAATTTTGGAATCTAGTCCTTCCAACTTCTAATATGTCGCATTATCTTAAATTGAACGAATTTCAGTGACAAAAAAAAAAAAAGAAGTAAAATGACCAATATACCTTGAGATTTGGTTTGAAGTTCCAAACATATCTTGGATGAGGCGGGAACAAGAGAAGACATTTCCACTTTCTAGCTTGATATCAAAATTGTATCCTCTGGAATTGACTTGCCTCCATATTTTTCTTATTTATATTAACACTAGAGCCTGAAATGTAGACTAATTTAAAGGGAGGAAAATGAAAAGAAGAGAGAGAGAGAGAGAGAGAGAGAGAGAGAGATTGGGATTACAACATTATATCACTATTTTTTGTAAGTTGATTGAAAAGAAGAAAAGATTCACAATTAGTGATACAAAACTTTCAAGGAAAGATTTACATATTGAGGACATCTTTATTGAAGCAATCAATGCTTCCTAAACTTTAAATTAGATGTGAGCATGTTCCTCATATTGCTTGACGACATTATAATAAGGATGAACAAATCAACTATATCTGCTTTATGTTGTGGTGTGAAGAGAGGGCAAGAGGAGAGATAAGATGGATTTAGCATGAAGAGACATCCTTTTCTGTAAATAGGAGATGCGATAAGGGACTTTGGAGGAGGAAGAAATATTGTACAACTTGGTCATCTCAATTAAAAAAGGTATTCTTGGTAGAAAATAATAGCAAGGCTAAAGCAGGGTTTTCAAGAATCATTGTCCAACAATAGCTAACTCATTTGATGGAAACCAGATAATCGCACTTGTTTACGGAAAATTAGAAGTTGGAAGCAGGAATTTGCAGAAATTAAAAGTTTGGGTTGTAAAGTACGATTGTGGTATTGTTCATGGTTGCAAAGTACAATTAATCCCAAAATCTAGGGTAAAAGTAATAAACCAAACCAGTATACTGCATAGGACAGCGTATCAGAGAGAGTTCTATTCGGGTACATTTTCCAAGGCACTGCTTATCCTAATAAAAATACAATTCTTCTCTTTAATTAGGATTAACCTCCCAATTATGTAATATTCTATTCCAAGATTTCCCTTTTCTTGGAGGTCACTTCTTCTCTCTTTCCTTCCTCTTTCATCCGGTTTGCTTCCTCGTTTCCTTCTTTCTATAATCGATTTTATATGTACATATACTTATTCCTTTGTAATTCTGCTGCAATCGAGAGGTTTATTGTCTTATTTCCTACAAATTATTGATCATCTTTTGTAGTTTCTGATAGGAGCTTCAAGATCTTTGCGCATGGCTAAGAACTCTTTCAAGTTGGAGCATCCTTTGGGTACGTTATTCGATTCAGATTTCGTTCTCCCCTTTTTCTTGTGGGTTAAAATTGTTTCTTTTTGTTGTTAATTGTTGTTTATATTTTTCTTGAATAGAGGAATTGAGTGGTTGAGTGTTTATGACTTTTAGATTGATGGATTCGAGAAATTTTGCAATGTACGATCAGGGTTTTTCTTATTCTTCTCCTTTAGTGGTATGAATAAAGGGTTCGAGAAATTTTGGGATTTTTGATCTAGGGTTTTCTTGGTACTTAATTTGGTTGTATGGATTGAATTATGAGTGATAACAGATTTTCGGATGAAGAAAACATATGGGGAAGAAAAGAAGGAAAATTTACAGTATTTTTGCCATAATCTGCTTGAATAATTGGATAATTAATGCAAATAATTGTTTTTTCCTGTTTGTGGTTTTTCCTGCAGAAATTGATTTTGGCTCACATGCCTGTTATGAACATTGTTTCTTAGACATGCCTGAGGGAGGATATACCATGATTTTGTAAACAGACAATCTAAGTGGCTGTAGATGTGCTGAACTTCTTTTGGGGCTGATTTGTGGATGTCATATGTTTTTATGGCTAAATGTGTTGTTTTCTTGGGTCCATTAGGTTTATGCTAACTGATGTATCCTTCTGTTAAGAAATTTCTGTGTTTGTAGCCTTTCATTAGTGAACGTATTAATCATGATGTTTCCTCAGGAGCTTAAAGTCTGAACAAATTGTTGATAACTTTCTTGTCTGAAACCTGGGAATTGTGCTGTTGTTGTTGTTCTAATTGATGGTTTTGTGGAGTAGAACTCCTACCCTGTTTTCTTGTCCACTGTTCTAAGATTGGTTTACTTTTCATATCAGAAAGGAGGCAAGCAGAAGCTTCACGCATCAGGGAAAAGTATCCTGATAGAATTCCGGTAAGACTTCTGTGAGTAATGGCCCTATGTTGAAAGTTTTTTGTGGATTTAAGTTTAATTGTTAAATTGTCCTCTGCTGAATTGTAGGTGATTGTGGAAAGGGCTGAGAAGACAGATATTCCTGACATCGACAAAAAGAAGTTAGTTCAGTTTACTTGAAACTTTAGTTCTTGGTTAGTATTCATGTCTAGAAAGTGTTGCATTTTCTATATTGTTTTACTTTTTTTTTTTTGGGTCTTTTTTTTTTGGGGGGGGGACACTACGTTGTTTGGTGTTAAATCGTGGAGATAATCTCCACCCATGTGCAACAAATGAAGAGTTCATATTCCTGTTTTTATCTGTCTTTTTTGTGCATTGTGGTCGCCTAGATAAACTTGTGGTGGGTATTTCCTCTTGATGGCTTAACAACTCTGGGAAGTTTTGATTTTTAACAAGTCTGTTCAGAATCTTTTCCCCTTCAACTCCAGATGGTTTTTCTGGTGATCAAGACCCTTGTCTATCCATTACCTCTTGTAGTAATATAACACATACTTTGGCTTAGAGTTTGGATGCAGTTGTGAGATTGACATTGAATGGAGGTTCTTTGAATATCTGTAGGCATTAGTGTGCCATTGATGGCATAGATGCACAGAATTTGGAACTTTGGTTTAGATGTTTGACACATTTATCTGTCTGCAACATGACTTATTGAATAGTTGCTTGATGTCAGTAAAAATTTTAAGTTGAATAGCATTGCACCTGATATTTAACTTGGTTTTGGTTCTCTGTTATGGATTTTGGTGTTTAAGCTCAATCAGATTTAAGATTTTCCATCATTAAATTTTCCTCTGAAAGGTGAACCTTTTTCTGTGTATGTTCAGATACCTTGTTCCTGCTGATCTCACTGTTGGTCAGTTTGTCTACGTGGTCCGGAAGAGGATCAAGCTGAGTCCTGAGAAGGCAATCTTCATATTTGTGAAGAACATTTTACCACCCACAGGTAGGGAGCTTTTCCCACCATATTGCTCTAATATATGCATTCTACAACTTGCTGTTTCCTTAATTATTGTGCATTAATTCCATTCTACATTGTTTCAGGTGCAATGATGTCTGCTATTTATGAGGAAAACAAAGATGAAGATGGTTTCCTTTACATGACCTACAGTGGGGAGAACACGTTTGGTTGGTTTTAAGATGCTTATCCAAGAACCTGTACAAAGGTGGATCTTTTGTAAATATCCTCTGATGTTAATGTCTTAATGCTTTGTTTCAACGAAAGACAAAATGTTGGGATGGAACCTTTTATCATTCTTTCTTTAGTACTTCACTGACATTGTGGTTTAGTAATTGCAGTCTCTGTTCATATAAATGTGGATGTTATGTTGGCTGGTAATAATAACTTGCACATACATTCGTCTTTTGGCTACAGTCCTAAGCAAATTTTATGCAAATCGAAACTGTAAATTTGCAGATCAAACTCAAAATTTTCTTTGAAACAGACAGTTAAAACTTCTGTTCTCATGGAAATTGAAAGCACAAGCCACTTTTGCCCCCATTAAGATTTATAAGTATAGCAGCCTACTGTATTGTATAGTCAAGTCCTTGAACTTCCTGCTGAGCAAACACCCCATTGTAGTCCCTGTCATATTCTTAGTTAATAGGACAGTAGATGGAAGAGATTGATAATGTTGACTTACTATTGACTTATTTAGACTTTATTAAACTTCTTTTAACAAGTGAAACATGATTTTAAATTTTTAATCCAACTTGTATGTTGAGAGCAACATTCATTTCGGACGCAGATCCTACTCAATTCCATAAGACAAGCTCACTTTGTTCATGAAGTTTAGTTGAAATATGAACGTTTCCAACAGCAGGGAAGCCAAGATTATAGATGACTCCAATTGATGTTCTAACATTTCCAAAGTTGAGATTGGACTTCTGCAATAGAATGAAATGCTTTGTGTAACATGAATTTTTTTAATGAAAGCTTCTGTGCGAAATAACAATCTTTAATGAACAGTCTAAAAAAGGGCACAGTAAGTAGAGGTGGTGTTACATGTACCTTGATAATCTAGTACTTTGGATGAATTCAGGCGTGAACAATTGGACATTGGTTTTGGTTGAAATAATCAGATGAGGCAAGAGACTCGATACAGAGTTCCGCTGCTGAAAGAAGAGACCTAGAATACTAGGATGTCTGCTTCTAACACTCCACTTGACTTACAAATAGCAAACAAGTGTGATAAAATGAACTTTAATTCTCTTAACACTTGTCAGAAAGCCATCTTTTCGTGTACTCCGAAACCAAACGAAGTTCGTTCGCTTTGGTCAAGTAGGTAAAGTAGGCATACGAAGCCCTTTGCCTATTAGAACAAAAAAGACAAAGCAGGGCTGGAATGAAGAAAGGGACAAGGGTGGTCGAACTTGTTATAAAATCAACGGAGGTTTTTGGGGGTATTGGGATCATAGGATCGATTTGTGATACACAGCTAATAAACACTTGCACGAATCTCTCTCTTGATCCACTCGACTTTGCACCTCTTTAAGGGTCCCCTTCACACTAGTTCAAGTTCAAATCCTACCAAGTGTTTACGAGTGTTTATACTTAAAATCACAAAAGAGTCTAAACAAACCGAACATCCTAATATTCAAAATTGTTTGATTATTTTTACAAGTTTAAAATTTTGTTCACACTTAGTTTGTTCACTTCTTGAGTTAAGCACTAACAAACTTTCATTAAGTCAAACTTAAGTTGAATTCAAGTTGTTTGAACTTTTTAAATATAAATTCCACTTATCAGCTAATTGAGTCAAGTTCGAGTTGAACTTGAAAGTTTATCAAACACAAATTACTGTTCAAGGTTTGTTTGATTAGTTGACAAACTAAACTCGAAGGAGTAAATGGGCTCTTACTAAGTTGAATTTGATTCAAGTATCGAGTAGTCTTGTTTGTCCTTCAACCCTATGCATAATGCTTCTAAAGTTCTATTTAGCCAAAAAAAAAAATCCAAAATGATTGCAACTTTGCAATCCCTAGTGTTGGGCTTCTCCCTTCCCTTCCCCTCCTTAGGAGTGAGTTAATGATGTTGCCGTTTGTACTGAAAGCAAGAAAGTAATACTTCCCATCCAAAATTCTTATATAGACCATGAGCTAATAGTGGTAATAATAATAACTATAATAACAAATGTAGATGAAAATCAAAACAATTAAACAGACACGGTTTTGAGATTTGGGCAACTATCGGTGAAGAGTCAATAAACCTCGCCTATGGCCCAGAAAGCTCGATTGAAGAAGTGAATACTGGTCAGCAAACTTCAAAGGATAAGGAAGTACCTTAACCGAAAAAATTGTACGAATCACTTTCATACATGGAAGAATACTAAACAGGACAACCGACTACAAAAGATCATAAGGAGGAAACGGAGCCTTCACCATTATCCTCTTCCTTTTTTTTTTTTTTAAAATTGCCGTCAATAGTGTAAAACTTTTCTTACCAAAATTAAACAAAAGAAAAACGCAAAACCTATGCATAATATGTGTGTGTGTTTGTCTATACATATATATGTATGTATGTATGTATGTATGTATATAGATGTCGAAGGTCAATATTTATTGAGAGAAATTAACTCCAAAATCTTCAGTGTAGAAGTTCATAAAGATCTGCATTGAGAAGAAGGAAAACCAGAACCAAAGAGAAGAAATTTTTTTTAAAAATGTGATCAAATATGATGACCAGTGCTGAGCCAAAAATAAAGATAGGTTGGTGGCAAAAATTGTTGATTTGTCTTGGATTTGATCATTGTAGCACCGTCGCAGTTGTTGGGACTGAGATGAATTGTGGGTTTGAATCTCCTCCTAATAAAAAGGGCTGTTGAAATTGCTGCTGTTTCAAGTCCAAGAAAAAAGAAGTGAAGATGAAGACGATTCAGACAGACTGAATGTTATCTGAGATGCTAATTCCAAGTAGTGATGTTTTTGAAAATTCCTAGTGATGCTAATTGTTGTTGTTGTTTTATTTATTTTTTTTTTGGGTGCTTTTGATAGGAATAAATTGCAGTTGATGTTATATAGGTGTTGGAATAATGGATTGTCATTTATTTGTGTTGTTGCTACTTTTGTTACTACCTTTTCTGGGCATTTAAATCTCACAACAAAGATTATGGGGTGAGATGATCGAACTCAAAACTTACATTTCTTTTTTTTTTTTTTTTGGGAAATAAAATCCATGATCTTGAAAAGCATACTTTTTGATAGTTCAGAGGATGAAAAATTCCTTGCGCTGTTGTGTACAGCTTATCTGCTACTGGATATAAACTTGCCAAAGGTTTTTATCCTTTTGTAGTTAATCAGGAATCTATAGTTTGTTCTACTCTCAAGAATTTTTAATAATTTCAAAAGTGTTAAGGATTGGATGAGCTGATATGAATAATTCAATTTAATGGATGTTTGGAAGATAATCAAGAACCACCAATCCTTCCTTTTCATACCATAAATATGGTGACCAATTAATTGAAAGGTTCACTTTCTCTAAGAAAGTATTATTAAATGATTGAAAGTTAAGGACAAATATTACACTCCTTCTAAATAATCGAGAATGTGTATGCAAATCAAGGGGGTAAAAATTAGAAAAAGGGATAAACAGATAAGATAATGAGATAAGGAATTAGTGGTTAGAGAATGATATGTAATTTTTAAAATTAAAATGTACCTCATCTTCATAATTTGTTATCCAAAAAGTATACTTCTCCATAATTAAGGGGATAGAAAACTTTTTGTTCACAGGTAATATCCGGCTGGTTAAAAATTGTCAACTCTGTGGTGAACTATTTGGCTCGCTTTGCTCTCAAAGAATTTTGATAAGATAGGAAAAAAATTCGAAATTGGATGATATCATACTCTGGAGAATCAAAAATTTGAGCAATTGAATTTGATTGATGCTTGGAAGATAATCAAGAAAAAAAAATTCTACTTCTATACATGCATAAGGCCTGTAATATTGTCAATCATGGTTTCTTTTTCCCATTTTGTGCAGGCACTGGCTAAGGCATTGAGGGAAAAAAAAAAGCAAAAAAAAAAAAAAGAAAAAGAAAGGCTGAGCTCATTATTAAAATTTAACGTTATCACTCAACCCCTTTATTATGTGCAAACAAAGTAATAACAGAAAACAACTTCTATTTAGAGTAATACCAAAATCACAAAAGTCTACAGCTTCTGCTATTTCTTTTTAGCTAGTTCAAAATTTTTGAATATACCCTAATAAGAATTATATTCCTTATCCTAAAATTAAATTAAAAGTATAATTCTATCACAAAATGTGCATCCCCACATTATTCTAACGAGTTCATGTACCTAGACATTTCTTTGTGTCCTGTATTTCTTTTAACTAATAAACGTTATTTGAGGAAACTGCTAAATAAATTGTTACCAGTCAAGTGGAAGAATTTGCCTTCCTAATTCCAACTCCCTCAGCCTTCACACCAGAAACTCCAAGACCACAAATAATTTAGTAGTCTTACTGAAAAGAAGATTAATATTTATATCAATAGTCATCCTTGAAGATTTTAAATTTTTTTTATCTTGTGAAAGATTTGTAACTATGATTTCACTATGTTCCTTGGTTAAAACAATCAAAATCTACAAGCATCTAAGAAGTAATCACTACATGGGTTGGTAATCTAACACAAACACAAAATTGCCACAAAATAGACACAAATTGTTTAAATATAAAGTGCAAATCATGAAAATTGAGCGTAAAATTTTTTCTAAAATTATACTTCCACTAGAACATAACCTGCAGAACAATCCACAATCCTCTAAAAGTGCATACTTAAAGGCCTAAGAACTTAAAAAAGGTAAAAATCACAAGAATCACTTTGATGATTTTCTTTTCTGGTATTGATTCTTTACCCACTTGATTCCCCAGGAGGTTCCACTCTTGACCTTTTTGGCCCCAACAACAGCTACAGCCTTAGCCTTAACAAAACCTGCTGAAGCCACCTTCTTCAAACCATCCATCTTTTTCCCAATTTTGGTTCCACTTTTCTTTGCCAATCTCTTCTTCTTGTCCTCTTCACCAGTTTTAGCCGTACCCCATTGATCAACCCAACTTGCTCCACCGCCCTCCATTGAAAAAAATCCCTGAAAAATTTCAACCAACTTGTGAAGTTTTACCTAATGAAGTTGTCAATTTATATGGAAGAATATGGTTTTCTATTACGGAAATTTAGCAATTTGATAAATTCTTGGAGAGGGGAAAAAAGAGTTGCAGAATTTAGACTTTGTATTATTGCAGAAGCTCCCTAGTAGAATGGCAAGTAAGAGACCTTTTCGTTTCTGTTTTGGTTGAATATGGAAGTTGCCTAAAGATAAAGAACGTGACAGATTAAAATATGAATTTAGTAACTAACCAATTACATGTTGAATTAGAATTCTATTTGTCTTCGTGCACTTTGAGAAAATTAAGGGACAGATTGGATTATTCTATATTTGGCATTTATATTTTTTTGATATGATATGATTTCAAAATTTTTCAATATCTGCTAATCGTTTATGGGCTCTGATTAGGATGATTTAATGAGAAAGAGTACATATAGTAAAGTTGCATATCCTTCAGTGCATGGTTTAATTAAAAGATTTCTTGAATGAATGCTTAATAGGTGCTAACTAATTCACATGCATGTCTATTTACCATTTAAATGCACACATGCATATCTAATTATCCTCTAACCCATGGACATGTCACCGATTTAGGTCCACTCAAGATTGTAGTGGCTTATTTTTTCAAAAAAAAAAAAACCTTCATTTGGAAGAGCTTTCATTAAAAAGTATTTGTTAAAATTATTATTATTATTATTATTGTATTGGTGCTTACTTGCACATGTGCTTTTTCCTTTTTAATTTGATGATGTGTAATTTAGAAATTTTGATGTGCATTTATCTCTTGGTTCAATTCATGACTTATGATAAAAATATCCAAAATGAATTATTCATTTTTAATAATACAAAATTATTTTAAAAGCACGAATTCTGAGCTTGTGCAAAAACCATTCTTCATTATTAAAGGGTTTACTCTTTACTTTATGAAATTATATTTACCAAATACCTTGAGAATGCTTTTACCATTCAAAAGTAATTTTTTCATAAAAGCACCAGCCAGACTAACTTTAACTTAAATAGCAACTATAAAAGATCAAGTTTCATAATGATCAGCGTTATGTATCAATAAAGGGAAAAAAACACACAAAATACAAGGGCGCAATAAATAAAAAAAAACCTACAAAGAATATAACACCACTAGCTTTCAAGAAATGTTATGGTTAAGGTTAGTAATGTATTATTATATGAGTTATTTACAAAGAACCACTTTAAATCATGATATTATTAAACAATGAATACAAATGTAGGAATCCCTAAAATAAAAAAAGTGAATTATTTTAAGTTTATTTCTTAAGCTTAAATTGTATGTCGTTTAGTATAAAATTTTTGATGCTATATATAGCTTTTTTTTTTTTTTTTTTTGGCTTGTGTCAACCGCGCCCATACATGTATCTAATGGCCCTCTTTGTCTCTAGCCAGCATTTCCATGTAAACAGGTTCGACAGTTTTTGTCAGCCCATTGGATCAACTACTCTGCATCCATTGATTCTGAACATTGAAAATATTTCAAATAAAATTATAAAACTCATTGATTTTATTTTGAATAATCCAAATAAAAAATTTTTGAGGACTTTAATCACCGTACCATATTGATCAAAAGACTAATTACTGAACTTGCCAACTAGTAGACTGGACTCATAGTCGCATTATTGAGTTTAACTTCGGCCTTTTAGTCTCCTTATGGAAAAGTCAAAAAACCCACGCATATTGAAATCGGCTGCAGTCCAGTCCAATGAAATCCTACTCCTAGATAGATAGAAGAATCGATTATTTGGGTGCTATTAACGTCACAGCCATTTTTCAGTTCCACAGTATTTTTTGTACCAAATGTCAAATTTATCCTCCTCAAGGTCCAAATGCAATTGGGGCTTAGGAGAGGAAATTTTTCATTTTAATTTAAACTTGCTGTAGAAAAAAATAAATTGGTTTTGACATTATAATTTGCCTAACGACATACCATTTTTTTTTTTTGGTTTGGGCTACAGTTGCTGCAGACTCTTGCCTACACAATTCTGAGACACAAACACCAATTGTAGGCCCAAACAACGGTTGTAGTTGGGCCCTTTTCACATTATGAATGCTACTGGACAAAAGCAGGCTGTCCAATGCTGTAACTAACCATTTTATCAAAAAATGAATAAATAAATACATAAAAGAGAGCTATATCACGAAAAATAGACAGTGGAGTTGACGGTTTTCAAAATTCAATCGTTGTATGTGACACTGATCAACAGAATTACGAACAATAACCAAATTAGATAGTCTGTAAAATAAAATGTTTGCCCACTATTGTAGTGAATTATGGTATAGAAAGTTTAGGAACAGTTGGTGGATTTTACTTTTGCTTTTGAATTTTTCTTATTTATGGTTTTCTAAAGTTGTTCACTGATGGTAGATATATGAGTAAACTATCTCAAATATATTGGTCCTTCAACAATAAAAAGCAGCACATTTTAATCCCTCAAATTATATTCACCACTAGATTCATTAAATTTTATCCTTAAAATTCAATATTTTTTTTTATTATTGTAGGGACAACTTAAGACTTGAAAATAGACAAAGGGCAAAACGTTAAGGATTGAAATTGTCTAAAGTCCTCATATGCAAAGAAGTATATCATAAAAGCCACTTTATTTTATCAAGTGGGCGTAGTCTGATTTTAAAAAAAAAAAAAAAAACGGTAGCATATATTGGCATGATGGGAGGAAGATAAAAAAAAGGAAAAAAGAAAAATAACTTTCAAATAACAAGGATATCACTGTCATACATCATATATGTGTAAAATTAATTAAGCACATCAAAAAATCATATGTAATTTATGATTGGTGGATCGATACAATTGTGGACAATAAGGACGTCTTCAGTGTATAATAAATATTGGTCCTAAATTATATAATTTATGACTGTGGGATAAAGTTTTCTTGGCCCAACGTTTCTTGATGCTGTTGCTTCTGTGGTTATTTCTCTTTAAACCTTTGGTTTTCAAGACTCTGAAACACATCTACTTTGCATGTCTGCTGTCTAGAAGAAATAGTATCACACTTAATAGTGTACAAAATGTAAAATAATAATAATAATATAAAATAATAAAAATTCATGGTATATAAAATACAAAATCAAAGTTCAAAATCTAAATTTTCAGGTGTATTATGGCAAAATCAAATTTTACAACTACACAAAGTGCAAAATTAAAGCTCCTTCATGTGTGTGTAATATACGATACATAATGGAGCTTTGATGATAGATCGGGTATGCTTTATATGTTTTTTCCCAAAATTACATTGATTTATTTCTCAATTCCTATGAGCTGCCCTTGCCTTTCAATAAAAAATAATAACAACTATGCAGTAAACTGGGAGTCTATCTGTACAATAAGTTCTTGATAAAAGGACAACAAATTAAATTAAAAAAAAAAGAAAAATTTTGTTCTCTATCTGGTTAACACCTTGACGGCATGAATTAAAAACTTTTATGGAGAAATATACAACTCTTTTGGCCTTATTTTTCTTGATTCCTTTGCTTTTATGATGAAAAATACCTTTATTTTTCTTCCATTGATAACGCTTAACGAAATATACTTTAACACGTCCGCTATCTAAATGAAATAGCACGTTTATATGAGGTTGCAAAATGAAAAAATATTTGTAAGGCTGCAAAACACAAAGTCTATGTCATGTACTAAGTTTTAGAAGTGTATCAAATGAAGAGTTAAAGTTTTCAGGATTTTTGTGCATGCATTTATGCTGTTTAGTGGAGCATTTATGATAGCTGGGGTAATTTTCATTTTTTTTGGGGAAATTTTATTAATTTGTACCACGGTTCATAGCTAGTAATACAAACCTTTATTATCAATATATATCTAAAATTATCTTCGACTTTAATAAGATAATCCTAGACTTAATAAAAAAAACATTTATGAGCTAAGATATGGACAAGAAGGCTTGTTAACAAGAGAAGTCGTTTCTTGTGGACTGAAAACCCGTTCTCACACAAAATTAATCACCATTAAGCGATGATACTACTGAAAAAGATACTCTTAATTTCAATGTGCCCCTTCTGAAATCAACGAGAAAGGAGCTAAACCAAACATAGAAAAAGATGAAAAATGAAAACATCCACGTATGTATATATATATATATATATAGATGTATGTATAAGGCATAGTCAGTATGTCTACAAAGCAACATTCTGTTTCCAAATTTAGGCAAAGCTTTGATGTATACCACATAAAATATCAAAGAAAGATACTCCACTAACGTATGTCACCTCGTAATCTGACTGAAAAGGATCATCAAGCGTAAAGTACAAAAATAGAATGGAATCAGAATGTGAAAAACGCTTCTTTATGCATCACACCAGTTCATCTCATCTATCTTTCATAGCTTAAAAGATGTTAAAATATGGAAAGTGTCTGCAAGAAAAGTTGCCAAGGACTTGAGGAAATCATAATTTGAATGAACCTTTTTTTTTTTTTTCCTTTTTCCATCAATCAATAAATAGTGACGTTTCCTTAGTTACCCAGTACAGAAAATATCAAAAAAAGTCACCACCAATATGTATCCATTGGAGAAAAGGTTTATTCAAGGTAGGAAGTAATAGTTGTCTCATCTGATGGCATAAGCCACAAGGCACCACAATTTGTATGGGAGTTTGCGTGAAAACATCATATTTTAGCCAGACACCGCCGCTGTGTTTGGGCGAGATTCCAGATAAAGTAAGATATGGTCCAAGTTGTATGAATTATTGAGTAGCAAATTTGAAGGAAAAGAGAATTCCCGAAAAGGATACAGAAACATTAAAAACACAGGGTATATGAAATGATCTGGCCAAGCTTGCAAATTTTGCACGCCTTGTGAGATGGCATACATGGTTTTTTTTTTTTTTTCTTTTTTCAATTGAAATGGTTCTTTGTACACGTTAGTTCATATGTACAATAATTCATTTCACTATCAGGATATTTGAAGGACCAAAAAAAATCATGGAAATTAACACAAAAACATAAAACAAAAAGGGTATGAGATTTCCGGCCAGGCTTGCAAATTTTGCACATCTTGTGAGATGGCGTATGTGCCCCAAAAAAAAAAAAAAAGAACTAAATGTTCTATATAATGGCATGTCCAAAAAAACTGATTATTTTATAAGTATATCACAATATTTTGAAGAATGTGAGGAAAGCCATTCACGACTAGCAATGTGCTACATAAGTCACGCAAGAGGTCACGCAATAGGTGAAGTCTCCGTATAAATTTATATAACCGTTATCTCGTGATTACGTCGCATTATTTGAAAGACGAATCGACAAAGTAATCCTGACCAAAAACGTGTCAGGTGAAGTGTTATAAGTGATGAAGTCTACATACGACTTTATATGAGCATTATATCACAATTATGTCACTATATTCAAAAGAGAAATTAAGGAAATTGTTCATCACTAGAAATGTGTGCCAAGTAAAGCCGTTTAAGTAGTCAAATATGAATTCATAAATATCATTGTGAAGTGTTTCACACGACCATCTTCTCATAATTATATAGCAAGAATTGAAAGAGAAATTAAGGAAGATATCCATAGTAAGAAACATGCCAAGTGAAGTAGCATATATAGCGGAATACAAAAATAATTGTTACACCCCATTTTTTAGGTAAAAAAGGATTGATAGTTAATAAATAAATAGATAAATAAATTGTTAAGTCTATTTGCTATAGTTGGTGATAGCTAGACTTCCTTCACATGTGACAACAAAGACGTGTGAAAGCCTATAACTATCTTATAGCTATAATGAGATTAGAGTTTTAAATCTTTTGGCAGAGCTAAGAAGTTACCTACAAGAATGCTAGTTAGACTACGCAACTAATTAACTAGGCTAGTCTTACAAATTAATCAAACCAGCAATGTTACAAACATGCAGACTAAAATTACTTCACATAACTTAAGATCAGAGGTAGGTAATAGTACACTAAACAACTAAAACTGCTTGAAGACGAGGCAGAGTCTGGTCTACAGCAACCTATTAAAGGAGTTTTATTGTAGTTTACTCTGCTAAGTTCAGCTACTCAAATCATATGCCTGTCATTACAGATTGTCTAATAATTTTTTAAAGATTATCTAATAAATTCCAGGCAAGTTCTTCCAGTAGCTTGCACCATGGATCTAGTTATTGCAAATGCATTGGCACGTGAGATTCTTACTGGGAAGCACAAGTATGAAGACCTAGGCAACATCTTGGAAGTAGGCGCAGTTGATGGATTAGTGGCAGAGCCAAGGTTATATTAAAGAGAGGTCGACTCGAGAATGTTGAATAGAAATGCTTTATATGTTTTGATAAGAGTAGATATTGAATTTTTCTGAGGGTTAAAAGAAGATCAAGATAGTATTAGTTCAAATTTTGAGAGAAATAACAGAAAGATTTTATACAAGTATTATACTTCTATAAAACTTTATAGGGGTTAAGACAAGTTCTTAAAATTTAGGAGGGACAGGACCCTGCTGGCTCCGCCACTCTAGCAAAGAATTGAATCGTCTACGCTCTATTATGACCAGCGCTGTTGTTGGTAATTTTTTCTTCCAAACCAAGCCCTTGTACTCACTATTGACTTATGGAATCTCAAATTTCTCTCGATGCCGAGAATTTTCAGTTGGAATCCTCAGTGCCACTTAATCAGTGGCAACTCAGTGACACCCCTATAATTATGCCATTTGTCCAGAGTGATTAAAATTCGGTTAAATCAACACAATTTAGGTAAAATTTTCTAGACAGGTGGCATACTTATAAGGGTGACACTGAGTTGTCACTGATTAAATGGCACTGAAGATTCCAATTGGAGAATTTTTATGTGCCCAGGTCGATTAGAGATCCGGCTTCCTTTCTCCCACCCACCTTTTAGCGTTCTAGGCCCTTGAAAAAAATTAAAGAAAGCTGAAATCAAAAGAAGAAAGAAAAGAAATTGGGCCATGTTTTCCGAGAGAGGCCGCCTTCTCTCATGCCAGCAGTCTTCTATTTCTAGCGTTGACTGGGGTTTTATAGTTGGCATTGGTTTAGAGGCCGAAGATTGAGATGATTAATTGGCAAACCAGCGCTTTGACGCCTCTTTAACCTTGTATTCTAATCATTCTTGATCTTGTTGCCTGTTCTGCTTGGAAGCTATGAAAAGAGAATGTTAGACACAGAAAACAAGATAATATGATAAAACAGTATCAAACTAGCTCAAATCCCCAAGTATAGGTTATTCGCAAAAAGTGTAATAAAAAAAGAAAGCCACAAGTGCAAATACTTTGGACAAGATATAGGTGTATAAAACAAGATAAATTATGTGTATATAAAAAGTTGTTATATATTGGAATTGACAAACAATCCAAATCATGGAAATATATAGTGAAAAAAGTCAAATTTGAAGACGGGGGGAGTATGTAAAGAGAGTTAAGAGACAAAATTACATAAACAACTAGAAATGCAAGTATATAAGAACTTCAATCACATACACTCATATAGAGATCAAAATGACGAAAAAGTTAAATGTCAAAAGACATAATAATCAGACTTAATCTGTCAAAAGGTGATAGAATATTGTGAATATTTTCAATCAACATGAAGGTATGATGAAAACAACCTTGGAGGCCATGCGCGCCCATTTGTCGCTAAAGTCAGCACGAAGCTCAACAATGAGGGCCTCTTCCTCTTCGTAAATGCACCTTTCCTAAGATTAGGTCTTAAATTATTCACCCATCTAAACCTGCAGCTTTTCCTTCATCTCATCAACCCTGAATTCCTCTTAAATGCATTTCCATTTCCTTCACCATGCATTCTCACATACTTCATCAAGGTTGTATCCTCGTTTACGTTCCACGGCCCTTTCACCCCATATCAGCTGGTCTCTCTAGTCATGAAGTAATCATGAAATGGTCATGTTCCTCGTGCCTAGCATCAAAAGATGAACTTTGCTACTTATTTTTCAAGTTCCCAGTCGTAAAATGTTGGGTCCTTAATTCCTTCCCAGAAAAATACAATTGGCTACAACAGAACTATTAATACAAATTTCTCCCATGATACAATTGTTGTAAATTAAAGTACAAATTTGACTATTACTTTATTAGATTCATGAGTAAAGAAATGTGTTCCACAATGATTCAAGATTTGATAGATTGAACTTTTGGATCAAAGTTGATTCCTAACTTATATATTAAGCTCTTTCGTAGGCTTGCTCAATATGTTTCTTTTGGGAGTTTGACCAATGAAACTCTCTTCTTAGTGGTGGATCGAAATACCATGGACTTTGACTGGTTTTGGACTAGGTATGCTATGGATTTGGCAAGGGGTCTGGTTCGTGCTAGACCAAGAAATTAAGGGTTGGTAGGGGTTTGAAATCCCATTTGGATGTTGAAGAAGAATGGGTTCATAATTAAGAGAAGAGATGACCTTGTATGTTAAGATAGGACTTGTGTTGAGTATTAAAGTGGGTTTGAAAAAGAGTTTGTAAACTTGGGTTCAATAAATAGGTTCAAAAAATAACTTGTAAACTTGGATTCAACATAAGGAAATACTCATGAAGGAGGAGATTTTAGGTTCATGAGAAAAAGTATCCCACATTAATTCGAGAGATTGATAAAGAGCAGTTCATATGTAAATAAGGTTCGAAATCTAATAGTTTAATCTTTTGAGTCAGAGTTGGATTCTTAACTTATATATTAGATTCTTTGGTGAGCCCTCTCGAGATATTTCTTCCCAATGTACTTGAGTAAGTATTAGCTTTACAAACCTAAAAAAAATAAAAATAAAAACTCAAAATAAGTACATAACTATGGATCAAATTTCTCTGATGACAGCATTTTGGCGTGCGATGCTGCCCTAACTCACCACACTACTAACCCTCTTGGCGTCCACTCTTGTGCTACCAACTATCTGCAAGATTTTAGGAAATGCAATGACTAATTCCCCAAGATGGATTGCCACGCCCTTGTCAACATTAACTTCGTGGCTGGAACCTAAGGGAGGCTTTGTTAAAGCCAAATTTGATGGTGCATTAATGTTCTATCAAACTAGTTCATCAGCTATCAGGGTACTTGTACAGGATTGCAGTAGTACTTTTGTCACTAGTCTTGCTAAATGTATTTTAGGAATTTTAAATCCTAATGTAATTGAAGCAAAAATTGATATTCAACTACTGTTTAAGCTACGAGTTTGTCATCCTTGAAGGTGATACTCTGAAGATCATTACTTCCATCCAATGTCTGGAGGCTGATCTATCAAGTATTTGCATTCTATTTGATAATACCATGGCTGGTCTTCAGATTTTCAACTATGGTAAGTTCTTGGGTTCCCAGAAAGTGTAATGGAGCGGCTCTTGAACAACACAATATGCTAATTCAGTTTTAGATGAAGTTATCTGGGATTCTTTACCCCTTTTGTAGTATACACTCTTAATGGAGATCGTTCCTATTAATTAATATTAGCAATAAATTTCTATGAAAATTGAAAAGATTAACTAATAAGACATAAGACTTTTCTTTGTCGATACTTAATGGACGTAGTTGATACACCTAATTCACTTCCAATTCACTATTTGAATTCACGTACACACACATTATTATCCTATTGCATTTGAACACTCTGAGACCCATCAAACCCTTGCCCATTAGGTATGAGTAGAGGAGTCAATCACAACCCATTTATATTGGCTCACCCAAACCCAACCCATTAATAATTTATCCAAATCAACTCATTAATTTTAAATGGATATAAATGGGTACTGGGTTGATTTGGCTCATCCATTTAACCCATTTAAAAACAAATACACATTTTATTCAAAATTTTAGTGAGTGATAAGGAGATAAATTTGAATTTTTTACCAATGTAATAACAATAAAATGTCATTAGTTATTGTCAAACACCATGCGAAAAATCTTTAAAAAAATAAATAATATTTCAAACAAGTCATAAATGGGTATAAATGGGTATTTAAATGGGTATAAATGGGTTAATTCAATTATACCCATTACCCAATTATGACTTACCCAAATATACCCAAATCACCCATTTTGACACCATATGAGGCACCAATTAAAAAACTCCTAATCAAAATCCTAACTTTTTAAAATCAAATGTTATTCATTATTTTATTAAATATGATTATAAGTAACCAACAACTTAAGATCAATATAGACAAATGGTAATTCAAGAACATTACAATTAAGCCTTTTTTTTTGTGATATTTCACAATGACATACTATTGTGCATATAATTTTCAATTCTTTCACTTAAAACACACAAAAAAAAAAAAAAAGAATTATGGAGACCGTAATAATATCAGTTTTCGAGAATACAGATGTTATTGCTGATGTTTATACTTCATTGTATTATTTTGCTTGTGTCAGTGAGGAGGAATTGGTGCCCAGCCGCCTACGCATGCATCAGATAGCCCTCTTTGCCGCAAACTTATTATACCTACGTATGTCCAAATCGGATTTGCAGTCCACTGAATAATGCATTGGTTGCAATAAATTGCAGATGCCACAATTTTGAAGTCATCTTTTGTTTGCAAAATGAGGACTTCCACTTGCAGTCCCAGACAAAAGCATTCATCATTTCCGTGCTTTTTTCAGCATGCTACGTTTTCTTTTTATTATAGACTTTTGCCCCAGCACAATTCTGAAACTCCAGTTACAAGCCCAGACAACGTCAACAGTTGGGCCCTTAAATATCTTCACAATTTATGCTTTGAAGTTTGTAGCAAAAATAGTCTGTCCAATGACAGTTGAATTCATCTTATTCTCAAACATAGACATTTAAATTTTTCAAACATGTGAATATTTTTACTAATATTGCAAAAAGAAATGGATTGGTTCTTTCAGCTCCAAAAATGAAATTATTTCAGACAAAAAAAGATTTTTAGGACGTGCTATACATAAAGGAACTATTAAACCAATAAACAGGGCAATAGAATTTTAAAAAAATTTCCTGATGAAATTAAAGATAAAAATCAGTTGCAAAGATTTTTGGGATATTTAAACTATGTAGCAGATTTTTTTCCAAAATTAAGACAAAATTGAGCAATTCTATATCAAAGACTGCATAAAAATCCTTCTGCATGGACAGAGAATCATATTAAATTATTTCAAAATCTTAAAAAAAGAATAAAAATACTTCCCTGTCTAAGTATTCCACATCCTCTAGCTTTTATGATTGTAGAAATGGATGCATAAGATATAGGCTGTGGAGGAATATTAAAACAAAAGATTCAAGGAAATTTTGAACAATTATTTTTTAAAATAATTTTAAAGTGAAATGGTTGGTCTTTTTTTTTTGTAGTAAATTAACATTTAGAAGGGTTACAAAATAGTGGTGGCTTTATTTTTTTTTAATTTTTTTATCTATAACTCTTTTTTTTAAGCTTTTCAATGTGGTAAATATTTACGTCTGATAACACAGGACTAGGAACCTTTAGAGCTCCAATATGAAGCACTACTTTCATTTTAATATTATTTTACCCCAATAGAGAAGTCAAAATAAGGATTGTTATGTTTCTACTGTAAAATATATGGTACTACACAAATTCATGTCTACAATCCTTCTACTGTAAAATATATGGTACTACACAAATTCATGTCCATAACCAAAACTTTTCAAACTGGATAGGAAAAGCAAACCCTCCTAAAAAAATTAAAAAAAAAAAAGAAGAGAGAAGACAAGAAAAGAAAAGGTGATGCGAGTTTGCACGCGCCCCAGTTTCATTAATACAAGCATCCCTTGGGTGACTCAAACAGCCATTATGTTCAGTTTTAGGGCTTAATCATTATATAGGAAAAATTCATATAGAAATTCATTACAAAAGAATGGGTCTTTTGTGATGATAGAAATTCATCACGAAAACTCAAATTTTTGTCACATCAAATTTTCTTGATAATAACTTCATCACCAAAGTCCCATCCCAGATAACATGTGACTAAAACTCTTTTTGTGATGAACAACCTCTCATTGTCAGAAAAAAAAAAAAATCATAACAACGTGTCGTCAGAAAAAGTCATTCCTATCATCACAAAAAGTCCTCTCATCACAAAAGTTGGTATTAAAAGAATAGTTGGAAAACTTTCCATGACAAGAGCATCATCACTTTAAATACAAAATCATCACTAAAAGTTCCTCTTTTACAAGATTTCAAACAAAGCATATATATTTTCCACAATAATCATCCCCAATTCCATCTCAAAAACAATCATACTTAAACAAAGTAATGCTAAAAGGTAAAGGAAACAAAGCTTCTAACAAAAATTTGTGCACCTCATTTATTAATATTTAAAAATGTCAAAGATAGGTCTTGGTATAATTTCATTTGATACTCATGTACAAAATGCTAAAATTGAGAAGACTTAGGCTCTCTTATCTGATATTGAGATCTGCAATACTATCAAAATCTCCACCAACATATAACCTGCAAGTACATCAAAGTTAGAAAGACAATGAACGAATATTAAAAGACCTTAAGCTTTAGCATATGTACTAATAGCTTGAACTATTACAAAATATCACATATAGACATAAGTACTTAATTAGTTTTTACTTAGGTGACTTCACAATAAACGAGTTACACATGCAAGACTTCACACACATATAACTTCTTGAAGAACTGGATGCAAAATGCAGTTCAAAAAATTCAAGTAACAAACAGTTTTTGCCAAAATTTGATAAACATCAACAACAATAGCTTTTCAATTATACATCTTTACAATTATGGAACAAAGCACTTGATATAAAGAAAGCAAAACAAGATGCACAGTAATAGCCCCGAAGTTAAGTCAAAGTAAAAGCAGCAGTTCGTAAGCATCATGTCCGTTTGATTTGGATCCAATCGGGGTGAATGATCTATCCAAAGTAACAGCCCGTAGTTAAGCCAAATTAAAAAGTCCAACTTTTTATGATGAGCCCACTTCTGTCAGAAAAAATTAATCATGAATACCACCTTTTTTTTTTTTTTTGTAGTGATTCAAGAAAAAAAAAAAGAAGAAAAACTAAGCAACATATAAAATGAAGGTTGGATTACGATTTTGCATTTCTCCACTATATGTATTCTCAGTAACTACCGTTTTACTTCTTGTGGCTTTTAGTTAGAAATAATTTAATTTTGATGTATATCTTCAATATTCAGAAACAACAACTTTTAATTTTTAAATTTTTAAAGCAATTTGAAAAAAAAGTAAACTATAATAGTGACAAATTAATTTTAGCCTGTATTAGCCTGGTAGTGAGAAATAGAGTAACTTTGAAGAAACAAAAGATATAAAGATCATAAATTGTAGAAAATAAGGAAATCTTAGATGTATGATAAATGTTAGTAAATGATGAGGAATAAATTGTGTCTGGAAGAGAAGGATAGGGTTAAGAACCCCTAAATCACATAGAGATGCTGATGATATGAAATTGATTCGAGTGCCAAAAGAGGTGGAAACATAAAAGAATGGAAGAGAAGCCTAATACACACAAAGTTAATGGGAGGAAGGTTTCTTCCTAGAAATATGGTGGTGTAGGTATAAGACAAAATCCATGGTATTTTTTCCAGTCATGCAATGTTAATTTCATAAATCTAATATGTCTCGATTAATTTAGTATAAATTTCAGTTTACAGAAACATATCCAGATTTGTGAAAGATGCACAAAATAGGTAATTTGAATTTATGATAAATTTTACAAGTGTATGAGTGGCCGAATTTAGATGCTATAAAGTTTACAAAATGCAAAATTGAAGCTTTCTCGATGCTTATGCGATCCATACTACTCAACGGAGCTTAATGAATGACAAAATTATTTTGGTCCAACTATTTTGATGCCGTTGCTTCTGTGGTTATTTCTTTTAATCAATTTGTCAGCTTTACATGTCTGCTGTTTTCAAGATATAATTTGTATCACACTTATACAGATATACAAAATGTAAAACTTAAACTTTTAAATGTATGAAAAACAAAAAATATATTTCAATACTAAGTTTTACAGTTGTGTGTATGGCAAAATCTAAGTTTTACAACAACCCAAGTTAAAATTTAGTTTTATGGATACTTAAGCAGCATATGCCAGATAATAGAGCTTTAATAACAGAATGGATAAGATTTATATGTTTTCATTTTTGTTTTGGAAACTCAATTTGTTTCGTGTTGTTATAAGCTGCCTTGTCTTTTCAATATAAAATACATACAAGTATGTAGCAAACTAGGGGCCTTTCAGTAAGGAAGCTAGGAAGCTCTGGGAGAGCTTTCTAGCGTATGCCTTGATAGTCAGAATGTCATACAACAAAAGACATAAGAACAACAAGCAAAAAGAAGGATATCTCGGGAGGCATCCGATTGTGTCAAAAACTTAGGGGAATGAAGCAGATAGGTCTAAGGTATTTAGCGATGGGATTGAGAGGAGGCTTTCCTCCCAAACCATCTTCATCCCTCTTGTTCACCGGAGAGCTCATTTGGTCGAGTTCAGTTGGATCCCCTACCCAAGAAATCCTTTGTAATTCTTGCATTCGGAAAAAATTCCGATGAATTCCTTCATTCCCTGAAAAGACAATAGATTATATATATATATATATATATATATATAAAGATGGGACAGTTTATATTTAGTTAACTACCTCGACTACACAAAAAAGGGAAAAAAAGGAAAAAAAAAAAACAAATTGAATATCTTTATGAAGAAATATACAACTATAACGTCTAAGTGTACAAGGTGTATATGGATGGCAAGTTTTACAAGTGCATAAAATGCATAGTTAAATTTTTAGAATTCTTATGCATTTATGTATTTTATTTGATGGAAAATTTATGATGTGAGGGGTAGTTTTCATGTTTTTGGAAAATTGCATCAATTCGTTGCATGATTCATAGTAATAAAATAAAAAATCTCCATTTCTAGTGTATAGCTAAATTCATCGTTTGTCCTAAAATGTCCATGAGCCAACCTCAAACTTAATTAATAATACTAATTGCAAGTATCTAAGTGAAAGCCCTTTGCCTTACCAATTTAATTAAGCTCCACAAAATCGATATTAGTAAAAATATACTTATAATTTCAATGTTCCTCTACCAAAAACAACAAGGGAGCTAAGCCAAATAAAAAAAATGGATACAAAGTCATGGCATTAAACTTGAAAATTAGAAGATGTAACAAAATTTTAGTTTTAAGAACTACAAGCAAGAATAGAACTCGAAAAAAACAAAAACCAAGGAAACCCATGAAATTGAGAAATATTTTTGAGCAATAAAAATCTATTTTTTTCTTTTCTCTCTATGAAAGCCTCTGTATGTATGTGTGTGTGTGAAAAAAAAAAAGTATGTGTGTGTGTATGTGTTTTTCAATTTTATTTTTTCGTTTTATGCCTAGTTAGAATGTCTGCAAAGCAACATGCTTTTTCCAAAATCAGCAGGATGGGCATTACGTAGGCAAAGCTTTGATGTATGCCATACAAAGTCTCAAAGAAGCAAATGCATACGTATGTCACCTCATAATTAGACTGAAAAGGTTGATCAAGCATAAAGAACCAAAATAGAATGGGATCAGAACGTGAAAAATGCTTCTTCATACATCACATCAGTTTATCTCCTCTATCTTTCATGGCTTAAAGAAAGTAAAGTGGAAAGTATCTGTAAGAAAAGTTGCCGATGATTGAGGAAATCATAATCTGTGTGAACCCTTTTTTACCAAAGCCGTTTCCTTAGTTACCTAGTACTAAGAAAATCAAAAAAGTCACCATCAAAAACTGTTCCATTGAAGAAATGATCTATACAAAGTACTATTGTGATGAAGTTGTCTCATCTGATGTAATAAGTTATAAGGCACCACAATCCGTGTAGAAGGCTGCGTGAGAACGTCCAATTTTAGCTAGACAGTGCGGCAGTATTTTGCTGAGATTCAGGAAAAAGGTAGGATAGGGTCCAAGTTGTATGAATTATTGGGTTTTATCAACAAATTTTATTGTCGCAAAAAGAACTAATTCAAAGGGAAAAAAAAGCACACAAAAACATGAAAAAAAAATGACTTATGAAATGACATGGCTAGTTGCGAATTTCACACGTCTAGTGAGATGGTATAGTTTTTTTTCCTTCTTTCAAAATTGAAATGGTTCTATGTCTGGCATGTTCATACATATGATCCTTTATTTTACAATCATATTATAATATTGTTTGAAGAATGTCAAGAAAGTTGCGTAAGAGGCAAAATGGCAAAATCTAGGTATAATTTTATATGATCGTTATCTCATGATCATGTCACACTACTTGAAAGTGAAATTGATAAAGTTATTCAAGACCAGGAACGTATCTAGTAAAGTTGTGCACATAGTAAATTCTGCATGTGATTTGATATGACAAGTATATCATAATTATGGCACTATATCGCGTGAGTATTTCATACAACCATTATCTTATATTTATGTTACAATTCTTGAAAGATAAATTAGGAAAGATATTCACGACTAAGAATGTACCAAGTGCAATTGCATAAATAGTGAAATATGAATTTTTGTGTTGGGAGTTAAAATTTATATCCTTTTGAAGTATTGAAGGATTCTAAAATAATGGTATAATACTAAGAGATTGTAATACCAAAAACGAAGCATTTCTCTAACTTTCTATAATTAGTTCTTATAGCTATTTGCTATATTTAGTGATAGCTAGACTTCCTTCACATATGGCAACAAATCCTTTAACTATCTCACACTCAAAATGTGATTAGCACTGCTAATAGTATTATTATAAATTTTTTGACATATCTAAGAACTTATCTACAAGAAATGCTAGATGGAAAATCCAACTAATTAATGATTCTAGATTTAGCAAGTAATCAAACCAGCATTTTACAAACATCACAATCTTATATTACATAAGTTTAAAATTTGTTAATAGTATATTAAACATCTAATACTGTTCTTAAAAGCATAATTAATCTGGTCTATTGGCTATAGCAACCTATTAAACTAGAGAAATTCTATTTGTTTACATCCTCCATTTTCAGCTATCAAAATCAGATGCCTCTTATTGCACATAATCTAATAAATTCCAGGCAAGTTCTTCCAGGAGCTCGCACCATCAGGCCCGTTATTATCTGTTGTCACAGGAGTTGTTATGACTGGAGAATATGAAGGTTCTGCTTGATGATTTTCTTTTCCTGCATCGCCTCCAATCCAATTCGAGCATTTTCCATCAATATCATTACTGTTTCCAGCATACCAATTAGGCATTGATTCTGGTAATGGGATATCACCTAGAAAATTGAATAAATCATCCTCCACTGGATTGCTTTTCTGTGATGACGCATTTGCCGTTTTGACCCCTATATAAAGCAACGATTGAAAGCACTAATTAGAAAATTATAAAATGATTTAAAGCTAATACTGATCTAGATATTACAATTTACTCTAACTATTGTATAAGAAGATATGGATAGTGATTTAACACATGTTGCCATGGATGAACTTTCTCAAGTTTTTCAATCTTAGTGATAATTGAACTTCTGAATTGGGACCTCAAAACTTAGATAAGAACTTAATCATATAGTACTACAGCATATTAGTTGTTCACCAAATATATCAAGTTAATGTGGTAATTTAATAACTTACTGATGGATGAATGAGGAGGACTAGAATCTTCATAAGGTTCATCCAAGATAACATTAAGACCTGATTCTTCGCATATGCTGCCACCTGCATCTTCCATTAATTTGTAGTCCCACAGAAACTCTCCTTGACCTTTATCTGCATCCAGACAAGTCTCTTTTGGCTTTTCTGAACACGTCAATGCTCGAGACTCATCTACCAAGTCTTCTAATAGTCCATTGTTACCATGGAATAATCCCTGATCATGACCTACATCATGATCATCTGCGTCACTTGATGTTGCGATCATATGATCACTTCCTGAAGATGTTGGTGTAGTAGTTGCTTCAAAAACAAGTGGCTGGATGGCAGGAAGCCCCATATCGGAGCCTGAACCTATACCATTTGGTTCAAATGATATACAAGAAACAGGTAGAGTATTCGCAATACCAAAATTGAGACAATTGAACTGGAGTGAAGGCATTGGTGATTTTGCTCCTGATGGAGATAGATCTTGATTATGAAAGGCTAAAGAAGCCGAAGTCAATGAAAACGGCAAATTAACAGATGATAGAGACAAAGCTATACCATTTTTGTCCTGAACAAATTTGAAATTTGGACGGGGATCAGGTGGGAATGAAGACCTAGGCTGGTTCTGGGAAATGGATGCATGTGGTGGAGGATTGAACATGTCATAGATGGATATCGGGGTATTATAGTTGGGTTTTTCATGTCCTGCTGTGAAAATGGACAGTTCTAAAGGATTAGGTTGAGGTTTTTGTTGTTGGTATGGGTTTAGAGGCTGAATATCGAGAGGGTAAACTGGCAAGCCAGCTCTTTGACGCCTCTTTAGCCTTGTATTCCAATAATTCTTGATTTCATTATCTGTTCTACCAGGAAGCTGTAGAATGAAAGAGAGAGTGAGACACGGAAAAGAAAGAGAATATGGCAAAAATGTGTAATAGAAAGAGAAAGCCACAAGTAGAAATACTTTGGAGAAGTACATGTGTATAAAACAGGATTAAGTACATGCTTCTAAAAAGTTTTTATACATTGGAATTGACATGATCATGGAAATCACTAGTGAGAAAAGTCAAATTTGAAAACGGGGAAGTGTAGAAGGATAGTTGAGAGAAACTAGATTATGAAATATGAAAAATTACAAAAGCAACTAGACACTGAAGTATGGAACTTCAAACGCATATAGTCACACAGAAATCAAAACGTTAACAAATTCACATGTCAAAATGTAAAACAATCAGAATCATCTGTCAAGAAGTGACAAATATGAGTCCCAAATTTGTTTAAATCAACCTAAATGGATGATGAAAACCAACCTGGGAGGCCATACGAGCCCATTTGTTACCAAACTTAGCATGAAGATCAACAATGAGAGCCTCTTCATCTTGGGTAAATGCACCTTTTTTAAGATTAGGCCGCAAATGGTTCGCCCATCTGAGCCTACAACTCTTCCCGCACCTCATCAACCCTGAATTCCTCTGAACTGCATTCCAATTTCCTTCACCATTCTTTCTCACATACTCTATCAAGAGGGCATCCTCATTCGCATTCCATGGCCCTTTTTTCATGACATGGCGTGAAGATCCTCCATTTCTTGGTGTGGATGATGAACTGCTCTTTCTTGAAGGGCTCCTGTCAGGGGCCATGATCATTCTTTCTACTCAACTTTTCCCTGAAAGATAGAACAAAACAGAAAGAAATCAATTGGCTTCAATTCATTTCTTCCAAAAACTATATACATATATACAAGGAAGAGGTGTCGTTGGTGTTTTTGGTAGTGAAAAGAATTCTTCGCAACTTGTCAGAAGAGGTGAACACTGATCACTCACTTATTTCAGGGAGGTGATGGGTAAGGATATTGATCTCCTCTTCTTCCTTGGAATTTATGGTGCAAGAAGGACAACAAATACAAGTGATGATATTATTGCACTTTAATTTCTTTAGCTGACAAGTAATAGATAGCTACAAAAAATATTGCCAGATGTTGAAACATGCAAATCAAGGTGTCAATCAAGAGGCATTAAGGAGGTGGAGATCAAGAACAAGGCAAACTAGTTAGGGGTTGGGAAAGAGTTTTTGTTGTTTTTTGTTTTTGGGTTGGTGGGTACGGACTATAGAGTATGGAGAGATTGAATGAGATTCAGAGAAGGGAAACTTGCAAGAGAGGGTGTGAGAGTGAGAGACCCCACAGGGGCTTATGAGGATTTATAGGCATTAGCTTGAATTACGGCCCGGGGTGCATTCTCCATGTTACAATTTTTAATCACCCTTTTTGAGACACTCCCTTCACTTCTTTAAAGGGTATAATTCCTACTTCATATTTGAGTGTTCGCAAATATATGAGAGAAAATAGGCATTGAGTTGAGATAATTTATATACTCCTGAAAGTTAATTAAACTACTACTATATTAAGAATAAAGGGTGAGTTGAAGCGAAATTAAGTAAGGAAATCATTTAGTGTGTGCCATTTGTATTAAGGGCTCACTTTTACTAAATGAACTCACATTAATATCTATGGCATCCTTAAAGGAAAAAGAGAAAGTCCAATTTCATGAAGAGAAAAAAATAAATAAATAAGACCCTTCACAAGCATTCTCTATGATTTCGTAGACCGGCTTTAGGGACTTCAATTTGGGAAAGGAACTATTAGCCTGTAGTTCGCATCAATCGTCATTTTACTGATCAATGTCACAATGATATCCGTGCTAATACAATATCAACGTGTTAAACAATACTTAATTTTTTATCAGGCAAAGTCACTTGAAGATATTTACTCATAGACTTTCTTAATTAGGGACCTCATATAAATAATAATCAAGGTCCAAAGTTGAGCTTTATCCCTCATAGACGCCCTCCCCTAAAACCTTTTAAAATTTCTATTAAGGATAAGGATTTTTACCAAAAATTATACTATGCTAGCCAAGATATTTATCCAACATTCCTTATTCTTTTCTTTTGAGCTTTCCTACAGCAAATCAATTTGTAGTCAACTTCAGTTTTTTGGGTCAAGTTGTGACAAGCCAACTTGTAGTCGATTTTTTTTTTTTTTTACAAATTTTCTAAACCAAACTAACTTCTAGTTTCTCTAAGATTAGTGTAACACAACAACATAAGAAAATTATACAAAATCAAATAAAAGATAAAGCAGAGGAAATTAAACTACTAGCACAATTTATTTATACTAGTTTGACTTATATATTATTGAAAAACAAGTACCATAAATTAGGATTTCTTCTCATATCTACAGTTGTGTTTTTAACCATTAATCCTCCAAAACTCCATCCTCATATCAACAATTATAACTAGTGCATTCAGTACCATACTGGCTCTAAGATCATTGCCATAAAAAAGTCTATATTTATATGGTTAGCAATATTATGAACGAAGTACAAAAAACTGAATAACAAATCTGACTCTGCTATCCTATAATAATAATTGCTAAAGGAGAGACACTAATTCATTTTTTCTTGAAAAGAAAGCTGCACTAAAACTACACTAGTAATAGAAAGTACATAAATATGTTACAGATATAAATGAGATGAAAAACTATTAAATTTAACAGAGTTATACAAAGAAGAAAAAGATATGCTGTGAATAAGATCATGATGATTGATCTTTTCTTGTGGAATGCTATGCGCATGAATAATGAAACATTGCACAATAGGAAGAAATAACAACTTATAAGAAACTCAATCAATAGGTGAATAGTTGAAAGTCCATCCTCTTTCACTAAAAATCTGCATTTCAGATACAAGATGCTTTAACCATATTTAGTGTCATTTCCTGAAATCAGAGTAAGACTCATCCTGAGTCCCATGTCTAATAGACCCGCATACAATCAAAATGAATAGACTTAAAAAATTGTATAATATGTTTATCTAGCAACTAAGTTAGTCAATAGTCGGGAGAAGTAGGATATTCATAGGGAAGAAGTACCTTCGTCTGATAAGATAGCCAACCAAAATGAATCCTTATTTCCTCCTTTGACGATAGATATAGATGCATTACCATTATTAGGTATAAGAAGTCCAAAAAGTACAACAATTTAATTAGGAGACCATATGTCTCGTAACACATCAGGAATGCTACTTTCTTGTATAGATATCATAAGGTTTTGTCTCTGCCAATATGATTGGTGGATAAGTTCTTTTCATAGGCTCTTTTATATGATGGTCTTTACTTAGTCTAAATTAGTTTTAAAAGGTAAGAAAATTAGAAATTTGTTCTTACTTTACTTTTGCTAAAACAGCGATTCAACTTTTCTTAGTACATATAATGCAAAAAAGAATATCCTCTATTCAGCACTATTATTTTCCTTATTAAAAATGTTTTTTCCGAATGTCATTAAATCAACATGTGGGCCATAACTCCTCCTCAAGGTAGCTCTATCTTGTTAGCAAGATTGACATCATCACAATATTATCTAAATCTTTTTTCAAGTATTAGGCACCATTAGTGTATGTGATTAATCCTACGTACTAAAATAAAACATACATTTTTCCAATTACAGCTAATTATCTGTCTTTTGTTTTGTGAGGGATTCTACTAGAATATTTTAAAGCTTTCATTCTCATAAAATTATTGGTTAGGTTCTGGAATTGTTTTCATATAGACATAAAAAGTGATTAGGTTATCAATCAATGGTAGAGATTTCTCGAAAAATGATGACAAACACGGCAAGAACAATAGAGTAAAATAATACACATGCACTTTGTGTAGTGTGTTTAGCTATGAATTTAAGCATTAAATTAAATTATTTATTCAATATATAGAACTTTATTAGAAAGTTACTTTCCTCAAATGAGTTTAAGCATTAATTCAGATCATTTTTAGTCTCATGAAACACTTATTCTTCATTTTACCAAGTAAATAGTTCATCTTATGTAACAACCTTTTTTTCTCAATTATTAATATACTTTGTTATTTGTTGTGTGAGGAATTCTAACGGAATGTTTAAAGCTTGCATCTTATAAAGTTATTATTATTATTATTATTATTATTATTATTATTGCTTACTAAACAAAATTATCAATTTATTAGTAGTATTTTTCTATGAAGATATTAAGTGCTTATTGTTACCAGTTAACAATAAACATTTCTCAAGACAATAAGAACACAACTAGAAAAATAGTGTAAAGCATTCATATGCATTTTGAGTATTATATTTATATGAGAGGTTAAGCATTAAATTAGATAACTTAGTCTATAAAACTTTATCAAAGATTCGCTTTCATTCTTCATTTTACAAGGTATGAATTATCTTATAAAGAGGCATGTTGATTGCAATTTTGGCATGTGAAAGATAGAAGACAATTTATGGTATAATGCCTTACCTTAGCTCAAATTTGCTGGATGCCTTCTTGCACTAGAAACTTATATATAATAAAGACAAATAAAGGATATCTAACTTATTCTTTTATTTTCAATTCATTTTTTCTAAAGAGTAATTTAGGAATCTAATGTATAGAGCATACAAGATTTTTCTACATAGAGATCACACCTTTCATTTTTGTAGAATTCATTTCATGCATTAAAATAATTATTAACACTTTGTTGTTTTCTACCAAAAGTTATGTTGTTGCTAATAATCTATAATTAGAACATTGATTACTTGGTTTAGTTTCTCATGAAAATTCATAATTATAGTAGATTTACTGAAACTTCAACGTGTATCAAAAGGAATAGTAGAAGAATTCTTCCCTTTAAAGAAATCTATAAGTATATTTAGATATTTATAGGTAGACAACCTGATTCTATCACAAAAAGGAATTTTTCAAGAATATATTTCCTTAGTTGGCTTAATAATTGGAAAGCTAGCTTCACCATACTTATAATTTCATTTCCTTTATATCAATAAATCTAAAATCTTCTTTGAGTGCATCACTTGATGCAAAATAAAAGATTATGTTACATGACCGTAAAAATTTTAAATAATTATAAATTATTACATAAACATTAGAAAACTTCCAAGTATTGAGGAAACATGAAACTTTAATTTCTCCTATATTGTTTGGTCTTTAACGTCATCTTTAGTCTTTATATTATTTATAACTATTAAATTTCTTAGAAATGCTTGAACACCTGGTGTAGTTATTTAATCTTGGACCACTTATCATCATGGATATCACTTTCTAATTGCTATATTTTAGGAGTGGGTTCATGTTTTCAATGTCTTCTCTCATCCTTTATGTTAGAAAACTATGTAGAAGAATTAGGTAATACATACATTAAGACTAATTTAACTTTGCACCTTGAACTTGTACTATTTTCTCATTTTACATTCTAAATTATAATTTTAGATATTTTGCAGTATAAACTCTTAATTTGGGATATTTTACATCCTAAACTCTTAAGTTTCTCCAATTTAAGACAATTAATGACAATATTAACAAAATTAACGTGACAAAAGATGGTACAAATTAAAGATAATGTATCTTTCTATTCTAGATGCAATTCTTTGGATCTTTTTGATCACTTTCAGCATGTGGTCATTAAATTATAAGTTTTAGTCACTAATATTATTGGCAAAATTAAGGAGGTAGAAGACGCTAAAAGTAATGATAATGTATTCTTTTGTTGTAACTATGATGACTTACAGGATCCTCTATAGCATAAATTTTGCTAATATTATCATTGGATGCGATAAACCTAATATTTTAGGATGCGAATTATCTAAAATTTAGACTTTAAGATATCAAGTGTCCAAAACTAGAGTTTAGAGTACAAAGTGAAAAAGTGATATAAATTTAGAATTATAAAGTGAAGTTAGTCTTATAAATTATTCTACAGACTTCTTCTTGGTATAGGTTTTCTTCTTGTGTAAAACCTATTATGATTGCAATTATGGGATTTGACTGTTTCATATAGAGGTTATAATTTTATACTATTTACTATAAAGAGAATGAACGGTGATTTTTGTATAAAATCTACTTCTAAAACTAATAATGAAAATACATAATATATAAAACAATCCATACAAATTGCATTTCGATAAATAGCCTAAATTTGCATCCGTTTTGTTTATTTGAAATAGGAATCCATGTGCACCATTTTTATTAACTTATTGCAAACTTAAGACCTATACATATACTTGAGCATTGTATGACCTATTATATTGCCAAATGTTAGGCTCAAGGCTTTGGTATTAATAACAAAATACAAACAACTTGGTTTAGATCATGAACTTGAACACAATATCTCCCATTTTGTTGCCAAATGTTAGGCTCAAGGCTGCACCATTAACTAAGAGAAGACTTTTTGTTATGGTGCATTTGAATGCTGTAAAACCAATTTTGTTGCCAAGTGTTAGGCTCAAGATATCGGCATACTAAGAGATGACTTCTGCTTTTGTAAATTGACCACCACTTCAACTGAAGATCTTTTTTGTTCTTACTCTACTTAGATAAGGGATACCACTTTGAATACATTTATTAGATGTGGTTGAATATGGATATGTAAGAAGAAAACTTTCTTCGATAGCCATTTTGAAAATCATGTGACACATTTTGTTGCCAAATGTTGCACGCAAAGGTTTTGCAGTAATTGAGAGAAGACTTGCAGTTTCTTAGGTTTCTCTTTAATTGTTCTTCTAATCAAACAATGAAGATTAAGCCAAATGTAGTTAAATAATTTCTTCCTATTAGATTGGTTGAGAAAAATCATTTCATGCAGCCTTTTGCATAAATTTAATTATGCACATAACAAGATCTATTGCATTTCATATAGTTAACATGCTCATAATGGATTTCACATATAATGGCGTTTAGCTATTGTATGTAGTTCAGATTGACTTGTATTAGAATTTGAGCATGTTTGATGCATTGCATATTATGAAACACCATACATACATGAGATTGGGAATTTTATTTAATAGTATAATAGATGTATATATTGAACTACAAAAGAAGTGCTCTTTATCAAACCAAATTTATTAGCAGAAAAATTATGAAAAAAAATTAACTTATCGAAGAAGCAAAACTAATTCATGGAAGACCATTATCCTTAGAAGTGGTTTCACAATACATATGATTATGTCCATAGTCAATCACTCTTCAAGACATAATGCAACCGTAGGTCGAATGCACTCCCAAGTGTTGTGATTCATTTGTCAGAACAAATAGTAAATCGTTAATAAGGCAAATAGCCCTCTAATAAATAAGTGCTAGTAAGTTTCAATCTCTTCCAACAATATACATATATATATATATATATATATATATATATATATATATATGTATGTATGTATGTATGTATGTATGTATGTATGTATGCATGCATGTAGGTATGTATGCATGTATATCAAACATAAAGAAATGCTTTAAAAGCATAACTTATGATTGAATATTGGTGATACCAAAAATCAGATATAGAGTTATTTAAATGAAAACATTAGCATGAGTTTTTAAACCTACAAATGTTGCAAAAGTCCTAAGTGATACTATTACAACTGTAGAATGTATGACAAGTAAGAAGTACATTATAATATCTAGAACCAAATATGAACTAATGGGTGCCATGGCCATGTCAATTGATTAGTTGTCAGTAACCTATTAACCAATTGGCTTGTT
The DNA here is from genome assembly GCA_013103745.1 of Gardenia jasminoides. Taxonomy (NCBI): domain Eukaryota; kingdom Viridiplantae; phylum Streptophyta; class Magnoliopsida; order Gentianales; family Rubiaceae; genus Gardenia; species Gardenia jasminoides. Next base: position 30,796,575 of record CM023101.1, on the reverse strand, counting down.
TGTGAAGTGATTTTTCTGGACTTGTTCTTTCATCCATTGCGCATGTTTAGAAGGTATTGTTTTGATTGACTTCCAACTCTTATATGTGCGCTATTGCATAAAGGGCTAGGGGTACCATTGGGTGGCAATATTAGGCAACTATCAACTGTTAGGCTGGTACAAAAAAACAACATCAAGAAAATTACTTACAGCTATATGTTTGCCTCATTCTCCAGCTTTATCATAACTCTAGTAATGTTGGTGCTAAATTATAGGGTATGGTTGTGTTGTTATTACGGTTACACTCAGTGTAGTTTGCTTCCTCTGCAAACTCAGGCAATTACTTGCTTGTCGAGACATAGTAGCTTCCAAAAAAGTTTGTATTAATAGAGGATTATGCCATTAATATAGTTGAATGTAGAAGAATATTATAGCAATTTACAGTTGTGTACTGTTAGGCGATTTTAACAATAAAAGATTTTGTAATGAAAGGTTGTAACACATTGGTGCAAAAGATTAGATGTGTTAGGAAATTAACTTAATTTCTTTTGGACAGGTTTTTTGTTTTGTATGGAAGTAACTAGTTTCCTAATTTTTTTTTTTTAGTTATTTGGAGTAGTCATCAAGGAATTTTTATTTGTATGAGTTTAGGTATTAGATGTTATTTCCTATACTATATAAGATTAGGAATTAGCAGTGATTTCGTGTTATTAGTTGGGTGTTGACCAAGTAATGTGACTTATAAATAGGAAGGGATTGGCATACTGTAAGTGGCAAATAAGAGAGCCATGTAGTCCTTACATGGGGTTAGGGTGAGAAAGGGTTCTTCGGAAGTGAGAAAAATTATACAAAGGCCAGCCCTGGGTTCAAGTCGTGCACTTGTATGGGTTTATTCTCTCATATTAAAAAACGGGTTTCACTCCATAGATGTAAACTCAATGATAGAATCAAACCACATTAAATCTTGTGTGTCACTTGTATTTCATACTTGTAGCTTGTTTATCATTCAATTGTTTTATATTTGATATATAAATAGTGGTTTATTCCACATCTGGATCCCAACAAATTAGTATCAAAGCAAGGTTCATTGTTGGATCCTAGTTGACTATTGGTCAAGTGAGTTGTTGGCTACTACTGATTCGATAATTTAATAGGTGATATCCTTATTTCAATGGTTTGGCAAGAAGTATTGAAGATGAAGATGGGAAGTCGGAAAGTATGGAATGGTGAATTTAGTCACATGATTCAAGAGTCAATAAAAAGTAGGAACCCAATATCAATTCTGGACGTGAACTTGTGGAGACGCTTTGCACAACTACAACACTCAATACTTCATCCTAGACAGTTTTTAGATTTGAATTATGTTTTCTGGGTTTTATGACATGTGTTCAAAAGAAACAAAAGAATCTAATTTCCACTCTGATAATTATGAGTTTTTCGTTGTAGGTGTAGTCTTGAAAACCACACATGGTGAGATAAGCTTGAGGATAGAAAGAAGTATGGTGATTTTACCACTTAGTTGCCTCAATGGTTACAAATGGAGAAGGGGACCCCAAGTTGCAAGTAGTGGTGAAAAGAAATCCTACGAAGAGAGATGGTGAATTGAGGCACCTTCTCGAATCAACTAAAGGTTGGATTCAGGGTAACCATACATGTTCATTTGTCGATTGAATCTAAGGGTTTGTAGTTTGTTACCACATTATTTAGTAGTTGAAGGCAAATAGTTGCTAAAAGAAATATTTGCTAAAGTGGAGATTTGTTAGAAAATTAACTTAATTTCTTTTAGATAGGTTCTTTATTTTGTGTGGAAATAACTAGTTTCTCTAAACTCATACAAATTAGAAGTTATTTCCTATTCTGTATAAGACTAAGAATTAGCAATTGTTTTCTATTATTATTTGAATATTGACCAAATAATGTGACTTATAAATAGGCAGGGTCAGCATAGTATAAAATGGCAGGGAGTCATATAGTCCTTATATGGGGTTGGGGGTGAGAGAGTGTTCTTGGAAGGTGAAAAAAATTATACAAAGGTTGGGATTGGATTCAAGTTGTATGCTTGTACAGGTTTATCCTCTCATAATAAAGAACGGGTTTCATTCCGTGAATGTAGATTCGATGATAGAGTCAAATGTTAAATCTTATATGTTACTTGTGTTTCACGGTTGTGCTCATTTATCATTAAATTATTTTATACTTGATATCTCAATAGTGGTTTATTCTACATTTAGTTCCCAACAAGATGTGTCTAGATTCAATGATGGCCCAGAGGTTTTGAAGTTGAAAATGTTATTTTAAAAAATTCTTCACTTTTCTATGCATGAATGAGATGGCACTACTCAATGAGAAGAACAATAAACTCTGTTTGAAAACGCAACCAAAATGCAAGCATTCGAAACACCATCTGCCTTTAAACAATTATGTACATTTTACATACAGACTCTTTAAAGGGGGTTTAGTGTAGCATATGTTCTACGAGCAACCAAGTCAGCCAGTTGTTGGGAGAAGCAAGATACTAGTGAAGAATAAACGCCTTTACTCAGCCAGGGCAGGCAACCAACAAGAATCGCCTTTCCTCCTATTGGCGATAATATGGTAAGAGGGGTGAATTGCCTAGTGCAAGAAACACAACTAGGCAGAAGAGATGAATGAGTTTTTGCATTAGGCAGTCTTCTTTCGTAGTCTTCGCTAAGCCAAATTCAGCCTGAAAGACACAAAAGGTTAGACTTTTGTTGTCACTTCTTTAATAGTCTTTGATAGTCAAATGCACTATGTTTAGCACAATCAATTATTTATTCAGAATTTTCTTTTTCTATGTACAGATACATAGGTTATGAGTCCATTTCAGGCCATTCTGCCTAATTATGCAAATTCGATGCCATCACATTGTTACGCAAATGCTTTTCAGGCATAGGGCACCATATAGAGTAATATATGATTAACTCAATATAGTTCAATAAAACCTTTGTTTTTTGTATCGTTGACAAGTATTTGTTTTTTGCTTTCTGACTGATTCTAATTGAGCATTCAAAGCTTTGCTTCTAATCAACTTATTCCCACATTCAACCTTCTTCTCATCAAGTTATACTCAAAGCTTGTTTTTTATTTTGTTAATACTAGCACTTAATGAACTTATTTATTAAGTCATTACTATTGTTACCATATGATCACATCAAGTTATTACCATTACCACCCCATCATTCGAAGCAAAAAAATACTTGTGTAGGTTTGGTCCGCTCACTTGCAGACATTGTGATATATGCAATAACCATATAGGTTTTCTTGCATCATTATACATCATGAGATCCATATAACTATTGCATATACCACGTCTGCAAGGAGGTCCATAGATGAAGCCTGCATAAGTCTTTTCCATTCTGAACAATATTAAACCCCCAACATAGAAGACAAATCCCCGGGTGCAGTGATTAAAACACGAGTTAACGACAACTAGAGGAGAGCCTTACTTGAATAACGTACCAATGCTATTCTACTTCTCTTCCTCATGCACTTCAAGCAACACCAGATGGCCATACAGCTCCTCAATGCAAGGAGAGAGCGAAAACAGAGAAAAAAACAAACAAAATTCCACAGTATCAAGCAACTGTCAATATCAAGAGTAATTTTAAGCAACTCCTAGACCTAATATTGAAGAGAAACAACATTCAGTGAACTTTTCTGCCAAGTGAATGACATAGTCTTCTGTTCAGATGCAACATAAACAAATGATAAGGTAATAAACTGGGTAATCCCTTTTAGGAAAAAATTTATTTTTTCTGTTCTGGGTTCAATATTAGCTGCATGCAGCTTTCTTTGGCAAGTGCTACTGCATCTTAATATCAACATGATGGTCTCTGAGAGTTCATCATTTTAAACTAATAATTGGTAATGAGCTACGCATGAAAAAGTATCAGAGGCAATAATCTAAAAGATGATAAACCACTGAATGTTTCACATAACAAAATACCACCTTTGGTAATTCCAGTAACTTGTCAAAGACAAGAAAAATGCAAAAGAAAACTAGAGTCCAATTTAAAACGTCATTGACCAGAAAAACAGATGGCCAGCATATTGACAATTTTCAATTCTGGCAATTCTCATATTCCATAACAAGAGTGTCAAGCTAATAGAAGTTTGATGACAAGTTCTGATATATAAATGTGATCAATGAAAGTGGAAGTATATGGAGTGGAAATTGTACAGATGTGCACAAAATCTCTGGTAGCGTAGTTTTTGACGAAATTTCAATAGCCCCTTCTTAAGATTCTAATGCAATGATGAATAAGCATGATCCTTGCTCACAAGACATATCAAGATCAAGAAGGAGCCAACTGCTACCTGCTGCAGAATGTCTCAAGAGGAGATAATTGAAATAAATTCTGCTTCCTTTCTGCTTACTTATAATGAACAGTGACTTGTCGTAGACCAACTTCTGTTGACATTCAGCCAGAAATCCACCAGATGACGAGGTAATTAATCACAACATATCGCGTATGAATTCAAGGTTTAATGTGTCACGTACAAGAAGAAATATCCCAAGAATTATGACAAGCATGATACCAGATGACATAATTTGCTGCTCTAGTTCTAAAGGCAGCTTCCTCCCTCCTCTGGCTGCTTCTATTAGGATCAAGGCCAAGGTACCCCCATCTAAGGCAGGCAATGGAAGAATGTTTATAACTGCAAGATTAAGGTTCAGAACAGCTGCAAATTGGTAAAGACCGTCTATATTTGACTTTGCGACCTCAGCACCAACAGCTATAATTGCAACAGGTCCTGAAACCTTGCTAGCTGATTGTGAGAAGTTGAGAAAAGTCTGCTTTAAGCTGTCCAGGACATTTGATGTAAGACCCCAAAACTCACGTCCTGAAAAACTAAAAGCTTCAAAGATATCCCTTGGTATAACCTTCGAAATCTTAACATTGGGTGATAGTTGGACCCCAATTCGCCCTGTACCATCCGAATTCATATCAGGCGTAATATTGATCTCCACATTCTGTCCTCCTCTCTCAACCTTAAGCAACACCTTCTTCTTAGGACTTTTCTTAATTTCATCAACAACCTCAGCAACCAAATTAGGCCCTGTCTTTTGCAGTCCAGTTGTATTTACCCCTAAAATAACATCACCTGGCAGCATCCCATCTCGGGATGCAGCTGAAAAAGGCCTAACCTCAGGCACAAGAACCCCAGGGAACGCCTCTTGAACAGGCAATCCAACAGATAATACTTGTACAAAGATTATAACATAAGCAAACGCTATATTAGCTATAACACCAGCTGAAACAACTAGCACTCTATCCAAAATAGGCCTATTTTTCAGCAAATTTACATCATCAACTGGAATTTCACTATCAGGATCATTATCAGGAAATCCAACAAAACCACCAAGTGGAAATGCTCTGAGAGAATACTCTACATTATCCATATTGAATTTAGCTAAAATTGGCCCAAACCCAACTGCAAATTTACTTACATGGATGCCCTGAAGATAAGCTGCCAAAAAATGACCACTTTCATGAACTATGATTATAGCTGTTAACACTCCAGCTGCTACAAGAATTGACTGGGCACTCTCAAACCCTGCAAAATCAAGTCCTGCAACTGCACAAGTACTCAAATTTTTCCTTCTACCATGTGGGCGCTTCTTCTTTGGGCATAAAAACTGGTTCTTGCATTCAAAACTTGAATGTGGAGAAGAAAGCGAACAATAAACCGAAGAAAGGAAAGATTTTGAGAAGTGGGTTCTGGTCCTCAGAGAAAACTCTGAAAAGGGTGCTTTTGAATTCATGAAATTAATGATAGAAAATGAAGGAGAAGATGAAGAACATGGAGGAGTGGACAAGAGGCTTATAATCATGGTGATTTTCTTCAAATTTTATCTTTGGAGAAAAATGTTCGAGCTTAGTCAGTTAAAGGACAAACTTGAAAGACAGAAGGAGAGGTTGATTTGGATTTTGGATAATTTTCATAGTTTTTGTAATTTATTTGTGGAGGGGAAGTGAATGGCTTGTTACATTTTCTTTATTTATTATTAATATTATACATTTCTGTACCACAAACTTTCCTCAGGCTTTGGGTGAGGGTAGCATCTCATTGGGCTGCATAATTGCTTGTGTAAACAGATCTTCCTTTTGGAAGTTGTAGCCCAAGTCTTGTGTGGATTAAGGTTTGTGAAATGAATGAATGGCGTGGACTTTAATAGAGACTAGAAATGTGAAAATCTAATTATTATGGGCCTGAATAATCCTATGTCAAAGTTTCATATCTTTCATGTCTAAATCTTTCGAAAAAAAATCATAGTTAAAATTCATTCAAATCGAGGTAAAGTTTTAACAATTAAGATTGCATTCAGTAGTAGATTATTTAGAATAATTTTTTTAAAAAAATTATAAAACTTTATTGATGTAATATATGTAAGATAAAAGGATGGCTAGAAAATTTCTTTGTAGTGCAAGCAAATAAATTTGTCTTTCTTTTTCTGTTCTTCTTTGTAAGGCTTAGATTTCTCCATTCAGTCAAGTTCAAAAAATTAATTTTAGGTACATGATTATCCATAAACTCAATTGATCTTCTTTTAAGATGTTCCAGATCTTAATTTTCTCTTGTAGATCTTGGTAAAAGTTCCAGAGATAAATCAAGTGTATTGCAGCAAAAAATGAGGGCTAAGACTAAACCAAGGAAAAAGATGAACGAAAAAATATATTAAAATTAGATTAAGGAAGGACCAAATTAAACTAATCCAGAATTTATAGGACTAGCATTATATTTCTCTATCTTACAAATCATATATAACACACATATAAACTCAGATCAACGTCACCAAAATTTACCATTAATAATTCTAAAAAAATCACCAAATAAGCATACTTGAAATTTAAAAAAATTGACATACGTTCCTCATCTCATCGTGTATAGGATATTGTTCTCCGGGAGATGTTGAATTATGTATCCACAACTATATGCTTCCCATTCAGAGCACATCAGCTTTGGTCCAAACTCAATCAAGTAGAAGTAGATAGTCCACATCATTAGGGTTGGTTCAGTGATCAGGGAAAGACTCTTATAATTCTCTCCACTCTCAGGTTTAAGGTTCCAATCCTGAGACTAATAATTGGGTATTGAAAAGGGTGGAAAAAGGATGAGAGCTTTAAAAAAAAAAAAAAGGGCTTTACGCAAACGTACATAGCCCATAAGTGAAGATATAAGACAACAACAAGAATAAAAAATAGCATGAGCAGCCCATAACACAATTAGTTGGCCAATTTAGTGATAAAGTTGACGCTAAATTATTAAAGCAGTCCAAAATAGAATTCTTCCCCAATCAATGCACCTCTACTTTTAGTAAGCAAGATTTCCGATGGCTTCTTCCCCGCAAGTCAAGAGAGATTTTATATAATTTCAAGTTAGAAGGTATAGTGACAATGATTACCAAAATAAAAAAAAAAGCTAAATAATTGCTTATTTCCATGAATCTATCATGCAAAACATTAGCATATAGCTCGCATTATACCTTCTTAATATTTCAGCCATTTCTTCTTTTTGATCTTTCTTCGAGATCATCAATAATTCTTAAACAATCCTTTAAACTAAATTTCTTTCCTGGTTGACAATTTTGACCATGTAAAAGAGACCATTTAATAGGAATACACTTAAATATCAAAGGTAGCATAATCAACAATGATGCAAAATGTGATTCTTGAATATATGTGTGTATGGAGAATACTAAAACCACTTAAAGCATCACTAGTTTATGACTTAGAAAACATGAGGTATCCAACATTTGCCAAAGAAATATTAGTCTAGTTGAGATTGAGAATGAATGAATTAGAGGTTTTAGATTTAAATTTATCCTTCTGCCCTCCCTACTTTCTGAATTACATCCCTTCCCTGCTTAAAAAGATAAAAATTAAATCACTATTGGTTTAACAATGAAAACAGATTTATATTTTCAAATGTTAATTTTATTTCGGTTTCCTATAAATCCTGTACACGCATGTGTTTACATATTTTGCTTTCTATTTCAGGCAACAAACAATTATTGTAGACGAGTGAAATGCCATACCGGGCCACATTACAACATCAGCTCCCACAGGCATTTCTGACTTTTGGTTAGAAGTAATGCATGACTTTCACTACAACAAGAAATGCTTGTTGAATGCCCATTCGTTCTTTTTTATTTCCTCTTTATCTTTATTTTCTATTAACTTTAGAGTTGTTGGATTCCCCTAGCAACTAACCTTGTATGCATACACCCAAAGTCCATTCCAGAAGAAAATTTTCAAACACTTTTCTATTGCAAATGAAACGACCAATGGGCTTATCATTAAAAGCTCATGTCGTACTTTTGCATGTATATACCTAACTTGGAAAATTGAGCATAAGCAGCTGGAATCAACATCTTCATTTTGCTCTAGTGCAATCAGAAAGTTTGTCTTCTGCATGTTAAAATGTCTATTTAGTCCGTGAAGTATCAAATCATTGGATTCTAAGTACTTAGTTGACAACAAAAAGCAAAAGAAGAAGGTTTAGTTGACAACAAAAAGCAAAAGAAGATGGTTCTAAATAATTTTTTATCAAGATTCTGACCAAATTTGCTCCCCCAATAATAAAAAAAAAGTGAGAAAGAAAAGAATCTGATCAAGCTAAGCCAACATCCATCAATTCTTCTGGTATAGATAAGGTGCAGTGTGTGATCAAGTAGACAAATTAATTTGAGAACCTTCAGGGACCAAATGAACTTTAAAACATTTGTAAACTTCCCATGTAATTATCAAAATAAATATTTAAATCCCAAAAGAAAGCGAGCAAAAGTTCAATCAATTCTAAATCGAGAAACCTTTTTTTTTTTTTTTTTGGGTCAACAAAACGTTTTTCAGTAGATCCTTTGCATTTGCATACATCCATATTTGGCTTTAGGGTTAGAGCTAATAGTCAAAAGGAAAGAGATAGCTAGGAGACGCCATGCAAAATTTTTCAAATCTGAAAGGATCCCTTACGTGGGTCTCCTGATTTAGATTTTTCTATCTTATAACAAGCTAAGACAAAGTTTGCGAAAAGTGGTCAAAACAAATCAATCATCAAGACAATTATATAATATGTATATAGTACTTATGTCAGCATCCATCAAGGTAATTCGTGAACAACTATTCTGGATTTGGTCTGTATGATCTCACGCTGATGCTTAATTAATGTCATCAAGGTACTCAGGAAAAGATAATGATACAATAGATCAATAGGTAAATGGTTTGTTCTGGCTGCAGTTAATGGTTACTAGTTATTACGAGGTTAGAATTTATTTACCAAAGAAGCCAAAAAGAAAATGGCAGGTACCTAATCAACACTGGTTGCTACTCCTAAATTGCATCTAACCTACCTTATGAATTCATACATTAACAATTATTATCTTGCATTTATACGCTTCTCCTAATTAATATTACTTTTTCAAAATATGAATACATGAACCTTATTTTGATAGATGTCTATTGGGTATCCATTAGATAGATCCAAAATAAGACCGAAAGATTCAACTTAAGATCATTTAGGACCGTAATTTGGCTATCAGTAAAAGCCATTAATAGACTGTTCGGCATTTGGATATAACCTCTATTAAAGAGGGTAAATGTGGGATTTTCATTTAACCCTCTAAATGACAATTCCTTCCTTGACAAAATAAAGGGTAATTAGATATTAGCAAGCGAAACTTTATACTATAGTGTTAATTTTCCTTCGTTAAGATATTAAATGTTAGAGTAATCAAAACAGGACCACTCATTAAACGTAAAAAGTGAAAACTTATTGCAGAAAAGTTCATTGCGAAAAATTATATTATGGGATGATTTCAAAAACCTCCCTTGAGGTTTCTGATAATTTCACCTATCTCTCCTGAGGTTTACAAAATTACATAAACCTCTCCTGAGATTAAGGTTTTGTAACAAAATTACTAGCCAAGAAAATAACATTAAAAAAGTACTTTGATAAAGAGAGTTAAAACTTTTATTCCGCAAATGCCCTTTATACTTGTGTAAAAGTTGTATTATAAAGAAATGAAAAATATATTAATAAAAGTGAGGGAAGGTGGGTGCAAATAATAAAGAACTAAAAATAAGTAGTAACTGACTTTTTCTATAGAGTTAGATCAATAACTAGTGCACTGAATCACAATGGTTATTTTTTCATATCTTTACCATTTTAATGTGGGAAAATACTGATTTTATGTTGATCTTGCAAGCCGAAGGTGAAATATAAGTGCAGAAATTATGGCCTTGTCAAGCTATTGGGAAGAATCATGAAATTCACCTATATTCTTTAGTATCACGAACAAATATTTCAAGTGTAATGCTAGGCAATTATGAATGTTTTTAGAGAAGATTTTAGACAAATTGCTATTTGGTGATTTCTGAGAGCGAACAAATATTTTGTATATCAATTGGTACCATTTTGTAATTGCAAGTTAGTGCTCATGATTAAAGAAATCCTCAACAACTATTTTCATTAATTAATTACTAATAATTAATTTGTGCCCTAACTACTTAATTGCGTATATTAATATCCAATACGGATAATATTAGAAACCTCCCCTTAAATGCACAAACCATTGTTTTCCTATCTTAAATTTTGTTGTTTCAAGTGAAAATAAGATCCGTCTTAATACTTCTTATAGCATTATATGCGAAATGGTAATAATGTGAAAAAAATTTCCATTGTTATTTAGTACACTAGGCATTGATCTAATTTTATAGAAAAAGTCAGTTACTACTTATTTTTAATTCTTTACTTTTTGCAGTCACATTCCCTACCTTCTATTAATATATTTTTTATTCCTTTACAATACAGATTTTACACAAGCATAAAGGGCATTTGTGAAATAAAAGTTTCATCTCTCTCCTTAAAATACTTATTTAATGTTACTTTTTTGACTTGGACTAATTTTATTGCAAAACTTTAACCTCATGAGAGGTTTGTGTAATTTTGCAAATTTCAGGGAAGGTCAGTGAAATTGTCAAAAACCTCAAAGGAGATTTCTGAAATTATCCCTTATATTATTCTTGATGATACTCTGTGGTTTTTGGAAAAAGAATACATATGTATACTGTTTAACATGCATACAACATGTTTTTCTTTTCCATTTCATTTTTCGTTGAACCAAGTATGGTTGTCTATGAATAGATGATGTTTTAATGTTTAGTATATACTTCATCTCTTGCTAATATCAAAAAAAAAAAAAAAGTGTGGAATGAAAACAAAGTATTCTAGATTAGACTGAATTTGATAAATAAAGAATACGAAACCATACATGTCTACCTTTTGTTTTGTTTGTGTATTGGACTAGTGATCAAAAGGCTCGATCTGGATAACCAAGTAAACCAACAAGCTAATTAAATTGATTATAATCTATTATTTTCAATTTGTCAACTAAATCCATACCTTATACCCCACTTATGAGGATTAATGCTATACATAATCAATATAACTTTACTACTTATTAAGGCATCAAAATTGAAGAGGAGCTATGAATTTAATAAGCCCTAAGCCGCTGGAGCTGAGGCAAATCTTCTTGGCCATGCCAAAGCCATACCTTTCTTACAGGCCAAATGTGTCTTAGTAGCTAAGATTAGATCCCCATCTAAAACTGCTCAATAAATTGTATGACATGGATATATAGAAACACACCACCCGTCAAATAATCAACTCCTTCAACGATATGCTTTATTAGGGTTGCGCAGTCATGGTGGCTGCGGCTGCCCTTCAACCACTGGTTGGAAGGCAACCAAGTTCCTCTGTCCAACCTTCTTTCCAAACTAAATCCTTCTCCTCTCTCTTCTCTTCACCAACCTCGGTTTCTCCGCCAGTTGCTGCTGAACGCACCACCCGTCGGGGTGAGCCAGCGGTGGTTTTTTCGCCAAATGATGTGGCAAAGGCTGCTGAGCCGTTTCAGTTATCTCTCATTGGGAAATTCTCCAAGGGGTCGGCCGGCCATGGATGATATAAGAAAGTTTTTTCACACTCTGGATTTGAAGGACAATTTCTCCGTGGGATTGCTTGATTCGCGGCATGTTTTGATCCGACTGCACTCTGAACACGACTTCCATCGTATCTGGGGGCGTAACATTTGGTATGTAAATGGATTTCCAATGCGTGTATTTAAATGGTCATCGTCTTTTCACGTTGACAAAGAACCATCAATGGCTTTGGTTCTCGCTTCCCAAGTTACCGGTCCATTTTTTTAAGAAAGAATGTCTCTTTCATATTGTTTCGTGTTTGGGGCGACCCTTATTCATGGATTCAGCAACGATTTCATTGGCTAGGCCTAGTGTTGCACGGGTCTGTGTCGAGGTTGATTTGTTACACCCGCTGCCAACTAGGGTATGGATCGGTACGGGTACATCGGATCAGGAGGGTTTCTGGCAAGCCCTTGATGCAGAAGATATGCCTAGGTATTGTGGGCATTGCTTCAGGCAGGGTCATGGTGTCGAGGAGTGTCGCCTTAAGAACCCCGTGCTGAGAGTATCAAAGGTAGGGAATCCTGAACATAAGCCCCGGAAGTTAAAGCCTAGGCAGTCGATTTTGCCGATGAGGGAATTTGCTAAAAATCATGATCCTGTGTCTGGGGAGACGCCGAGGGTGGATGGTATGGTGCAGGTGCAGATGGATGTTGCTGAGCAATGACAGGAGGCTGAGGGTATGAATACCGCAACTCTGGTGTTGTCGGACTTGCCAGCCTTGGCGGATTCGGTGCAGCCGCTGCTAGAGTCCACTACGCTGCCACGGGATCCCGATAAGGCGAATCCCGATGTGGCTAGGTCATTGTAGACATCCGTGCTTGATTTCCCAAATTTCCAAGCTTTCGTTGATGCAACGCAGGCAGGTCCAACAACTTCCAGCCGGCCGCTGGGGATGGAACGTTTGGTTGATGAAGCAATTCAAACGGTTGTGGCAAAGGAGATCGAGCGACTGGCAGAGCAGGTAGTGCATGACGATGATGCTGAGTCTCGGGCCAAAGAAATCAAATGGGTGGCGGAGATGGTGGTGAGTGAGAATGGTGAGGAGGGTGACCGGGGAGTAGGGGTGGGCAAAAAAGCCCGCCGACCAGAAAACCCGCCCGATCCGACCCGACCTGATCCAAACTTTAGGGTACCCGATCCGATTTTTCTCATCGGATCATATTAGGGTCGGGTACCCGTAAATATCGGGTACGGGTACGAGTCAGGAAAATAAAAGCCCGCGGGTACCCGACCCGACCCGTAGGTATATTGTATAAATATTAAAAAAATTAGGGGTCAATATATTATTTAATATGTTTTAAGTTTTAACCCTAATTGAACACCCAAGCAGTAGTAGTACATTCAATTCTTATCTTCACTCCGCCTCCAACTCCAAACCTCCATATTTTTCTCTCCAAAATATCGACCAATGACCACCGTTGAAATTCTAGTAAAAGTTCAACCTATTTCTTCAACTTTTCTATCAAGTGTACCAAGAAAATGTTGCTTAAGGTAATTCAACTTTTCTATCAAGTGTAACAAGAAAATGTTGCTTAAGGTAATTTATCCTCTACTATTCTCTACTTGGGGGTTAGCTCATAATTTTGTTATTGCTATTGGTTTCAGGTACATTTTTATTTTTTTAAATTATCATATTAGCAATTCATTTTTATAGACTAGTAGTAGTGGTAGTATATACTAGGTTGGTGTGGTTGTTTGACTTTTTCTCTGTAATTAAGCACCTACAATCAAAACTTTTCAGCTTAAATTGTATTAAAAAATGTAATGAAACTTTATTTTGTCTATTAGATATTGTAACTTTAATTTGTATTGGATACTTGAGAGTTGAGAGACTGGTTTGATTATTGGATGAAATGTGTGATAGAATATTGATGTGTTGATTTTGAATTGTTAAATCTTTGATGAAATGTGTTGGATCTTGGATTTTTGAAATGAATTGGTTTTAGACTGTTAAATCTTTAATAAAATGTGGTCATTTATCAATAGTAAATTGAAAGTTAGGGTAAAAAAATAAAAAAATAAAAAAATTTGAAAGTTAGGGTCGGGTTAGGGTCGGAAATTTGCTGACCCGATAGGTTAGGGTCGGATTAGCCAAATTCCGTTAGGGGCGAGTACCCGACCCGTGCCCACCCCTACCGGGGAGAAGTGATTGCTGATCAGGTTGTCATCAGATCGGACTAGGGGTTGGTGACGGAGATGAACCTCTCCCCACGGCAAGGAGCACAGGAAGCGGTGCAAGCTGCTACAACGGTTCCACGGGTGAATTCAATGGTTGAAGATGTGGGAACTACTCATTCGTTGGAAGAATTTGCTCGATCGTATAAGGAGGAAGAGGCTTTCCATACGGACTGTTTGAAGTATTTGGAGGATGTTCAGAACCAAGTGATTCAAGTGGTGATTGAGGAATTGGACCGTTTTGTAGAAGAGGCAATCAATTCTGCTGTTGGAGAAGGAGAGCATTCACAAGGTGATAAAGACCAAGACTTAGATGACGACCAATTTGTGCAAGTGATCTCAAAGAAAGCCAAGAAACGAAAGCAATATCCAAAGGGAGGTAAGCAATGCAAACACGACAACATGTCAATCCAAAGTGTCAAACGCATCCGTATTCTCGTAAATGTGGAGCATGTTGAGATCATTTCAATATTTGTACTTAAGGCATATTAGACATAGTTTTTCTATCATATATCGTTTGTTACAAAGAGGTAAGGGTTATGTCCTCCTCAGGAAAGATTACTTTGTCATGTACTCCGGTTGGTATGTTTTTAATAATAAGGGTACCCAATCCCATCCGTCAGTGATTGACGGTTTAAAAATAAAAAATAAAAGGCATCAAAATTGCGGATTTAAGATTTAGGGGTGTTAATTTAAACCTTCTGTCCCTATATACAAAAGCAGATTTTTTTTTTTAAACAAAACCAGAATTTATTGCAACGCAACTGAAAATATTAGACAAATAGACCCATTGAGACAACCGTCATGGTTCCTTCCAATTCACAAGAACTGGACAACGGACATTAATGATTCCTTCGTCAATTCCCTCAATTTCTGTTCCCTTTCATAGCAACCTTGTCTGAAAGGGATATATACGCAAGAAAAAGAAAAATTTGGTGAGGGTTACACCTAACTCTCAACCAAGATACCTAATTAGCTATAGGGCTGGAAAAAAATTTAAATATCAGTCTGCATTTCCAATTTGGCTCTTTCTTTTCCTTTCTTTGGTAGAAAACTGCATAAACTTTATTAAATGCTGGATTGAAAATCAGCCAGCAAAATGACAGCGTCCAAGAAAAGGTGGGGCGTCATTATTTTGCATATCTATTTAACAAAAAAGGGAACAAAAATGTCTGCCACCAGCCAACTGCATCATTGGAACTTGGGAAAATTGATTTAATCCACTTCTCTAAATTAATTGGTAGAGATAATTTAGTGTTTTGACAATATCCATTTTTTTGAAGTTTTACAAACTTTGTATAGTTTGAGAAAAAAGAAAAAAAAGAAAATTTCGCATAGACTAATTTTTTCATAATGTGACATATTCGTTGTTGAGTAATTTGACACCACTTAGTTGCTGGCATCCTACTACACCAACTTAGTACTAGAGGCTTTTGTACTTTACTAAAATTAAGCAGGGATTATACTTAACCTTGAAACCTTGCCCCAAACTTCAATTTCTTTGTATAGAGGGCTCAAATGTACCTAGCTCGTTTTCAGTTTTGATTTCGACTCTTTAACAAATGTTGTTGAAATTTGTCTATGGGATAGCGATAATAGCACAGCTAAAAGTAGAGTATTATTTTTGTCAAATTTCTTCAGTTGTAAGTTTCCAATTGATTCAACATTCATTTAATTCTCTTCTTGGATTCTTCTCACTGTTTTTCGTCATCCCAAATGGCTTGTGGCTAGAGCTCTCATACTACTCTTGCGATGATCAAGCTCTATGGCTAACAAATGCATACAGTAACCAGTAAACAAGAAAAAGAATATTTTGCCAATGATTATTAAATCAATACAATGGAATATGGAATACAAAGTGAGATGTATCCATGTGTTTATGTGTTATTTTGTAACAAGCAGTGACACTTAAGGCTTATTTGAGTTGCAAAGTGGCATTACATACATGGAGCATGTCGAGGCAATTTGTAGTTTACCACCTTATCCTTTGCCCTTATCTCAATTCGTTTGCTTAAATTACTAATCGAGTCAACCACCCCTTTGGATTATTGAACAGAACCATATTAATTCTGATTTTACAATTCCTGTCCAGAGATACTAAAATTTGGCATATGTTTAACAACTATTTATTAAAGTTATGAATGGTTTTTATCATACTTACATTTTGTGTATACATTTATGTATACATAATTTGAGCACCAACATGAGAAAATATCATAATCCGAGTAAGCAATAGCGGGGTGAAATCAATGGCGAAGCCACGCTGTCTTGAGGGTGGGTAATAAATTTACTAAATTTCTAGGATAGGTTTGAAAGTTTTATAAAGTTTTAGGTTTGTTTCATGACAATTTTCATTTACTTTTGATTCACTTTTTTTCTTGTCTTCTCTATGCATGTTAATTTCTTAGCAGGAGACTTTTTTTGTGTAAAATTTATATTAACTATTAGATGAATATGTAAAATATAAAAATAAACAAGCATAAATTATTTTTTAAAAAAATAAATGATGTGTGGGCTGGGGCAGGTACCCACGAACCCAATCAACTTTTAGCGAATAATTGATAATCGAGTATCCGTTATTATGCGAAAAGGGTAAGAATCAAAAAATAACTGACCCATAAGATGTAGGTCGGGTTAGTCAAATGCCTCATGGGATGGGTATCTGACCGTGCCCATCCCTAATTGTAGAACTCAAAATTTAATGAGTTTCTCTCACAAATATGTGTGGGAGATTGGACATTAAACAACTTACAAAATGTTAGTTATTTTAACATCTCAAGCAACAAAGAAAGTCACACAGCAATAAGACTAAATAAATTCAGTAGTCTCTCTTTGAAAAGAATGCTCATGTTATATATAGCCTACTAGATTTGGCAAACAAGAAACAAAACCAAGTAATTATCCAACGAAGCACCAAATTGCTAAATAAGAAAATTACTATAGCTTGATATTAATAAACAATTAAAAATTATTTAGAAATCTTGTATACTTGGTTCATTTTGCTAACATTTTCTTTTTCAAAATCAAGTGATTCGATGAGATGATCTCCGATACTATCACGAGCATGAATTGTCATTGAAAATATTATTTTTGTTTTATTGGCAAAACCTCATACACAGGGAGAGAGGTCACCCATAAAATTTTGTTAATGAAAAAAAACACTTTGAAGATTTCAAAAATAAAGAAAAAAGTGAATATCTACACAAAAAAACAATTTCTGTTACAATGTTGAAGATGTGCAAAACATCTTGTAAATCATTTTTATCTTCACACAAGGCAATTGACAAATAGTATACCGTGCAAACAATTTGGTTGGAAACCCTTCTTGATCGAGGAATTCATTCATATTCATCCATTCATCATTAATATTATCTAAAATTAAGAGTGTGAATGCGTCTAATCAAGTCGAACACCCTAATACTCAAATTTGTTTGATTATTTTAATGAACTTGAAATTCTATTCAAGATTGGCTTGGTTATTTAACAAGTGAAGCTCAAATGAGCTTTTATTAAAGTCAAGAGATGAGCTGAGCTTTAGTTGGAACTTTTTACAAGTAAAAATTCCAATTTTATGTTAGTCAAACCAAACTCGAGCTAACTTTGAAAGTTTACTAAATACAAAATACTGTCAAACTTGACTTGCTTAGTTGTTGAATCAAATTCGAACAAACTATTAGCAAACCAAACTCGATTCTAGTATTGAGTAGTTTGGTTTGTCTTTCAAATCTATCAAAAATCTTCTCAATAGTTGTGAACTCATATTCTCTGCCTTCTCATAGAATGTTTTATCAAACAATTAAACCCCCCCCCCCCCAACAACCACAATCTTGAATAGCTTTATCCTATCCAAAATCAAAATTTTACCATTTATCAACTTCCATTTTTCAAAATATTTTCTAACTATCATACTATCCTCTTCTTATCTTACCAATCAAAGTTTTTCTTTTCTTTATTAATTAACAAATTCTTTTTCTTTTGGAAAAATTGCCAAAATGATGCCTCATATTTTTGAGAAAAAACTTTTTCAATCCCTTACATTCAAAGTTAATTAAAATACTCCATATGAAAATTGAACCCATTTGGTGTAGAGCTCATTTTGATTAATTTTCTAGTCAAAAATTGCACACCTCCCTCACGTGCCACAATTTCAAGGGCAAAATAGAAAAATAATTTGTTTTCTTTGTGAAAAAGAAGCATAGGGAACCCTAATTTTTCTCCATCAAACCTAAAATCAAAATTTGTCTACGATAGAGCAGATGCCATATGAGTGTAGAAAATGCAGATGAACTTACACTTTCTTTTGTGATTATGGATTTAATGGATAAGAAGTAAAGTTTATTAGTAGTCAGGCCATCATATGCTTTTGTTTTTGTTGGCAAACGAATGGTATTCCCGTTTTGCCCTTGAGGTTGTGTTCTACGAAGGAGGTGCATGCTTTTTGGCTAGAAAACTGATTGAAAATGTGTTCTGAGACTAAATGAGCACGATTTTTTTTATATTTGAGTGACTATTTTGATTGATTTTAAATGTAAGAGACTAAAAAAATTCTGAAAAATGTGAGGTAACCATTATGGCAATATTTCCTTTTCTGTTTACAAATTAATTGCTCTCAGTTTCTCAAACAATTTATGCATAATTAAATTTGTCAACTAATTTAAACTATTCAAAAGTATTCGAATGATCAACAAATCTACCTTTTTCAAAATCTACTACTTATCTCCAATCAAATTTCGATTTAAAATGATAATTCAACTCAGTAGTGTGCAAAAAGCGTATAAATATCCATCCAATGTCTTTAAGGTTTTTTAATACAATGAATAAATATTTTGAAAAGACAATCTAGTTTTGAAAAATGACCTTCCTTCTAGTTTTGAACTTTTCTTTTTGGCAAAAAAAAAACATCTAAATTGTATTATTTTAATATAATTTTAAAAACCAATTTAAGTATATTCGTTGACTTTTGGTCATGGGAATCAATATGCAATACTTTTGACAATCAATCAAATTTCTAATCGTTGTTGGATAGTGATCATAGGACAAAGATCTCAAAAAAGAGTCCTGGCCTACTATTGTTTTGATGTTGGATGGTGATCAAAGAAAACAGTAGTGCCTGTCTGATTGTTACTGTTTTAGTGATATGGAAGAGAAATTGTTCGTTGTGATTGATGTATAAAATTGAGAATTTTGACATCATTTGGCATTCAACGAGACTAATAAATCAAAAACAAAGTGAGAGTCAAATTTATCCAATTACATGGTTTTTATGATGAGCAAAAAAATTCAAAAGATGGTAAATTTTCTAATAAGTCATTTTCTTTTAATGTGTCAAACATCCTCCCCTGCTTGTGCGACAAAAGTGGCACCATCCAAGCAGGTGACTATAAACTTTAGAATGCAAAACGTGATTCGGATCATCAAAGATTTTCTTGTTTGTTTTCCTTCTTTTGTGCTCAAATCCCATGATACACACTTGTCCATACGAGTATCAACACTTGAGCCAGTTTAAAATTGGGCTCATAAATTCCCAATAAGCATGGATACTACTTCCGAGTTTTGGAAAATTAAATTCTACACCTTAAGAAAATTGAAAATGTTCTAAATTATTCTTAATATGTTTAATTTTGTACCTTGCAAACAATTTGAAAATAATTATATTATATACTTAAATATAGCTATGTCAAATTTCACTTCATTAAAAGCAAATTTTATAGTTTCATCTATGCCAATAAGCTTCTCATTAATCACTTGAGATGAATGGAAACATAGGAGAAATATTCGTAGAAGCACCACAGTTTCGTGAGACTGCTGAATGGATTGCAATTGCCAGAATGGCTCTCCTCTATACCAAAAAAATTAAAAAAATTAAAAAAAGGGAGAAAATCTAGAATAATCACTATTTGGACTGCAACTTTCAACTACCTGCTCAAACCATTACTAACATACATTAATTTTTTTTTTTTTTTTAATGGAAGATCTTAAACCCAATATCTATTATATACAATCCCTCCCATCTCACCACCAAACCCAACTCTCCCCTAACATACTATTAATCTTTGTCAAATATTTTATTCCAAAGCCTGTTTCCTCATTTTGATAATTGGAAAGGTTTATTATCAAACAATAAAAATTCTGCATGTATTTAAAGGTTTATTTTCTTTCACTACAATCTCTTAGAAGCTTTCAGATTTCACACCTTGTTGTAGCTCAACCACAATGCACAAGCCTCTCATCATCAACAGCTGTCTTGACATAATGGGCCGGTAAGCATCATCATCCCCACGCAGTAGCCTTTACATCATTTAAAAACAAAACTGTGCAACCAAGACTTGCCAAATTTAATTGTGTAATACATCTGTCATCACTCAGCACTATGGCGTTAGAGGGTTTTCCACATAAAATATCAGTACATATTTAAGTCGAGAGGAAGCCGACCATATATTTACCAGATTCACGTATCCTGTTTCCACCTTTTCCCTTTGTTTTTTTCAATTTTGGTTGTTTTTGGATGGTGGAATATGGGGGTATTGCTTTCATTTTCATGACTAGTGAAATTGAGGTCATCTTTGGTTTGGAAGATGGTCAGAAGAAAAAGTACCAATTCCTTTTCCGCGTGAAGCCAGGAAAGTACTTCCATAGAAGGCATCCTTCCAAGTTTCTGCTTCATTATTCCCTTCTTAGCTTCCACACGTTAATTGATTATATCAAGAACTCTTAACTGATCAAAGTACCAAACCTATCATCCCATGCATCTACAGATGCTACAAGAAGTTGCATTTATGATATGTGCACTAAACCTTGGCTTTGGGTGAAAAGCCTAAAAGCAGATCATCTAGAAATAAAAGGGGAGGGGGGGGGGACCAACAAGGAGAGAAATTGATCCTATAGAAGAGGTTAATTGAATATGTTTCACATGAGATAATATTAACCAAGGGGTTTACAGCTAAAATCAAGTCAAAAGGAGGACTAACCTTCATATTCTGCATGTTTCTTGGAAGAAATCATTAGAAGTGTAGGATGATCTTATTTCCGGTGCATTGCATATCTTCTGCATCCACCATAGACAAAGGCACTAGAGGGGGAGGCATGGAAGCATAGAATAGAGAGATATTGACGCGGCTCAATCAAAATCACATAGTTAGCTAAACCATATCATCTAACCATGGCTTAAGATTGAGGCGCATCAATACCTCTTACACCAAATATACTAACCTACCTCCAACTTGATCCTGCTCCCTCAACATACATGTGAAGTTGCAGGAAGTTTTCCTCTAAAGCCCAATATACAAACAAAGAGAGGAGGAGTATATTCTTTCTTTTGGACAAGTAGGACAAATATTTAGAACATGACAAAATCTTTTCTAGTGTAACAAGTGATTTCTTGGGGGAGAAAAGGGAAGAAAAGAGAAACGGTTGGGAGCCCTTTTCTGATGAATGGCTGAATTTGCTTGGTAAGTTCTTATCTATATTATATACATCCAAATTCTAGTCCTGTGCTACCCGGGGGGGAGCAAATAAAATACACAAAATTTTTGGTTTAACACACGAATACACAAAAAGGTAAAACTACTTAATTGTGTCCACATTTGTGTAGTTTTCTCGGTGATGAATAAGTGAGGGGAGAAGATGAATGGTGATCCATTAGTTTATAAGAGCTAATGAGGACGGCAGGACAGGTCCCACAGAGCATCAACCTAGACCTGTAGGGGAAGAGTCAGATATGGTTGTTTCTTGCATGAGCCAACAAGAAAGACTGTTCACAAAATAGTCAAATCCAGTTTCTTGTGTTAGTTTCTCACTCTATCAAAAACATTATTACTGTTTCATTTCAAGGAAAATGCGACCTTTTTGGAGGATAATGTTTGTACGAGTAGTTGGCACTGAGGGTTGATTGGGTATGAAGCAGGGTCCATCTTGAGAAAACAACAAAGATAATCTACAGTGGCATTTTAGAGCCATATTATTCTACAAAAGCTGAATTGTGATACTCCAGTGTCCTTTTTTTTCCCTCAAAGCAGAGCTAGGGTGGTAAATGAATCTAATCAAGTGAACTCCCTAATATTCAGCCTTGTTTGATTATTTTAATCAGTTTAAAATTTATTCAAGTTTGATTTGTTTATTTGTTAAACCGAATTTAAACGATCTTTTTATCAAACTTGAATGTTATCGAACATAAACTACGATCAAATTTAATTTGACTAATTGATGAACCAAACTCGAATGAAGTCTTAGCAAACCAAGTTCAGTTTGAATATCAACTCGTTTGGTGAATCTTAAAAAAAAAAAACCCTTCGCTGTCAAAGTGAGTCAAACTATCAGCATTGTGTCCATTTTTTGCCAAATGAAAATTTATGTTTTATACTTTCTGGGCTAGCTACAAGGCCAAGGAGGCCCAATAGTTCCTATCATAATCATATCCTGCCTTGTGGACATTAACGAGTCGTAGAGACTTGATCAAATGTCTGACAATGGGATCCATGGATAAATTTATAAGTACCGGCCTGATTTTAGATCAATAGACGTCTTTTTCCCCCTCAATTACCAATACAAAGACATTGGAGTATCAAAATTACATTTTCAAAATAATGCTAGCCAAATCTCTCTTTTGTGCTTTGATGACCTTTCCGGTCAAGACCTACTTAAACCTAGGATTGTATACGAATCGAAGCTTTTAACCTATAATTCGGATTTGATTAGAGTTTAGTTTTTGACAAGGTCAAGCTTGAATCCAAACAAAAAATGAGCGTTTAATTAAGTTATAGAATTGAGTTCTACCTTGCAAATATTTTCTTACTTTTAATAAATACTTTTATCTGGTAAATAAGGCTATCAATGGGTCAGATTCAGGTCAAAATTTGTAATTTCATGTCCAAATCCGACATGCAGTGAAAAATCTAAATTCGGATCTGGATCTAGACAAGTCTCAATCTATAGGTTCAAATCCGAACCCAATTAGATTTGGATCTGAGTCGGGTATATTCGTTTTTTAAAATTAATTAAGCATGATAATTTTCATTTATACATAACAATTGTCAATACAAGATTAACAATATAATTAAATTAATTCTAACAATCATTTGATTTATAGAAAATCTTTTTAATTTAAAAATAAGTAGATTAGTTGCAAATTTTAATGAAATATATATTTTTTATTAAAATAATTATACTAATTAGATCCGAGTCGAAAACGTGTCGGAACATGTAAACGCCTATTTAATTTAAAGATAAAATAAGTTCAAGTCAAATTTGGATAAATGAATCTACAGCTTATTCCGTATCCAGAAAGATAGACAGGATCCGAGTCGAGTTCGAGTCTAGACCCAATCCATTGACGACTCTAATGATAAATATTTTCTAGGGATGTGCAAATTTGATTGAAGAAAAATGAAATCGAATTGATAATTATTCTTAATTTGGTTCAATTCTTTCAACTTTTCATAATATATTATATAAAATTATGTTAATTGATTAACCCATGTAGTTTAGTATATTATTATGTTTAATTAACTTATAATATAAAAGAAAATTTAAGAATTCCAAATGAACGAATAAACTTGAACTCAAACTTTAATCTCATATAAGATTTGAGAACTTGAACTTTTTAATCATATAAGATTTGAGCTTGAATTCAAGCTAGAATACAAGTTTTCAAATTAAGCCTAAATGCTTTAAAAATTCCATTCTTGGATTTGTTAATAACCATGCTCAAAACCTAAAAATATAGTGTCCATATCATTAACAATGCGTCGTTATTTCTAGTTAACATCTCTCTCTAGACCTAAACTCCCCCACTCTATCTAACATTTTCTTCCCTTGCAAATAAAATATTTTCTTCCCTAGAGAGAAGATCAACAGGCCTCCCTTGTTTCTTTTTCCTAGGGATTTACAGTGAGAGTTTTTATAAATTTCTTATATTTTCTTTATTACATCAAAAGTTTTCGGATTTGGTCGTCAGACTTGGAATTGTTAATTTTATTTCGTTAGATCTAGCCTTAACATCATTTTTGGTTGATTCACTTCGTTAGCAGATTTTGGAGAAAGCAAACGGTTTCATGCACAGATGAGATTGAGGCTTTAAGTGTTTTATCTTTTAACTTCTAAGTGGATTTGGCCATCTACTTTGCATCATTGAACTTTTGTTTTTTAGATACCATCATTTTATTAATTCTGTACTAACGCAGAAATTATTTTAACCACACACAAACACATCTGGAAAACAAATATTAGACACTACGGATCTAGAAAATCGATAGAATATTACACTTGAAACTCAAAATTTAAAAGTTATGCCAAACCCTCCCAATCTTTGCACTTGCATCAATTTGATAAACTTGCACAATCTATTGCACTTGTACATTTATACACAGATATTTTTGGCAGAGACATTTTGCCATAAAAGAAAAGTCCATCTAAGCCATAACTGAAAATTGTATTCTAGATGGTATACACAATCTGTACGATAAACGTAGACATAAAATAAAAGATGACGTACCTTCTAATTTTTAGGAATTGTTGAGGTATTTGAATCTATAGCTTAAGCACGTCGTATGTGTTTTTAAGTCGGTCACTTTTATGTGTAGGTGAACTCAACTATATAATCTCTTATCTATTTCACCAACAAAAATCCACTCGTGAAACTAAAAATTATCAACCAGCCACCATTTTGCCACCTGATCTTATGTGGAACATTTGACAATCATACACAATCCATAAACAGCCCGTGTCACCTAACACTTGTCGGAATTTCCTACCAAAAATAGAGCCACTTCAATCCCAGTTTTACCCTGTCACCGTAACTGCTCAAACGGTCAGATTTAGATTCCACTAAGTCATAGTGTTTAAAATCCTTGATCAAGAATCATGTCAACCTTCAAGCCGAAACCACCAACCAAATACCCCTATTAAATTTCACGTTGATCTGGTACAAACAAGACCCCTTCACCTAATTTTCTTGGTGATGCATGTTAATATAATGCAGCCAATTCCATCAACTCTTTAATTTATTGGGTCATATTCTCAGAAGAAACATCTTTTTTTTCTTGGACTGATAACATTCTTTGGTTCTATTGTTGGTCTTTTTTTGGGATTGATAAAATTCTTTTGTTATATTGTTGGTCTGATGGTTTGATGGCTGTCAAGAATTTAATTAACTTGGGGTGTTTGTTTCCTCAATCGGGATGTGTACAGTTTAGTGGAAAGCCCAGTGGATATGTTTGTTTAAGCCTGAAATGTCGTGAATTTATTGGGTTTTCGGGATATCATGCAATAAGGTGTCTTGAAGATCAGAACTCTTCTTCCAATTCAGCTTCTGAATTGCCAAGTGTGGTTGATAGCAAAGAAAGCAGCCTGGATAACAAATTGCAGAAGGATTTGAGCTCTTTGCCAAGTAAATTTTGCTCATTATATTTATTTTGCTGAATATGAAGAGTGCCCTGTTGTTTGGCTGTGTATCGGAATCTGTTATGCGGTAGTTTTGATGTTAACTTCTAATCTTTTAGCAGTTGCCGGTAAAATGTGAGCCTATTCAATTTGGATGAAATGGAAAGAGTGATTGTTGAGTGCTCTTGCAGCCTCTTAATTTCGGCATCAAAATAGATGTGGGATCTATGCGTGTTCATTATTAGTTTTATAAGAGGGCTAGAATTTGATTTAAGGGCAGTTGTTCTTGTGTTTATTAGCAAGTACTAGCTGATTACTTTATTTTGATAAAGCTATTACTGTATTAGTTCCCGTCAATTCTTTTGGTTAGTTCAATCTGACCATTTCTAGTTCAATTTGACTATTTGTGGTTTCCTGAAGATGAGAGCCGCAAAAGGGATGGTGGAAAAAAGAAAGGATGAAGGGAATGGGGATTACTTGTTTCAACTATTCTTCTGATGGATTTTGCTTCTTTGTTGTGCAAATTCTAAATGACTAATTCATTGAATGCGTATAGCTTAATTGTGAAATTAATTGTCCTTCAAAGCCAGCTGTTTTCAGGTCGCTTGTTTGTTAAACAGAGTAACATATAAAAGGATTGTCAAAGAGAGGAATCACTGCAAAACCTTTTATTCCTCCATTCATTGACCGTCTCTTCAATAAAATGCAACATATGATTTATGGTTGTCAACAGCATAAATCAGCTCATGAGCTGCCTTTAATTGTTTCTTTTACTGCAGCATAAGGGTACAATTTTTCATTATTTGGATGCAGTCACCAACTGCTGGAACAAGAAACAATATCAACTTACACATGGTGATGAAATTTGTCGTCCAACTGTAGAGTGCTTTTCCTATTGGGTGCCCGGGGGGTCTAGCTGGTGGTTCTCGCTCAGCCAGTGGGAAAAAGACAACTAAATTTACCATTTCTGGCACTTGAACTGGTCAAGGTTGATTTAGTCAAAAATGTTGCCGACAAATGTTTTGTAGTACTTACCATCCATATTGCATCAGGATCCTGGATTTACTCATCAACGTAGTTAGGAAGTTGATTAAGGTGATCATTTTTCGGGCTCTGTGCTCTCAGAAAGTCAAAACCTAATAGGCACCAACTTCAAATTCCAAGTTTTTGTGCAGTTTTATGGATCCGGCTGTGGGTGACAGTATGAATTGAAAACAACAACGATGGAAAGAAATCAGATGCTTCTGATATCTCTTATAAAAATGGACTCTTTTCTTAGTCCAAAATGGGAGAAAAGGGGCCTTCTTTTGGCTATTTTGGATAGCATTCACTCTTCAAATTCTATTCTCAATGCATTTAAAAATGTAATCCACATTTCACAAGAAGCAACGAGTAAGTTCACATTAAGAGCCATAATTTAGAAATCTAATTGTATAAGTACGTTCAGCAAACAGTAGAATGAAGGATAATTAAAGATACCTGATTCAGCAATGTTGCTTGCGGTTCATGGAGTTTTCTTCCATTAAAGGCTGAATGCTATATCTTTTTCTTTTTATAGCATTTGGATTTGTCAAGATGAGTCAGACTCTTTGGCCTAGCAATTCCATAGCTGGCTTCAATAAGAATGTCACTTTGGCTTGCAACTAGTTCCAAAGCTTAATTAGTTCTCTTCGTTGAAGTTTCTTCATAGTCCTGCAAAGTCTGCTGTCTTATACATGTTAGGTTGACTATTACCATCTTATCTTCTTCTATTTGACTAATTTATGACACTATCAACTGCAGAACCGTTATCTGTCTCAGACTTGTCTAATTTTCCAAGTCACGGTTTGAAGGTGCGGGTATCTTTTAAGGTACTTTGCCCCAGGTTTTTATGGTCTTAGGTTGCTAAATTGCATTTACACAGAGATAGAGATGAAACACGTAATTTTGTAATCTGTCTGAACCAAAAAATCCTTATGTTTATACTGGTTTCGATTGATGATACAGGGAGAGCCTGGCTCATATAGTGAAGATGCAGCACTGAAAGCTTATCCACAATGTGAAACTGTTCCTTGTAATGAGTTTGAAGATGCTTTTAAGGTGCTGTGAGTGATACATTGCTACCTCCCAACTGGCTAGCTTAGTTGCTGAGAAAAACAATTCGTGTTGCCTGATTTAGGTCCCAATATACTTAACCTTATTTCTGCTCTCTCTCTGTCTCTCGTGAATGCAATTACAGGCGGTTGAATTATGGATAGCTGATAGAGCAGTTCTCCCAATTGAAAATTCTTTAAGTGGAAGTATTCATCGAAACTATGACTTGCTCCTTCGTCATAGACTACATATTGTGGGTGAGGTTCAGTTGCCTGTAAATTTTTGCCTCCTAGCACTACCAGGCATCCCATTGGAGCGGTTAAAACGTGTTCTAAGCCATCCACAGGTTAGGATTCCATATTTCTCTTAAGTTTGTAATAGTGGTTGGAGTCACAAGTTAACCAACTGTAGTACTTGATGATCATCAGTCTATTCTCGGCTTGTGATAAATGCACTATGCCAAAGAAGTTGTCATAAAACTACTTTGCATGCTTAGTTTTTGTTAATTTGTTCGTTTGACGAAATAAGTACAAAGCATAAGTCATATGAAACATGAGGATGGACCGAAGTATGCGCACTACTTGTATCTTCTTTCTGTTTCACTCTTGGCTGACTGAAGTCATTTTCCTCCAAAAATCAGGTTCCATAACTTAGTTAATGTGGTATTTTATATCCTGGATCTTGTAATAGGAAAATAATTTGCAACTGTTGTTTAAGGTAAATTTTCTTTTCTTCATAATGAAGAAACTGCAATTTATAGTTGGAAGTTCCAGCTTCCATGAAAGCTTGTCAGATGCCTGGTCATTGTCATCCTCAGAATCACTTTTTGCATCATTCATCCTTCTAATCTCATTCAGCTGAAATCAAGTGAAAATTTTTTCAGCATATCTCTTGGAGTACAAGTGTCAAGCACAAAAACCAAAACTGGAGATGTCCTCCTATCTTAGACATTTAAGTGAGCTACCAATTTGTACCTCAAACTCGTAATCTGTACACACTTTAAAAGACCTGTTACAATGTAACTGCTTAATTTGTTCCTCATGTTTTTGAATGTCTTTGTTTAGTATTGAAACTGTCAGCAGAGATATTGATTTGCTGTTGGACTTATTTCTCACACCAAAGTGTAAACACCAGCATTACCAAAACCACACTGAACTCCACCCACCTAGAATGAAATAAGAAAAAAGTTTAAGAAAAACTCATTGGCCATGTGATCCTTGAATGAAATAAGAAAAAAGTTTAAGAAAAACTCATTGGCCATGTGATCCTTGAGTGCGGTTATGGGTGGGCATAGCGGACCCTTGAAAATTCATTCCAGTAGCATTGCTATCTTTACTGTGGAGGGTTATTTCATGAAACATGCACAAGTCTTACTGCCATTCACTGGTTTTTATAATATGAAATCTTATTTTCAGGCACTTGCACAAAGTGATAATTTTCTCAGCAAGTTAGGTGTTGTCAGAGAAAATTTTGAAGACACTGCTGGTGCTGCTCAGGTGACAAAGCTGTTCCTGTTTCATTGTGAATGTGATGTAACTTGTTATCAATTTTGACTCTATTTATTGACACTCAGCTTGTAGTTTCAAAGAGAATGTTTGATGCTGGTGTCATTGCAACTGCTCGAGCAGCAGAAATCTATGGACTCGATATAGTTGCCAGAGCAATTCAGGTACTTAATTCTTGTATGCAGCATAAATTTCTGTCTATGATCATTCATAGCATAAAGCCTTACAATTAATTTGGGAATGTTGATTTTATTAAAATTAAGGAACTGACTTCTGAGAAAGCCACTTTAAAGTTGGTTTTCTTTTTCTTTTTTAACCAAACTTCCTCCACCTCCCTTCTCTAATCTTCCTTCTCCTCATGTTTCTTATCCAAATCTTAAAATCTAGCGACCCATTTACTTTTGATGGACAGCCACCACCTGTTATAGCCAATACTACTGGTACTCATTCTAGTTAATCATCTGCTTCTTGCTTCCAACCTTTTTTGATCTGTGCCCTGCACTGTCTTCTTGTTGGTATCCTTTGATTTTTAGTACAAATGGGTCTTATTCTTACCCTGAAGATGACGAAAAGGGCTTCAGAGTGTAGTTCAATATCCACATTGGTGGTGAACAGGGATTATTGGGGGAGAGAGGGGCTGGAGGAGGCACAGCATGTGGTCTGCTTACTTGGATGCTCTTCTACTTTATTCTTCCCTTCTGATATATGCATAGAGAATAGAGGGAAGGAAAGAGAGTACAGAATAGTGGAGTGAGTTTGCACAGAAAAGAACAATGCAGAAGAACAAACAATAGCAAAGGAAGAAAAAGAAGAAAAAAGACTTTCCTACATTGGGAATACAAATACAATCAAGATTTAACAATATCAATGTTCTGGCAAAAAACCTACAAAGTAATGGCATAACCATTGAGTTACATCACCTAATATGCAGTATATTGATGAACAGTTCTTACCAGAACAAATGTTTGCATTGCAGTTGAAATGTAATTCTACACTCAATTAGGAGAGGTGTATGGTTCGGCATTGTCCTTTTCTTCAATTTTTAATCAGTCTCTCTTCCCCCAAATACTTTCATTGAAATTGTGTACTTCCACTGGCTTGAGGACATGTCTCTCAATACCATGCACATAGTTCACATAAATTAAATGTTCTGTCTCTCAACACAATGCACATAGTTTATATCACTTAAATGCATTGTCTCTTAACACAACGTACATAGTTTACATCTCTGAAGCATATATCCCATGGATTGACAACTTGTGTCTAGTGGATTTTCTAATTCAATCATGTGCTCATCAGTTCTGTAAAGTATCATGCGTTCAAAATTTTTCATTTCTTTAGTTTCCAATTAGTTTATTATCCTACATAATTTTGTTCCTATTTCGGAGTTCCCTTGGCCTTGAGACACGTCCATGTGAAAGAACAGGTCCTCCTGACTCAATTCTTATACTCCCCATTCTGGTACTTACGTCTGAGTATGTGTTTCCATTTGGGAGTTTGTGTGATTGACTTGATTAGCTTATGTAAATTTGATTCTTTACAAGTTTCTACTGATAGCAATGTCTCTCTTACCACATGATCTCCTTAGATAGCAGAATTTCATTGCCTGGATTTAGCATATGCTGGCAACATTCTAGTGGAGCTCAAAGCAGTTTGATTATCCATTTCATAGATTGTCTTTTGACATACTTGATATCCTTTTTGTTGTTCACTTGGAGGCTCCTGCAAGAATATTTTTAGAAAAATTCCTTCCTTAGTAACTGTGCTACAAGATATTTTGGCGTTGTACCATTTTAGTAATTCTTGTCAACCTGACTTTGATAGATATGCACCAGATGTATGATTTTGCTTACTGGAAAACTGACTCACCGTTCATGCCTAATGGACTTCTTGCATTTGATGCCCATGTAACCTCTGAGTTCTCTATGTGGCCTTCAGCATTCTCCACCTTGTCATCCAAGTGAAATGCTGAAGATTTTGTTTTTTTTGGTCTCTAAGTGTGAGTGAACCTATGCTTTATTATTATTTTGTAATGGGAAAAGGCGGGAGGGTATGTTTAAGGCTGCATTGAATTTGCTTTGCAGATTTTCTTATGGTTGTACGAACATGTATGTTGCTAGATAAACCTGTTGAGGATCAATGCTTATCAAAGTATGTCTGAACATGAGCACATTAAGAAGAAAGCAAACACATACATATATAATTACTGTCAGAAACTGTATGAAGCTCAATTTTCATAGGTGATGATACTCATATTCTCAAAAACCTTTGCAGGATGAACCGGATAACTTTACTCGCTTTATTGTACTTGCGAGAGATCCTATAATTCCAAGGAATGACAAGGCTTTTAAGGTATGTTTAACATTTCATACTCTTGTCAGTTCATGTATAATTGCCTCAGAGGCACCTGATTTCCTGTTTCAGACAAGTATTGTATTTACTTTGGAGGAAGGCCCAGGAGTAATATTCAAAGCCTTAGCAGTGTTTGCACTGAGGGATATTAACTTGACAAAGGTATTGCAATTGTGATTGTTATCTATGGGAAATTGTTAGTTAGTAATTTTATGCCCACCTTATTCTCAGATTGAAAGTCGACCCCAAAGAAAGAAACCACTGAGAGTAGTTGATGACTCCAATAATGGGACTGCCAAGTGAGTACTTCGTTTATTATTGCAAAGAGGTTCTCAGATCAGTGATGATCCAGAGTGGACAAGTGCATGGCTTCAGTGGCGTAACCATGGTCCTTGTGTGAACCTTCTAGAATAGTTGCCCTTAAAGATGTGAAGCTCATATCTTTGCTTTGGCCTCAACTTGAAGTAGTTTAAGTTTTCGAGTAACTATTGGCCTATTACTACCCCTGACTTCTACTTAGCCTATCTAAGATTATGTTACAGGTAGGTGACAGATTTTTAGGTATATTGAAACAAAATATACATATTTTCACCTTTTTCCTGCATTTATTAACTCAATCCCAATAAGATTACAAATAATTTTTCTTCTTTTCTGTTTTCCATCATGAACTAAAATTGTTTTGCAGGACTATTTTCCATTCCTTGTATCGGACTATTTGTAGCGAAGGAAATGGCCTGGCCAGCCTCAGAAAAGTGACAAGATACCAAGATTCAATATTGGGGCGGACTAGGGATTTAATAGAACGGAATGGAAAATGTGGTCTTTCTGTGATAGATGATGCCTTTTTAACTGCATTTGTACCTTTTATCTCTTCTTATAGGTATTAATCTATTCCTTTAGGCTATCCTTCCTAAGGAACAGCTTAGTGGATAAAAAACTGCAAGCTTGGGCTCATAGGTTCATCTCCTTATCCCTCCAAAGTTGAAATAGCATCTTTAGATGAATTGACATCAGGATTTAGAGGAGAAGGCAGTAATCTGAGAAGAATTTGTGGAGGTTGGCCAAGATGTTTTCAAGCATATTATTTAAGATGACAAACATGATACTTTACAGCACCATTCAATTAAAGTTGTTCTTGCTAATCAAGCTTTAGAATTGACTCAGAAAGCTGAGGTTTCAGTTCCAGAACTACTTTTTTGTATTATATCTCTTGGCATTGACACAACTTTTTAAAAATATTCTTCTTTGGTACAAAAGAGTATTTTAAACTTGTTTACACTGCTGAAGCTTATATTTAGTACCTGTGGCCGCAGGTATTTTGATTACCTGTTCTATATTGACTTTGAGGCATCTATGGCAGAATCTCGTGCACAAAATGCTTTAGGTCATTTGCAGGTTTATTTCTATCTTTCTTTCAATTGCACGAACTGATCTGTGCATTTCATCGTTGCAGGTGCTGCAATCATCTTAACTTTTTTTATATTAATTGTTTGCCAACTTTGTTGAAATTAGAATCAAAGTACTGCTTAATTTTTTTTTTTTGAAATTATCTTTATGCAATTTCCAGAAAGAAACTTTTGGTCTTAACTTGTGTTTACATCACATACCACTTCCAAAGGATGAACTAGTCCTGTGTATTTTGTATCCAAAGATGAATTACTAAATTTGATGGTTTTTTTTTTTTTTTTTTGTAATGAAAAGAGACGGTATGATTCTTGATGCATAATTCAATACAAACCAAGATATACCTTGACCTTGATTTTAAAATATCTTGACATTTTTATTGTTTACATATCTTTGTAATAATTATTTGTTGCTTCATGGTGTAAGTAGAATTTTAATTGTTTTCTAGGCTATTGTAACTTTTCTTTTGTAGTGCCACTTCACCCTTTATATGCTGAGCTGTCGCCCACTTTATGCTATGCTTCTATTTTATTAGGATAACATGTTTTACCTTTATTGTCATAATGTCTTTACAGATTCAGCATGATTATTTGCTTCTTAAAATACAACATCCTTACATGAATACCCATTTTGTGGTCAGCACCTTGTATTTTTCTTCTCTCGTTAGTCACCTGTATGCTTACTTTGAGTTGGTTCTAAACCCCATTGACATGGATATCTATTTATAACGACTTGAACTGCCCGAGCTCTGTGCATAAACAAACTTTTGAGGCTGAGTGAATATTGTGTCAAAACTGAAGCTGCAGTCTTGGATGCAGATTCAGATAACCTGTTTACTGTGCTATTAGATAACAACCTTGGAATAATATATCTTAAGTTGCAAAGGAAGGCAAAAGGAGTTGAGGCATACACAAGAAAGTTAGAAAAAGGATGAAAGATGTTGACGGTTATTGTTCTCTTTTCATTGGTTGATGATTGGACATAGGAATAATTTCATCAAGAAATCACTTTCCTATTTAAGTCATATGGAGACACTCCAGCTTACAAGAGAAATACATCATCTTCTCTCTAATTGTCTTTTGTTTTTAACCTGTCCTCTAGCTGTAGAACGGCTTGCTACATTTAATTGAAGAATGAAAAGTGAACAAAGAAAAAGGAAAAAGATTGATCAAGGCAGAAATAAGCGTCCACTCTTCTGTGTAACCAACTGCTCTCATGAACACCATATAAGAAAATGAAAGTTTCCTGAATTTCATCATATCTCCTCAATCATTTTATGCCCACCATAGAACTTAGTTAAGTTGTAGTTAGTTTTTTCCCAGCAACCTGCATACAAGATGTCAACTCATTCCTTTCTCTCTGTGTCCCTCTCTCTCTCTCTCTCTCTCTCTCTCTCTCTCTCACATATGTATCTTATTATTCTTCTTATTATCTGGGAGCAAAATGGACCTGTTACTGAGCATTCAGCATAGAGGCGTCATAAGTAGGGTGCAGTTGGAATTTGATGCTCAACTCGTGCCTGCTCTAGCACTTTATAACTTGTATACGGAAGCTGTCAGAGAGAAACTATAGTATGTATTGTCTAGATTTTGGTTTTCCAGAGGGTGTTAAGCAAATTTTAACGGTACTATGTGTGATTTGGTCTATTCACTGTTTGTCACTGTTACTTCGATATTTGTTGTGCTAGTTAATGATTCTGAAAAACAGTGTTAGATCGCATTCTGCTTGAAAGATTAGATTGTATCTGCCTGTCAAATGCCTTGTCATAAGTTATATGTTTTTGTTTAGCAGGAATTTGCAACATTTCTTCGTATACTTGGAAGTTATCCCATTGATGCAGCTGCTTAGCTAGATGCCAAAGGATTAATTTGTTCTGATCCAGTGACTGGTGGAAGGTGAGTATTTTGCAATGTCTTGACTTGCCGTAATCTAGTCTTTGTCTGTAGCTATCCTTTGGGCTTACCAAACTTTAGCAAAACAAACTAGAAGACCTTGGATGAGATATGTTTAAAGCAAATGGATGTATTAACTTCTCAGGAATATCAAATCTTTGGTGAAATACATAAAGGATTAATTGGAATTTTTGCAACTGAATCTGAAGTAGAGGCTTTTATTTGAGGTTGACTGCTACTCCTGACTAATCATAAACCAAAGTTTTAAAATTCCCTGCTTCGAGTATGATGAGTAAAATAAGGGAAAAGTTTTAATTTCTTTCCTCATCCAAATTAAAATGATTTAGAAATATGACTTCATAGACTCGATAATGGGTGAATAACTCAGCAGTATTTTGATCAATTTGCTGGTTAACACACCTAGATGTGCTTTTCCACTTTCTTTGTTTATATAGAAATGTGTCTATACTTTTTAGTTGGCCTTGAACAACATTTTTCAGACACCCACCTGTTTGCCATTTAATAGTCTTGTACTCTCATTCATATAACAAACGACACCAAATTGGGCCTCTTTAGGAGTTGAGACTAGGTCAGATTTGGATACTCTCAGATCCTTAGTTCTTTTCCTTAATGCATTCTGTCCTGCTTGTAGTATGGAAATAACCATCTTTGTTTACTTATTTGTGGCTTCTGTACATATATGAAGAAAGAGTCTAAAGACATTTGTACACTGACCTAATCGAGGGGCATTCTTACAGTTTTTTTTCTTTTTAAGTTTAACGATGTCAAGGGCATCCCTTTTTAAGCCTTCCCTGGTACCAAATAAACTATGCCCAATGCATTCTTATCCCTCCCTCTCATAACTTTTTAGGAAAAGACGAAAGATCCAAGAAAG
This sequence comes from Gardenia jasminoides, assembly GCA_013103745.1. Classification (NCBI taxonomy): domain Eukaryota; kingdom Viridiplantae; phylum Streptophyta; class Magnoliopsida; order Gentianales; family Rubiaceae; genus Gardenia; species Gardenia jasminoides. Next base: position 30,760,922 of record CM023101.1, on the reverse strand, counting down.
TGGATAATACTTTGTGGAGGACATTTGTTTGTACTTAGGACAGAGGTAAGCTACGAGTAGCATTGTTACGTGTTTTAGAAAACATCAGAAAATCTTGTTATTTCTGTCTCTAAGCCAAGGCAGTTTCTAAGGTGGGAAAAGTTTGAGCTTTCATTATTTCTTATGTCTAAAATATTTCTTGAATGATTAGGATGGTAAAAAGCAGTCCCTTGCAAGCTATAGTTTTGGAATTTTTGCCATTAACTTTTTCAGTGATACTACAGTATATGATCTCTAACCAGAAAATGGAAATGTGTTAAAAAGAGGCTATTAAGCTTGTTCCTTTCTTTTGTATTTTTCTTTATTTTCCTTTCAAGACATTGTTCACTAACTATGCTTACGGTGCATGGTCAGTCAGTCCTCAGCACTTTTTAATAAACATTGTTTTTTTTTTTGGCCCCTGTTTTGGGGTTGATTTGGCTTTTTTTCCTATTGTCTAAAATGAACTTTGTAATGTTAGCCTTTCAATACAATGGTTTTTCCAACAAATAATTTGGCAAACTATAATATCCAAACAGAAACAAAAATAAAAAAAATGTAGTTGACATGTTCTTTTCTTGATTCCTTCCCAGCTTATGGCAGTGTGTATTCAGGCTACATTTTGTGCATTTTTTTCATGAAGACGATGGCTTCCAAAAACAAGTTGGATTTGCATGCATCAGCCGTGGGAGCAATTTGCAACATTGGAGTCAATGTTTCAAGCAGCTAGAATTTCTTTTACCGAGAAGGAAGTGGTGAACAGCATAGGAATTGTAGGCATTTCTGTTATTTTATGCGAGGGATTCAATTTGGGGTATAGCTGAGATGCATTTTTGCAACACCTAGTTTTCCTCCACAGTTCTACCAATCTCCCATGCATTCTTCATTCATTAGTTTTGAAACTGGTTAAAGTTAAGATGTTCTAGACTTGACTTTGATCGGTTAGTTGATAGCAATCAGTTAGAGACAAAGAAAATCATGAACTGTTCTTAGTCATTTCGAGCACTTTCTACTACCTCACTGGAAGGTATTCTCAGCCAAGTCCATGCTCTAATAATCACATACAATCAAAAGCACTCTTGATCTATTTCAACTTATTGTTGTGGCTGAGAAGGATAAGGCTGTACTGATCACCACTAGTTGCGTGGCTAAATACGCGAACATGTCCTGATAGGCTATACTTTAAGAAACCTATGCTGCTGAAAGTAGAACGAATCTGAAGTGAATCATCATGTGTCATGAATCTCATGATAAAAAGTCTAAGAAGTTATCATTTTCTGAGTTGTAATACGCATGTTGTCATGTAGTGGAGTCTGTATTGCTTCATGATAATGTGATTAAAACTGCACTCTTTCGTGCTTTTTTGCCTGATGGAAGACAAAAATAGAGTTTGCAAGGTTTCAATCGTCCATGTACATGAGCTCATGGAGTCAGATGTGTTGTGCAGACGTGCAGAAGTGGTGGACCATATTGAACAGAAATGAATATGAGAAAAGAATATTTGCTTAATAAGAAAGGGAAATCAGGTTTTCTTTTGAAGGATATTTAGCGGAAGGTTTAGACTAAGACCTAAATAGATGCACTCATATTTTTCTTTTTCTTTCTTTACCGAGTATAGTTTGTTCAACCACAATATCTAATATTTCGGACCAACAGAGATTGATTGTAGGATCTTTCTTCCCCTTCTATACACAATAGCACGTGTAATTGAAGGGACTTGATTATATGTGGAACACATATTCCTCCGCCCTCTAATTGTCAGCCAGGAGTCTGAGCTGAATTATTCAACAACCATGTCAAAAATCAGGGATGTGATCAATATGAATAACATAGGAGGTGGAGAACAGCTCAAACTTACATTTTGCCTTGTATCTTTACCCTCTATCCCGTTCATAGTTGTCTTTCTTTCTGTCTTTCTTTTTTTTTTTTCCCCCTTTCTTTTGGCCCCTTTTCAGTTTGGAGTGTATTCTAGCTAGGTAATAATAATGATCCACGTGATACAAAGTTACAAACACTTTTAACCTACATTCTTTGTAGCCACTTCATTAATAGGATTCGCATATCACCTCAGTGAGATGAGTCCAAAGCCCTTGGTTTCAAGGGGAGATGGACGGAATGTTTCAGTCTGTAGATCTAAAGATGTTCCAAGAAATCGGATTCATTGTTTTCTCCATTGGCAAGCCATTGGACCAATGGCTAAAAGATACACCTGCTGTAGCATAAGGAGTTTGATCTTTTAGAGTGCCTAATGATGGTTCCTAATGAGTTAATTACATGCAATTTTATTTTATTTTTTTTGGTCAGAAGTCATCATTTGATATTATATCTTGAAAATACAAGTTAAAATTACAAAAGGCGCTATTGCTCAATATCTTCCCGAGCACATTCTAGCAGCCACAGGGGGGAATTATTTTCCCAACTAACATCATTCACAAGTGTAGTAGCATGTTTTGCTAACTTGTGAACTACTCTATTTCCTACTCTATGGACAAAAGAAAAGGATCATTGATGAAACAGCTTTCTCAGGTTGTCGATATCCTCCAAGATAATTACATGCATTTCATGGCACGTTTGTGTTTAGTTACATTTGGTAGTCTATATCAAAATATATAATTGCTTTCTAATGGGAAATGGTAGCGATACATCTTCTTCTGATTACTTAGTTGAACAGAAAAAAGGTTGGGAGTTGAACTCCCGATTAATATATATAGTCATCATTTCATGTTTGTTGTGGAGTTCTGTTTAGAGGCCACAACTAATACCCAATAGAAAGAAAAGTAAGATTACAGCACAACCAAAGTGCGAGAGTATTCTTGAAGAATGAAGGATTATGCTTTATTGTATGTTTTGTGCTTGCTTGAGTTTTTGAGGGGTTTGCCAACTTGCAGCTGTCAATCTCAATTTTAGAACACTTATTCCTAAAAGTATTCGACTCGTTACAGAAAATTAAACAAGAAGAGCCCTCAATGATCTCAGCTTTCAAGGTCACCTTCAAACATGACTCAGATTTCGTTCTTCTCAACAAATTCGTATGAAAATGCACTAAGAATTTTTATCCCTCCTTTAACTTTGGAAGATGGGTAAGGCCAAAAGGCAAATACAAGCATTGCATGGTAGGCAGCAGACCCATGGTTCTAGTAGTGGTGGAAAATTCCACGCCATTCATGGAGTATAATTAAAAAGTTCCACAATATTTGTTGATTATATAATTGCATGACGAATAATTTTTTAAAAAAATTCTTACGTACTAAAAAAAATATTTTCGACACTGCTAAGTGATATCAAAAAGTCAAAAAATATGTTTTTAAAAGAACAAATCGACACTCCTTTCAGTATTTCTTGATGATAAGTTAGTCACATATGGAGTAGTAATTCATTTTCTATAGGAATTTTAATATTGTGGTAGGCCTCTTTATTTGTAAAGTATGGTATAAAGTGCTGGTTTCACATGCATTAAAATTTGTATATTTTACAAATGTATTTCCAACTTTTAGTGAACATTGTACGGCCAGTCTAGACTATGGTCTATGTCAGACATTGTGGTAGTTATAGAGTGGGAATATTGTCCCGTGACCAGGTTCAATGAATCTACAAAGTGTTTCTTTTCCACATGTCATTTCTCTGCCTTTATAGGCGAGACGTGACACAGTGAATACACAAGAACAGATAATTAGGGTTGTTCGCATCATGGTCTTGGCTGCTTTTCTTCTTCTTATTATTCAAGTTCATGTTGCCCGATCTTCTTAGGTGCGAGCCTAAAGGTACTTCTGTCCCTTTTCTTTCGACTAGTTTCTTGAAAATGAAGATTAATTTTGCATGAAAACGTATATCATAATCTTGTATTGAAGAGCAGGTATTTCTTTTCTCAAGAGAATTTTATAAGTTCTGTTCTTAGAACATCATCTTCTATTCCTATGGTTTCTTGGATTACAGAGATTTTTGCTTCTTTCTAGCCATGTCTAGCACACCTTGTAGATACATAGGTTCCACAAGTCACAGGTTTTAGGATTTTCATTCAGGGTCAGATATATATGCATCCATTTTTGCTTCTGATAACTTTCTTGCACTTTTTACATAGTTAATATTTGAAGCCCTAAATGGTAGTAAAGGTACATGCCAAAATTTAGCGGCAAAAATTAGTACATATTTTTTAATGTTTCATAGTAGTACACGCACGTCTTCTTCTTGAAATATACCTACATTTAGTTTTTTTTATTAAGCACATGAGTGATGGGATTTAAGAAACCGAAAAGGGAAAAAGGAGGAAAGAGAATGGAGGAAATGAACCAAGACTTCCAATTTCTAGTGCTCTAACAGTAACTATTGACCCAAAACTTCTGTAGTTGAAATTTATATTTAATTGTTTTCATTTTCATGTAAAAAAGTTGATATGGAAATGTAAGCATATGCTTTAAATCTAGCAAATGTTTCAAACTGTTGTGGTCCCAAATGTATGCCACATAAATTTTGTTCGTGGCAATATGGTATAACCTTGTACATTAGGAGCACTTAAAGTGTGTAGAGTGGTCCTCTGCCTTAGGCCATGCTACCCAAATAGGTTCTAGTAGTGAATTGGTTAGTAATTGCAAAATAAGAAAATTAAGCAGCTTAGAGGAGCACTAATCAAACCTAAAGTAATAAGATATTACATTTTTATTAACTAGAAATCTTGGGTCTTTCTTGTTTCCTAAGGATTAAGTAATAAGAAATGAAAGTGACTATTTGTATCAATTTTTTAAAATGATAGCGGCAGAAAACTTACATACAATTGGACGTGAACTAATGTGTAAGTGAATTATAAATTATAATGTGGTGTCGAAGTATCTAAAAGCCTAATAATCTACTTATTTTATTAGACGAATAGATCTCATTGTCAACTAGTCTGTCACGCTGACATATATCTTTGACATAACCAAGAACTTTTCAGGAAATGGACAGGAAACTGAACTTTTCAATGTCGGATCTCAACTCTCAAGTCCACTGAAATGCAGGAAGTAGCAACCAAGAAGCTGTAATTTCCAGTTTATGGAAAATCACTTCATGGACTTCCGCCAATGTAGTTGAGAAGATTATTATGATAATAGAATCATGGATTATGAAGATGCTGTGAATTTTGCAAATCTTTACAGCGGACGTTTGTTTGGAGAGTTCCCCCACAAACTTCACAGATATTGCTCCACTTTTATGGCTAAGAGAATGAAGACAGTTATATTTCCTTTTATCAAAGATGATTTGTCTATGTAATAAGAGTAGCATTCTTTTGCAAACAAGTGGAAGCTAATGTTTCGTATTGGTATATTTCCTTTCCACAAGTTGAAAGTATGTCACCAAAGAAAATGAAATAAATAACTGAGGTGCTTTGAGAGTTAGAATAATAAAATCTTCAAGTTTTTGCGTCCTCAAAATCATTTGATTTATGAATAGCGATATTTTTTGGTGTATGCTTTGAGAAGTTACAGCTACAAAATTGGCTTTTAGCCTGACAACATTTCTCTGTTTTAACTTATATTATCACATAAGTTGCTAGAAGGAAAAATACATCTAGACCATAAGGGTATATTGTCGAACCCTTTGGATCTGTATTACTATACAGTGCAAAGTTTAATTTTGGGTCTATTTGGTTAGCATAATTTGTATAATAAAAAAAAAAGATTTTCAAATACTATTTAACTTGCATCATAATCATAATTTCTAATCACTTTTTTATTTCACATATATCACATTATAAAAAGTGCTGTAGGATTATTCTAAATAATTTTTTTCTAAATAATCTTCTGTCTAAGCACAACCTTTACAAGTATAACGTCATTCAAACAACCAATAAAGAAATTCTTTTACACATCCGTCACTGTGCTTCGCCTTCTTATGCTCATCTTTTCTTCTTTTGGGGGCCCAAACAAGAAAAGTATGAGCCAGCTTATGATACAAATGCCAATTCGACCATAAAATAGCCAACATGATCCAATGCATTCTTTCATGACTAAGACCTTTTCTCATCTTACTGAAGTGGCGTGATATATCTGTGTTAATAAAACTGTCCAAATAAAACTGCTCAAGAAGCCATTTTAGGGTCTGGATCGGTGCATATCCGATTGGGCTGCAAATACCTATAGTTACTTCTAGAACCAATCAATATTTCCTACTCTTAATTTAAAGGTTTTTGAAACTAGTGGATCTGGATTTTTGACAAATGTATAAAAGGAAAACTACAATTCACTTTAAAGATATTTGTACAATTGCAGACTTCCATGCATGTCACATATATCAAAAGAAAGTTTCGAATTTAAATAGACGTTGTATGTGATGCATTCGACTTTCAACGTCAAAGATATTTTAAAATCTACAATGTAAGAAATATAAATCCTTGGCCTGTGTGGATTCGCTGTTTTTGGATCTGTTTTTGAAAAACTGTATTTCACATCCCAAATGCTACAGTAATACACCAAAAAAAAAATTCCAAAAACATCAATCCAAACAAATATTTCAAAAACAAATTATACATACAAAAAAAAAAAAAAATTCCCTTCTTCTTCCACCCAACCCCACCACCACCTTCTACCCCCCTCCACCTTCCCTCTCGCTCTCCCTCCCCCTCTCTCTTTCTCCCCTTCTCTCTTTCTTTCCCTCCCCCTCCTCCCCTTCTCTCCCCTCCCCGCATCCCCCCTCCCCCTCCCATCCAAATTAAAATTTTATTTGAAATATTTTTGAAACATTTTTAAAATTAAAATTTTATTTGGGGTAATTTTTTAGGGCTTTTTTTAAAATTAAAATTTTATTTGGAGTATTTTTTGGGGCATTTTTAAAAATTAAAAACATATTTGGGATATTTTTTGGCATTTTCAAATTAAAAATTTATTTGGGGTAATTTTTTGGGGCATTTTAAAATTAAAAATTCATTTACTGTATTTTTTGGGCATTTTTAAAATTAAAAATTATTTGGGGTAATTTTTTGGGTATTTTTAAAATTAAAAATTTATTTGGGGTAATTTTGGTGCATTTTTAAAATTAAAATTTATTGGGAGTAATTTTTTGGAGCATTTTTAAAATTAAAAAATTATTTGGGGTAGTTTTTGGGGGGTATTTTTAAAATTAAAATTTTATTTAGTATTTTTTTAGTGCATTTTTAAAATTAAAATTTTATTCAGGATAATTTTTAATTCATTTTTAAAATTAAAATTTATTTGGGGTAATTTTTTGGGGTATTTTTAAAATTATAAATTTATTTGGAGTAATTTTTTGGGGCATTTTTAAAATTAAAAATTTATTTAGGGTATTTTTAAAATTAAAATTTATTTGGGTATTGTTTGGGGCATTTTTAATATTAGAAATTTATTTGGGGTATTTTTTGGGGCATTTTTAATATTAGGAATTCATTTGGAATATTTTTGGAATAATTTATTTGGGGTTTTTTTTTAAAATTAACCCACCCCCAGCACCACCCACCAATACCGCCCACCACATAGAAATTGTTGTGACTGATGTGCGGCACCAAGTCAAATTTTATACAAATTGCAACATTGGTCCTCTAGAAATTGTCTGCAATATATATATATATATATATATATATATATTTCACATGTGCGGCACCGATGGATCAAGAAAAAAAAAATTGAGCCACACATTATGGACTTTTTTCCAATGCAGCAATAATTGGAGGAATTTGCCCTTGATTATATGTGCAACACATATTCCTTCACCCTCTAATTATAAGCTAGGATTTTGAGCTGAATTATTCAGCAACCATGTCAAAAATCAAGGATGTGATCAATATGAATAACAAAGGCAGGGGAGAACAGCTCAAACTTACATTTTGCCTTGTATCTTTACCCCCTATCCCGTTCATAGTTTTCTTTCTTTCCGTCTTTCTTTTTTTTTTTTCCTTTTTTTTTGGCCCCTTTTCAGTTTGGAGTGTATTCTAGGTAATAATAATGATCCACATGATACAAAGTTACAAACACTTTTAACCTACATTTTTTTGTAGCTACTTCATTAATAGGAGTCGCATATCACCTCAGTGAGATGAGTCCAAAGCCCTTGGTTTCAAGGGGAGATGGACGGAATGTTTCAGTCTGTAGATCTAAGATGTTCCAATGGCTAAAAGATACACCTGCTGTAGCATAAGGAGTTTGATCTTCTAGAGTGCCTAATGATGGTTCCTAGTGAGTTAATTACATGCAATTTTTTTTTTTTTTGGTCAAAAGTCATCATTTGATAGTATATCTTGAAAATACAAGTTAAAATTACAAAAGGAGCTATTGTTCAATATCTTCCTGGGCACATTCTAGCAGCCACAGAGGGGAATTATTTTCCCAACTAACATCATTCACAAGTGTAGTAGCATGTTTTGCTAATTTGTGAGCTACTCTATTTCCTACTTTATGGACAAAAGAAAAGGATCATTGATGAAACAGCTTTCTCAGGTTGTCGATATCCTCCAAGATAATTACATGCATTTCATGGCACGTTTGTGTTTAGTTACATTTGGTAGTCTATATCAAAATATATAATTGCTTTCTGATGGGAAATGGTAGCGATACATCTTCTTCTGATTAATTAGTTGAACAGAGAAAAGGGTGGGAGTTGAACTCCCGATTAATATATATTAATCATCATTTCATGTTTGTTGTGGAGTTCTGTTTAGAGGCCACAACTAATACCCAATAGAAAGAAAAGTAAGATTACAGCACAACCAAAGTGCAAGAGTATTCTTGAAGAATGAAGGATTATGCTTTATTGTATGTTCTGTGCTTGCTTGAGTTTTTGAGGGCTTTGCCAACTTGTAGCTGTCAGTCTTAATTTTAAAACACTTGTTCCTAAAAAGTATTCGACTAGTTACAGAAAACCAAACAAGAAGAGCCCTCAATGATCTCAACTTTCAAGGTCACCTTCAAACATAACTCAGTTTCGTTCTTCTCAACAAATTCGTATGAAAATGCACTAAGAATTTTAATCCCTCCTTTAACTTTGGTAGATGGGTAAGGCCGAAAGGCAAATACAAGCATTGCATGGTAGGCCGTAGACCCATGGTTCTGTAGTGGTGGAAAATTCAACGCCATTCATGGAGTATAATTATAAAGTTCTACAATATTTGTTGATTATATAATTGCATGACACCGCTAAGTGATGTTAAAAAGTCAAAAAACAAGTTTTTAAAAGTACAAATCGATACTCCTTTCAGTATTTCTTGATGATAAGTTAGTCACATATGGAATAGTAATTCATTTTCTATAGGAATTTTAATATTGTGGTAGGACTCTTTATTTGTAAAGTATGGTATAAAGTGCTGGTTTCACATGCATTAAAATTTGTATATTTTACAAATGTATTTCCAACTTTTAGTGAACATTGTACGGCCGTCTATACTATGGTCTATGTCAGACATTATGGTAGTTATAGAGTGGGAATATTGTCCCGTGACCAGGTTCAATGAATCTACAAAGTGTTTCTTTTCCACATGTCATTTCTCTGCCTTTATAGGCGAGACGTGACACAGTGAATACACAAGAACAGATAATTAGGGTTGTTCGCATCATGGTCTTGGCTGCTTTTCTTCTTCTTATTATTCAAGTTCATGTTGCCCGATCTTCTTAGGTGCGAGCCTAAAGGTACTTCTGTCCCTTTTCTTTCGACTAGTTTCTTGAAAATGAAGATTAATTTTGCATGAAAACGTATATCATAATCTTGTATTGAAGAGTAGGTATTTCCTTTCTCAAGAGAATTTTATAGGTTCTGTTCTTAGAACATCATCTTCTATTTTTATGGTTTCTCGGATTATACAGATTTTTGCTTCTTTCTAGCCATGTCTAGCACACCTTGTACATACATAGGTTCCACAAGTCACAGGTTTTAGGATTTTCATTCAGGGTCAGATATATATGCATCCATTTTTGCTTTCTGATAACTTTCGTGCACTTTTTACATAGTTAATATTTGAAGCCCTAAATGGTAGTAAAGGTACATGCCAAAATTTAGCTGCAAAAATTAGTAATTATTTTTTAATGTTTCATAGTAGTAGACGTATCTCTTCTTCTTGAAATATACCTACATTTAGTTTTTTTTTTTATTAAGCACATGAGTGATGGGATTTAAGAAACCAAAAAGGGAAAAAGGAGGAAAGATAATGGGGGAAATGAACCAAGACTTCCAATTTCTAGTGTTCTAACATTAACTATTGACCCAAAACTTCTATAATTGAAATATATATTTTATTGTTTTCATTTGCATGTAAAAAAGTTGATATGGAAATGTAAGCATATGCTTTAAATCTCGCAAATGTTTCAAACTGTTATGGTCCCAAATGCATGCCACATAATTTTTGTTCGTGGTGATATGGTATAACCTTGTATATTATGAGCACTTAGTGTGTGTGAGTGATCCTCTGCCTTAGGCCATACTACCCAAATAGCTTCTAGTAGTGAATTAGTTAGTAATTGCAATGTAAGAAAATTAAGCAGCTTAGAGGAGCATTAATCAAACCTAAAGTAATAAGATATTACATTTTTTATTAACTAGAAATCTTGGGTCTTTCTTGTTTCCTAAGGATAAAGTAACAAGAAATGAAAGTGCCTATTTGTATCAATTTTTTAAAATGATAGCGACAGAAAACTTACATACAATTGGACGTGAACTAATGTGTAAGTGAATTATAAATTATAATGCGGTGTCGAAGTATTTAAGGGTCTAATAATCTACTTATTTTATCATTAGACGAAGAGGTCTCATTGTCAACTAGTCTGTTACGCTGACATATATCTATTGTCAACTAGTCTGTCACGCTGACATATATCTTTGACATAACCAAGAACTTTTCAGGAAATGAACAGAAACCGAACTTTTCAATGTCGGATCTCAACTCTCAACTCCACTGACATGCAGGAAGTTAGAACCAAGAAGCTGTATTTTTCAGTTTATGGAAAATCACTTCATGGACTTCCGCCAATGTAGTTGAGAAGATTATTATGATAATAGAATCATGGATTATGAAGATGCTGTGAATTTTGCAAATCTTTACAGCGGACGTTTGTTTGGAGAGTTCCCCCACAAACTTCACAGATATTGCTCCACTTTTATGGCTAAGAGAATGAAGACAGTTATATTTCCTTTTATCAAAGATGATTCGTCTATGTAATAAGAGTAGCATTCTTTTGCAAACTAGTGAAAGCTAATGTTTCGTATTGGTTTCTTTTATAGACAACTTTTTTATTCTTTCCATAAATTGAACGTATGTGACCAAAGAAAATGAAATAAATAACTGAGGTGCTTTGAGAGTTAGAATAATAAAATCTTCAAGTTTTTGCGTCCTCAAAATCATTTGATTTATGAATAGTGATTTTGTTTTGGTGTATGCTTTGACAAGTTATAGCTACAAAATTGGCTTTTAGCGCTGACAACATTTTTCTGTTTTAACTTATATTATCATATAAGTTGCTAGAAGGAAAAATACATCTACACCATAAGAGTATATTGTCGAACCCTTTGAATCTGTATTACTATATAGTGCAAAATTTTGGGTGCATTTGGTTAGCATAATTTTCTTTAAAAAAATTTCAAATATTATTTAACTTGCATCATAATCGTAATTTCTAATCACTTTTTTATTCCACATATATCACATTATAAAAAGTGCTGTAGTATTATTCTAAATAAATTTTTTCTAAATAATCTTCTGTCTGAGCACAACCTTTGCAAGTATAATGTCATTCAAACAATCAATAAAGAAATTCTTTTACACATCCGTCACTGTGCTTTGCCTTCTTATGCTCATCTTTTCATCTTTTGGGGGCCCAAACAAGAAAAATATGAGTAAGCTTATGAGCCGAAGGCCAATTCGGCCAGAAAATAGGCAACATGATCCAATGCATTCTTTCATGACTGAGACCTTTTCTCATCTTACTGAAGTGGCGTGACATATCTGTATTAATAAAACTGCTCAAGAAGCCATCTTAGGGTCCTTAATTAAGATAGTTGTCATAGTTTGTGTAAAACTCCTCAAGAAGCCATTTGATGTCGTATTGGTGCATATCTCATTGGGCTAGTTACTTCTAGAACCAATCAATATTTCCTACTCTCAATTTAAAGGTTTTTGAAACTAGTGGACCTGGATTTTTGACAAATGTATAAAAGGAAAACTACAATTCACTTTTAAAGATACTTTTACAATTGTAGACTTCCCTGCATGTCACATATATCAAAAGAAAGTTTCGAATTTAAATGGACATTGAATGTGATGCATCCGACTTTCAATGTCAAAGATATTTTAAAATCTACAGTGTAAGAAATATGAATCTTTAGTTTTTGTTAAAGGTACTAAGGACAATTGAGCAAAGCGAATCGAATGTATTAAAAATGCAAACATAAAGGGGCCAAATTGAGACGAACATTTCACAAAAGGGACCAAATATGCTAGAGTCAAAATACGAGAAACCAAAGTGAAACCACTCCAAAACTTGGAGGATTTTTTCAAATACAAAGACACTTCGCTTTGCTTTTTTCCTTTTAGAAATTGACTACTATCAGATTTTGTTGAGACTAGCTAGAAATACTTGATGCCAGCTGTGATTAGACAGGGCAAATTTATCAGAATAATGTTAAAATCAAAATTTATCCGCCGAATAGTGTTCTTTTTTTTTTTCTTCTCCATCTAGCGGTGCCGCACATTTGAAGTCTTGACACTAATAATTTGAATTTTTTTCCGCATTTGACTTAAAATTGTGGGGCATGTGTGCAATTTCTTAAAATTTTCTTACGGTGGCACATTTAATGTCTTGACACCGAAAAAAAAAATTTACATGAGAGGTGCTGCACAATTAATGTGCGGCACCCCTCACATTGGTTAAATAAAATTTCAAAAAATTTAAAAAAAAATTGGGGTGAGGGGTGCCGCACCCCTCACATTTAAAAAAAAAATAAAAAAAAAAAACTTGGCAAGGAGGTGCCGCACACTAAGTGTGCGGCACCTCTCCCATTAAATAAAAAAAAAAATGTATGCTAGTTAAAAAAATCTTCTGGCACTGGTGCTCGTCCACTTGCCTCCATGCTTTCACCGCATTGCACGCCATTTGTATCAGAGCACGTCATCGCGGCCTTTGGTTGGGTCGGTGCCCTTGATTTCCATAATAATTATCCTTATATGATATATTGAGCTTGATTTAGATATATCAAACAATATTGCACGGGGCAAGGCTTATCCAATGCACACTCTGTTGTTGGGTAGAGACTACAGGTTACCAAAAAAAAAAAAAAAAAACTATCCACTGACTTGTTAGAAAAATTCTTAGTTGTAATTCATCTTTACGTTTTTATCTTGGATTATGATGAAAATTGAGTTCAATCTCCAATTAATGCATGATCTTATCTCGAGATGGTGGAGGATAAGGCGCTATTAAATTGATATTTTGTAAGGACATTGGAAATAAATATCCTGTATCTATTTTATAAAGTAGAAATAATTGGAGATTACATCAGTTAATGCTGATAATCTCTTGTTTTTGTTTCGATCCGGGGAAAGGGTTTATCAAGACAAACATTACATTTACGTTGTCGCAACTTTCAAGATGGTTTAGCCGAAAAAGGGCAAAAAAACAACGAAGGAAGTTGCAAGAGACCAGGCCTATGCACTTTTACGTTTTCCACTGTTTTGTCAAACAGCAGCTGTCTGATTGAGGAATCAGCCATATCTCCAAAGACTATTAAGAGTTAAAGAGCAAGACAGCCAATTTGCATTAACGACGCAGGGTCACCGTTGCTTTCTCGAATTTTTAGTTTGAGAATCAACTGTGTGACCGGAAGGCCCACCCCTTGATTATCCATACTCTGCTGCCAATTGGATCCCCAGGCCCCATTTTTCCTGGCACCACCTCTCACATAGTTGTTGGTCCATTCTGCATATTTAGGACAAGAGGTGTAAGTGTAAAGTTTTGTTATGTCTGCTAGCATACATTTTTTTTTTTTTTTTTTTATTTAATGGGAGAGGTGCCGCACACTTAGTGTGCGGCACCTCCTTGCCAAGTTTTTTTTTTTTATTTTTTTTTATAAATGTGAGGGGTGCCGCACATTCAATGTGCGGCACCCCTCACCCCAATTTTTTTTTAAATTTTTTGAAATTTTATTTAACCAATGTGAGGGGTGCCGCACATTAATTGTGCGGCACCTCTCATGTAAATTTTTTTGCACGGTTTTACTTAAAATGCGCACCGATAAAAAATTTTAAGAAATTACATGCACAATTTTTCAAATGCGGAAAAAAAAAAATTCCAAATTAATTCTGGTGCCGCACATCAAATGTGCGGCACCGCTAGATGGAGAAGAAAAAAAAAATGAACACTATTCGGCGGATAAATTTTAATTTTAACATTATTCTGATAAATTTGCCGATTAGACAGTATCAAGATTCTATTGGACCTTTATTCGCAGAAATGTATGATTGGTTGTTAAATCCCAGACAAGCGCCACCCCAGAATAGAATAAATTAGTCTGACTCAGATCTGCAGCAGCCACTTTTGTGGGGATCAAGTTCCTCTCCATTCACATTTTGGACTTCAGAGAACAATTAACAGTGGGAGATGGATTTTAAAATTGGATAGTAGGGATTGAATTTGAGGCACAAATTCTAATAAGTAAAAAAATTTATTGTATTTTTACATGTTATTGTTGTAGGGTTCGTTTGATGGGTTTTAATAAGTGAAAAAAATTTTAATAGCATTAAAAATCCGTCTATTGGGTGCTCATAGAGTGCGTTTGGATAGTAGATTTTTTGGGATAATTTGTTGAAAAGAATACTGTAGCACTACTGTAGCACTTTTTTGATGTGATGTATCTGAGATAAAAAGGTGATTGGAATTTGTGTCGATGATGTAAGCAAAATTTTTTAGCTAAATAGAAGCAATCCAAACACACTCATAAGATATACTTTAAATGTGAGATTTTTAGAAATGTTATATTAATTAGATAAAAATGTATAAATATAAAGAAAAGTAATAATTCTTAATATGCGCATATGCATGATGAGTTTAGTGAAATTTAGGCATGCTAATGAGTGCCTAATAAACAACCGTTGAAAAAGATAGTTGTGTTATTGTTTATTTTTATTATATCCGTGTCTATACTATACCATGTAATTGTCACTGACAATTGTAAAACTCGGGATCCCTTGTGTGCTAAGGTCAGTTATTGGGTACTATAGTTATTTTATCAGATTTCATATCTTGATGATATCATGATTTGCTCTAAATTAACGATTACGATGTGTCTGTAACATGCTTACGCTAGCTTTCCTCGATTATTGGTATCTTAATCATCCAAAAGTATGCTTCTTCCAAGAAAAGCTCCTTAAAAAAAAAGGAAAAAAAATCCCAATGAAATATTACTTTAATACCTCAGACAAAGGAAACTGTTTGACACTATTATCCCTTGCAAGCTGTTTTCAACAGTTATTTGACCAAAAAAAATAAAATAGAAGAAACTTTGCAATATCATACAAATTAATAACCTACCAAGTTTTATTATAAAGCACAAAATTATGTCCAGCACACAAGAATTATATTCGAATTCCACATTCCTAGCTATTCTTTATTTTTGTTTTTGTTTTATTTAGTTATTTAGTTTTGGACCCTATTTGCAGAAGGAAAAAGGAAAATGTGAAATACATTAAATAGGTCTAGATGGATGCCATATTTATTTATTAACTCATTTCTCTAGTTTGGAAAATATTCCGTTATCTTGCATAAGTTTCAACATGTATTTTCTACAAATCTCTTTTTCTTTTCTCTCAAAATTCTCGATACAATACCTTCAAAACCAATCTTTCTCCTTCATTTTCATGACCAGAATGCGCCATTTTTCGACTAAACGGTAACTAATCGTGATTATGGCAAATGTCGGCATAAGCTGACATTAACAGTAAAAGTTTTTCTATAAGTCACCTAAAACCTAAAAGAGTGGGTGCAGAAAAGAATATTGCATTTTATGGAGTGATAAGGACTAGACCTGTCTCTATGTTGTGATTGCATGACCATTTTCCGATTACTATAACTAACAAAGTAACTACAAAATTTGCTACTTATTGCCATAACTACTCTAAATCCTTCACTCGTTCCCTTAATCTACGGGTTATGTCACGTTCAGGCTGCTTTTATGTTGGTCGATGTGGACTCGGGCCTCTCCAGTCCAGTTCTGTTCAGCTCCGTCTAATTTTTTTTTTAAATAAACTAGTTGGAAATGGTTCAACAGGATTTGCTTGATAATGAAAACTCCATTAATGACAGAAAGTACATAAGATATATCACAGATATATCTGATGTAAAAAATCATTACATTTAATAAAACTATAAAATATATAATATTACCTGTGAATCATGAATCATCAGATCTGACCAATTGCACAAGTTACTCCATAAATATCTATTCATATCCATTCCTTCAAATCTATTATCCAAATGGTTCAAGTTCAAAACTGATGCTGTGATTTGACGGAAAAATTAAGAAATTTCAGATCTAATATATAGCTCCATCTAATTGTTATATTGACACAATTTTGATATAAATACATAAGGTTTCAATATGTATTAAATTTATATCAATTTAGATTGAAATAGTTCTATTTTTCACAAGAGGAAACAAGTGGAACCGGAGACGCGCCATTTCGGGTTGAGGTGATCTGGCATGGACATGAATGTGACATTGATTTGGATTAGATTTGGCAGTAGACATGAGGATGCTGACACCATGTGGAAGGTGAAAAAGTGCCATCCCCTTTTCCTTTATTTTTCTTACTTTTTCACATATTCTTCTGAATTTCTTAACTCTTTTCTTTGATACAATACAATAATAAACAAAAAAGAACTTATTGCAAACCCATGCCTTTTCTTTTATTTTTTATTTTTTTGCCATACTGAGTATAAACATGTATTGCATGGATTGATCCTTTTTTCTCCTAAATTGTCAATTAAGCACATAAATGCATATAATCATTGAGCATTAGCGAGCCAGGATTTAGACTTTGGGCTGGCAAAAGTAAAGTAATTAATTTTGATTGTGTGTAATGCATAGGATGCAAATTAATAAGTAAATAAACATCAAGAACTCTTCCGATAAAAAGAAAAAATAATAAGAGCTCACAAAAAAAAATGTGGAATAAGTTTGAATTTGTCTCTTCTCCCAAGATTAATAATGACTTAGAACGTAAGATATTAAATCAAAATATACAAATTAGGCAACTGAAAAAGAAGCTATCCGAGTCGGCATCTATGTGGATGGGGCCTTGGGTGTTCTATTTTTACGTATATAAAATAGAATTCTAAGAAAAATAGTTTTAAATTGTAAAACATTGAAAAAAAAAATGAAAGCATATAACTAATAAGTCACTCATAACTTTACTGTCTTGGTGGCAAACAAACAAGAACAGGGAAAAGATGATAAGGAAAATGCAAAGTTGTTGAGCATGCTTTGCTCACAATTTTCTTGTTTCCGGTGGCAGATCTTCTTTACCTCATAAGTCTGTAGAAAAATTTGGATATGCATAATTGTTTGGATTGTTATTATTTGTCCAAAACATTTTACTTACATTATTGATATAATTTCCAACCAACTTTTTATCTCATATATATTATATGAAAAAAGTACCACAGTATTTTTATAAAAGATTATTCCAAATAATCTACTATCCAAACATATAAACAACTAATATTTGGCTGTTATCCAAGAAATAACATTTTTTCATCTTTCAATTAACGGCAATTATTAAGTGATTGGTCTAGATCCAAGAAATATTTTTCCTGTTTCTATTAACTGCAATTATTAAGTGATTAAAAAAAAGCAACTAAATGCTCACTAAATATGGCTTACTAATCTATAGGTGTATTGGACTAAACATTTGAGAGGCTAGCTAGCACTCTTTTTATAAAATCCCAAGTTTGTGACCGACATCAAAATCCTTCTAAAGTTAATGATCAATAAGCTCTTTTGCAACAATTATTTTATCCTTTTCTTGTCTTGTCAATTCAAGGGCAGTCTTTAGACAGTTGAGTGTGTTTTAATAGTAGATTTTTTGGTATAATTTTGTGAAAAAAGAAATAGTATAACACATTTTTTATTTGATGTATGTAAGAGAAAAAAGTGATTGAAAACTATGTTGATGATGCAAACCAAAAAATTTTGGACAAATAATATTAATCAAAACAAGCCAGTGGAAGCTGTAATGCCATTCATTGTACAATATCTTTTGGCCCTTTTGTTTCCTTTCATTACCTCTTTATTGTTCTTTTATTTTTTTGGATCTTTGTCTTTTCAAATATTTTGGGGGAGGGACTTACCTAGTTAGGTGAAATCTATATAAAATAATTGCATGGACTAATATTACAGACTGATCATCTGTGTGCGTGTTTGTTTATATATATATATATATGTGTGTGTGTGTGTGTGTGTGTTAGAAGCAGCTATGGCTTTGGATTGCTCATTTTTAGCTAAAAAATTTTGATTGCATCATCAACACAAATTCCAATTACCTTTTATCCGGGATCACATCAAAAAAAGTCTTCTGATGCTACAGTATTCTTTTCAACAAATTATCCCAAAAAATCTACTATCCAAACGTACGTACTTTGGATAGGAAATTTACTCCCAAAATTTACTTGCTTGCATCGTCAACACATTTTCCAACCACATTTTTATCTCACACATATCACATCAAACAAGTGCTACAGTGTGCTACAGTGTTTTTTTTCAAACAATTATTTCAAATAATTAAAACTGCTTACATCTGGCAATGCTGCCCATTGTTTCCTCGAAGACGGTGAACAGCAATGACAAAATCTGCAATTTGAGTGTAGTTTAAATTAATTGCAGCATAGGAAAAGACAGGGGCAGGTGATGGATTCTATAATATTGTGGATTAATTTTGCTGCTTAAAGCACAAGTCCTACAAATTTGACTCTGGTTTTTTTGGTCCAAATATCGGTGCACAAAGTCAAAAGGTGTGGCCGAGACGAGATAGATCACATTCACACGGATATGTGACGGGAAGAAGACAATTATTATACTCTCATGGGAAGGATCTGGAGTGTTTGCCCTTCAAGTACTGATAAAAATGTAACCATGTCAATACGAAATTTGAATAGTAGGTTAGTTGGAATAATTTAAAAAAAATATTATAGCACTTTTTTGATGCAATTGATGTAAGATAAAAAAGTGATTAAAAATTGTACTGATGATACAAGTAAATAAATTTTGATAAAAAAAATAAATTTTGGCAAAAGAAAATCCACTATCCAAACAAACTTTGCTTTTATAAGCCTTCGATGTTTCAAAGTTTTGGATAAATTTGCAAACCAAATTAAGGATCCATTATATGTGGGATCAAATTGCCGCATTCTATACTTAAGGGATCAAATTTGAAACTATACAAATTTTGTATGCAATGATTCTCAAGTACCTGTAATTGTTGTTTAAAATTCAACTATAAAGATATTAGAAGAAGGGGCTTTTTATTTTTTATCCTTAAGATAAAATACATAAAATTATCATACACCTCCTAAATTGTAAACAATTTCTTGGAAAAAATTCAAATTTCTACAGAAAAATTGACATGCAACTCGCATCTTATATAATATTGTGTAGAGCCCTAAGAAAATATCTAGTATTATTACATCAATAGCAAATAAAGACAAATAAAAAAAAAAAAAATCTTTGCACCAGTGCAGGACCATATGTACATTGAACACATGAATGTTCCCTATTAATTTTCCATGCAGGAGCATAGGTCTTGGTAAGTGATGTGCATTAATACTCTTACCAGAAGGTGGTACAGAATATCACTTTCCTACCCAAGGGTCATCTGGTGATATGGGGAAAATTGCACTTTTCTTTTACCCCAAAAAAAAAAAAAGTTGCACTTTTCCTAGTATATTTATCTGGTGCTTGCCGACCCTTTAGCTTCTTATGATTGAAATCCGAAGGAAGGGTTTTTTCCCCAGTGTTATTTTAGTGAATTTTCCAAAAAAAAAAAAAAAAACAGAGAGAGAGAGAGAACTGTAATCTTTAGTGATTTCTCAGAATGCCCCCTCATCTAGTTATTGTAGAGATGAAATTAAATGATGAGATGGAGATATTAAGTACTGGTGATTGCATGAAGTAATTTTCACCAACTCTGTATGTCTTTTTAAGTACATTAATAGGACATGCCTCAATCGTTAGCTACTGCAAATCTCAACATAGTAAGACAATGTGTAATCGCATTCACCCAATAAAAGGAAGAATGAAATTCATACCACTACTATTAAAAAATTGAATATGAAAAAAAGTCTGTCTAATGGGTGCTTACTAGACAATCGTTGAAATGTACTTAAGATGTTAGATTTTTGGAAATGTAATATTAATTAGGAAAAGCATATAAATGTAAGGAATTATAGTAACCATTAGTGTGTGTGTATATATATATATATATGGAAAGTTCGATGAAATCTAGTTGTGGTAAGAGTAACATTGAACGTTCATTAAAAAAAAATCCTAAGAAAAGGAATAAAAGGTAAGCGGTCCTTAGTAAATCCAATTTCAACTGCAGTTGATGTGCCTAAATTTTCTTTTTGTTAAACATTAAAAGGATTTAATTAACAAGTATCCACTCGTTGAAAGATGTCTCGTATTAGTTTTTCAATTGAAATTGAATAAAAGAAAAAAGCTTAAAATATATGGAAATCTACGTGTAAGTGTGTGAATTCACCTAATATTTTTAATAAAAAATTCAAATTAAAATTTAAAGCCAACCCTTCAGATCGAATTATTTTTGTTTGCGATTCCATCTGAACCGTTGATTGTAAACCTACAACTTTTAACCGTACACAGTTACATTCCCAGTTTTAACCGTGTCAACAGCCAGAATCAAAGCTGGAAATTCAGAACCTAATAAACTAACCGCGTTTGCACGCTCTACAAAAAAGACCGCGGTCGCTGAACTCAAGACTCAAGAGAAGAAGGCAATTGCTTTACCTCCAAAAACAGAGAGACTTCACATATCCTCTTCTTGTTCTGCTAAAGACAAACCACCACATTTTCTCCATAATCTCTTCTCCTGATCCAAACAACCCAATACTACCACAGTTCAAGAAAGCAAGAAGAACTAAAGAACTTGCTGGGCTTTTCTTTAAATAGATAGAGCATCTCTTACTCATTCATTTGTCCCATCACAGACCCCCTCTTGTTCTCCATTTTTCTGGGATTTTTTCGTTCGTTGATTAGTGAAAATGCGAGAAGATATGGGGTTGAGGAGATTGTCAGCAATGATGGTAGTAGTAGTTTTACTAATGAAATGCATCAGTGGAGAAGATCCATATCAGTTCTTTACATGGAACGTGACTTATGGAGATATCTATCCTCTTGGTGTCAAGCAACAGGTAGTTTCTTCCTGCTTTCTTCTTCAGGATTCAAGATTTTCGCATTTTCTTGGTTTTGTGATGATATTCTTACTGGGTTTTTTTTTTTTTTTTTTGGTGAGGTTACATTTATGATATGTGTCTGAAATTTTGCAGGGGATATTAATAAATGGGCAGTTTCCAGGGCCACAAATTACTTCAGTGACTAATGAGAACTTGATTATTAGTGTTTTCAACAGCTTGGATGAGCCTTTTCTCTTGTCTTGGTTAGTTCTGCTAATGAATCTATTACTTATGTTACTGTTTCTTTGTTCTCTGATGAAGTTTGCAGTTGAGAAAGAAGGACAGTGTTTTTCTTTTTTTTTTTCTTGAATATTGCTCTGCCAGATTAGATGTATGGGATGTCAAAGTTTTCTTTCTTGCTTGAAGATTTATGTTCCCTTTTTATTTTTTTGACCAAGCTGTGATTTGGTTGTTTGCGTTTTTACACCAGTTTTTATTGGCTTTTAAATTACAGGGCATTCAGACTTAAACATGTGTAAAATGGTAAAGAATGTAACTTTATTTTGATTACGTATTTTTCATTTCAGATCCTTGTAGATTTCCAAATATATAGGAACACGAGAAATAATTAACGAGTTCTTTTCCTATATTAAACCTCACAATTTTAGGTTTGTCCAAAGTCTAGTATAGCGGCTATTTTGGTTTGTAAATTACAGTTTCAAAGTATTGAATAACGGAAGCTTGCATCTGGATCCTCCTTTCCAACTTTTTGGGAAGTTGCACTAAATGTTAACCTTGAAATGATCTGTCTGGCTTGTACAGGCTTAGAATTTGTTATATCAATGGTCTTTTTAGTCAAATTTCTTCATCTGAAATTTTCAATTGCTTTTGCTGAAATAGAAGATGTTTGTCTAATGAAGAAAGATGCATTAAGTTTTGCTTCAGGGGCAGCTTGCATCTGCACTACTCCTTACCAAATGAACTCAGAGTAATGGCATTTATTGCCCCAACTACGGGTAATCTAAGTCCAGGAAACCTGTCTTTCTTAGGGAGTTAAATGGTGCTGGCTGCTGACAACAACATTTGTATTATCTTAGTGATTCTTAGAGCAGGCATCTCTTTTTAATTTACAACTGAAGTGAAGGGCCAAAAAAGCCTTTAAACTACTCCATGACTGCGAAAACTTTTCAATTTTCTTCCTCTGGAATGTTACGGGCATGGAGTAATGCTATTTCTGCATTAGTCTTCTTAAAAGATGACAAGTGGGAAAAATTTTTTCTTGGAGGAGATGGTCAGTTAGAGGTTGATGGACTCTTCACTAATCTGCTTCTTTGATTAGCCTCAAATGGTTGTAGTCTGACATGGCTTTTCAGTCTGTCATTTTTTTGTTTTTTGAGCACTATTGTCCAGAATTTTACTTAGAAGTCATTGAGATATTATGCAGTTCAAGTTAAGTAACAAAATCTTTTCTTTCTGTTGCTTTTGAAACTTGGCAGGAACGGTGTCCAGCAGAGAAGAAATTCGTGGCAAGATGGAGTTTATGGAACCAACTGTCCTATCCCTCCAGGACAGAACTTCACTTACGTTCTTCAAGTGAAGGACCAGATTGGTAGTTTCTTCTACTTTCCCTCCCTTGCCTTCCACAGGGCTGCTGGAGGCTATGGTAGCATCAGAATTTACAGCCGTTCTGTCATTCCTGTTCCTTTCCCACCTCCTGCTGCAGATTATACCATCTTGGCTGGTGATTGGTTCAAGCAAAATCACACAGTAAGATTTTGGATTTTAAATCGAAGGAATACTTAATCAGTTTTTGTTATTTATGGTTACGAAATTTATTTGATGAATCATATGCAGAGTGATGACTCATGTATCCACATTTTAAACCTTATAGGATCTGAGAGCAATTTTAGATGGTGGACATGACCTTCCCTTTCCTGATGGCATTCTAATAAATGGCCGTGGATCAAATGGTTATACGTTCACTGTTGATCAAGGTAATGAAAGAGCAATCTTCCCACTTAGGTCACAGTTATCTTATCATTTTGTTAATATTTTAAATGAACCAAAACTTTGTTGTCCAGGCAAGACTTACAGGTTTAGGATATCGAATGTGGGGCTTGCAACATCCCTAAATTTCAGAATACAGGGGCACAAGATGATGTTAGTTGAGGTTGAAGGGACCCATACGCTGCAAAACACCTATGACTCCTTTGATCTCCATCTGGGACAGTCTTGCTCTGTATTGGTCACTGCTGACCAACCTGCACGAGACTATTATATAGTATTCTCAACGCGCTTTACATCCCAAGTGCTTACAGCAACATCCCTTCTTCATTACAGTAACTCAGCAGCAAGTGTTGCTGGGCCTCCCCCTGGTGGTCCAACAACTGAGATTGATTGGTCTCTCAACCAGGCTCGATCCATCAGGTATGGTTTGAGAATATATTCATTTGCATTGGTAGTGTCCTAATGGAAGTATAAATGTATCATCTCTACAGATTTTATGTAACTAGATTTCCGGACATCACCATGAAAAATTACATTGATTGTTTACTTTGTCAGTAGGAAGATTTAATATATTGCCTGTTAGTTGATTATCACTGGGTTTTCATGAAGCTAGTGTTTAATTCATTTAACAAGTAGCTTGCCTTCAAACGTCAAATAGTACTGTCTACTTCCATTATCAGCTTTTAGCAGATCTCCTGATCAGTCCAATTCTTGCATCAAACCAGGCAAAACTTAACAGCTAGTGGACCAAGACCTAATCCTCAAGGCTCTTATCATTATGGAATGGTGAATACTACACGTACCGTTAGACTGGCAAGCTCTGCTCCTGTCATCAATGGTCAGCAGAGGTATGCTGTGAACAGTGTGTCATTTGTCCCAGCTGACACACCACTTAAACTTGCGGACTACTACAACATTCAGGGGGTGTTCTCTCTCGGCAGTGTGCCTGACAATCCCAGTGGTTCAGGTGGTTTCCTCCAAACTTCAGTCATGGCTGCTGATTTTAGAGCTTTCTTTGAGGTGGTGTTTGAGAATTCAGAAGACACCATCCAGTCATGGCACATTGATGGCCATATCTTCTTTGTTGTTGGGTAAGTCATCTGCCTTGACATCAAGATCTTGTTCATAGATTATGTGGCTTCTGCCATAATAGAATGAGTTTTTCCAGTTTGCTGTGGAAGTAAATTATAGATGTATTATCTCTCGGAAACTTTGCTGAAGTGTTTAGATTCACTTATGAAGTTACTTGAGCTTGTTTTACATGCAGGATGGATGGTGGACAGTGGTCACCTGCCAGCAGATTAAACTACAACTTGCGCGATGGAATCTCTCGTTGCACTGTTCAGGTACTTAGTGGTTTCGAATCTTTCTCAAAGTGCATACCTTTTAATTATTATGTACAACTAAGAAATTCATGCATGGAAATCTATAGCAGACCTGATACTTTGCAATCTAAATTCTTTGATGCCTCATTTATTCATGCTTCCTTTAGAATGTGCAGTCCTGCACATTGTGCAATTGAGGTCAAACTTAATTTTCATATCTGTAACCTCTGTACAGGTTTATCCAAGGTCATGGACTGCCCTTTACATGCCTTTGGACAATGTTGGGATGTGGAATGTCAGATCAGAGAACTGGGCTCGTCAATACTTGGGTCAGCAATTCTATCTTCGCGTATATTCTCCTGCAAATTCATGGAGAGACGAGTATCCTATTCCCAAGAATGCTCTCCTATGTGGTCGAGCATCAGGTCGCACGAAAAGGCCATTATAGAAGTGAAAAAGCAGCAGAACAGTCACGAAGGGGTGACTGGTTTTACTATTTGAGCTACGGAAACAGAGTTCTGACTAGAATATACCAGAACTCTACTTGAGGCATTTATGTTTTATCCTGTCTTCCTGAGAATTCTCATTTTCTATTGTCTGCATTTGTCAACAATTGACGAGCAGAAATGTTTTGTAATTTGCATCCTGTTCTGATTGAAATTTGTGAGGATTATGCGTTAGTACAATTGTCAGGCAATAGTAGATTAAACCTCACTGCGCAACTTAAGTACTTTCTTGTGCAGAAATCGGAATTTTTTTTGATCCAAATGGAAAAAAGTTGCAGCATTTTAGTGACTTTACTTTCTCTTGACTATTTTATTTCTATGATGCAAAATACACAAATTATCCTTCTAATTCAGCTTAGATGTATTTTGTTGGCTATATCCAGCAGAAATTCACTAAGTTCTTGGGGCCTTGAAAGCATTGCCATGTGGTCTGCTTCTTTTATTTCTCGAACTTCTGTTGCCCCTATGTTCTCTACTAGCCAGTGCTGGAAACTTGTTAGAAATGCTCTATCTTGACTGCATATGATATAAGCTCGCTGAACTGAGCCATACTTTTCTCAGTTTCTGCTGAAAACTTGTTTGCCTTAGGAAAATGTTCAAAAAGTGTGTGGGTTGGCCTCACTAACAATTTTGCTAATTCAAGATCCTAGAAAAGGAAATGAATATGATTATTCAATTGCAAGCTCAAATTTTCATGTCAGAACAGAAAAGTGAGAAATTGATACGGCATCAGGTCCATTTGGCATGTAAAATTCTATGTAGAAAGTGTATAAATTCTCTAGTTCTTAAACAACTGAGTCATCATACCTGGATGGAGCACAGTTGGTATGTATTTATCTCCAAAAACTTAGGCCCATGAGACATTACAGTTCTTGGCTCCTCCGAGCTACCATAGACAAAATGTTTCATGTCTAACAAATCTTCTGCTGGGAACCGCTCAGTAAGCTTTTCAAGAGTAGTATCGGGAAAATATTAATGCAGAAAAGAAATAAAGTATCTGACAAATAAGAGAAAATTACTGAAGTATAGAGTGAAATAGTTTTTTCTTTTTCATTTATAAATCATAACCAGAGATGCAAGTATAGTTTCATTACATCCAGCACTGCTAGAGGTAATCTTGCTGGAGAAAACCATTTATAACACTTTTGAGAAATTTTTGTTTTTGATATTGTGAGTTTATGCCTGGCTATTTGAAAGTAAAGAAAGAGCTACTACTGCTAATATTAGTTTAGAATATAAGCTAAAAGGAATAATACACATCTTCTTGTAAAAACATAGGAGTAAAACAGATGATGCAGATTCATAGACACTGTGACCCCCCAAAGGTATAGGTTTCAAAAGTGACCACTCCAAAATGTATAGGGTACAAAATTGACATAGATTGCAAAAGTGAACACCAAAATGCATAGGTTACAAAATGACATAGGTTGCAAAAGTGACCACCAAAGTGTATCTCTATGAAAATTAAATTTGTCCATATTATCTCATGCATGATATGAGTCAGACACTCCAGAAGTAGACTCATAAATTTTGGGGATAATTTCAGAAACCTCCCTTGAGGTTTCTGATAATATCACTTAGAGCCCCTGAGGTTTTCAAAATCTCACTTACCTCCCTTATCAACTTGATAAAATTAAATATTCCTATCAAAATTCATAAATTGATAGCATTACCCTTGATCTTGATAACTATTTAACTCAAAAGCCAAACCAAAAAATGTATATTAAAAAAATTGCTATATAATACCGGTTCATATTTCTCTACATCAAGATCATGTTAGGATAACAAAGGACATTGATAAATTTAATCTAGTCAAAATCAACCACTTAGGAGGATTTTAGTGACTAACTAACATTTTAAAAAAATTTTATGGATAGTTATAATTAATAAATTCAAAAAAATTTTGAAAAATATGTTTTAATACATGATGTAGTAAATTACATTGATAACTAAAATAATCTCTTTATATATATATATATATATCATGGTGTAATTTTTTCAATATATAAATTTTACTTTTATTTCAATATAACTAAAATAAATAGTTTAAATCAATAAATTTACACCTTATAAAAATTTAACCTTGATTTATTTTTTATTGTTGTTGTAAACTTCATAAGTAGAATAATACAAGGATAGTATTGGAATAAAAGTTTTATCTTAATTGCATTTCTTTCAAAGGGGTTATAATGTTATAAGAAATGTCAATCTAAGGGAGGTAAGTGAAATTTTAAAAACCTCAGGGGTGCTAAGTGATATTATGAGAAACCTCAAGGGAGGTTTCTGAAATTATCCCTAAATTTTGACATGAATTTGACATTGCTTGTATATACCTAAGATATCTGTATATGGAAAATTTGGACATTGGTGGAGATATGGTAGATGAGATCTCTTGGAGAGAGATATTACACACATGTCAAAAAAACATAAAATTCAATTGAATCAAGCAATGGTACCATTTACCTGTTTCATCCTGCTACCCTTGATAAAAGTAGGATGCCACATAGTCTACCTCACATCTATTTAAGTCTTATTTAGGACTTTTCAGTCTTTATTTGTCTCCACTCCCCATAATCTCATCAGAAATGGTTTGAGACCCAGGATCCCTTATTCATTTGTGAACAAACAAGGCCAAGAAGAATAGTATGACAGTGGAAAGAGTTACCTGATTTCTGACATATGAAGCATCATGAACAGTATCAGGCATATAAGCTGCTACAAAAACAGCTATTGAGATCTTCTCTGGGAAGTGTTCCATGGCAAGAGCCAGACAGTAGCCACCAAAACTATGGCCAACAAGTATGACCTTTTGTGCTGGGTTAATTGCTGCCATAAACTCCATTAGTGGCTCTGCATAGTCATGAAGAGTGTGAATTTCATCTAAGCTTTTTGTGTTGATCCCAGAGGCTGATAGGTCTATTGCTGTGACCTTTTGCCCTGTGGACTCCAGCAGTGGCTTCAGCTTGTACCAACACCATGCTCCATGGCCTGAACCATGTACCAGAACAAAGTGCTTTTGTTTGCTGGAATTGGCAAAAGTATCCATGTTGTCTTGTGTTTTGTTTCTTTCCGAGGATAACAAGTGATCAAGAAAAGACTGTTGAGACCATTCAATTAATCTATTAGACCTTACGCGCACACACAGAGGCACGCTCGCAGGCTCACACACAGCGCGCGCGCGTGGCTAAAAATGAAAATCACTAAGACCAAAATGGTTTTTCTTCCAAAAAATAAAATTTTTTTCCTGCACATGAAAAGAATAACCATAGGAGTAATAAGCAATAAACTGCCTTCTAAATAGCACTAGTATGATAAGTGCTTCTTCCTAGTGAAAACTTAAGATACAATAATATGCGAGGTTTTAAAGGTAGGATCTCTTACTTACAATCCCTTTCACCTTATCACTCTCGATTCCTACTTACAATCACTCCACCGTACCATTCAATCTAACCCTCCCCCAATCTGCGCCTACATGAAAATTGATCATTTCGGTGGATCTAAAAGACAAATTGCCTGCTTTTGTTGCAAAGATTTATATTTGTCTAGTAATCCAGAAATGAGTTAATCAAAATTAATTAGTATGACATCTTTGCATGCCCAAGAAGAAAATGACCATGGCAGACTTTTTGGACCATCGGCCTGCGCCAAGTCAGACAAACATATAGGACCAAAGGTGTTGAACTTGATAGATGGCAACTAATTTGGAAAAGGGCCAATAGTTAATTTTTTTCAAAACGATAGGATTTTCATTGATGATAATCAGAACTTTTAGAGTTTGGGGCAAAGGCTCCTTCAGGGCTATACAAAACGTGCACTATGGCACTGAGGATTGGTCCACTCTCATCACAAGGCATAATTGCTGATTAATCTACTTCTATTTAAGTTGTCCTCATTAGCTAAACAGATTGAGCATTTAGGAAACAAGGAACTCAGATTATGAATATCTTTGATCTGAGTAAACAGTCTGCTGTCCCTGGCTCTTTTTTTATTTTATGTGCTTCAAGAGCAGCTGCAGTGGGACTTCCACAACTATGTGTACTAGTGCTTCAGCTGTGTCTAGCAATAGGTTGCCCGTATTTCTTTCATGTAAAGCCCATCGTGCAATGTCTATATTCTGAGCCATTGAGGGAGTGATTCCCATACCTATGTGGAGACGCATTCCCAAGCTAGGGCTCCAGATGCTTTCTCGGATAGAACTTCTCGGGGGCATTTCTGCCGCGTCTGAGATACTTGAAATTGCTTCCTCGGTAGAATCTCGAAGTCTTTATCCCGACAGATGTTATGCTGTGGGGTCCATTGTACGACTCTCTCATCTCGACCATTCCCCATGGTCCTTTATACACTTACTCGAGAATCATAGGTCTCCATACACTTCTCATTCGATATAAATATCCCTTACATCACCTAATCTAGGTTAAGTTCACTAGAATGCCTATACTCAGATTTATTTTTCTTGGTAACTCTCTGACTTAGGTATCGGAGTAACCCCGAAGGACGAAACCCCATTGAGAGAGTTGTAAAGAGAGAGCTTGAGAGAAGAGAGATTCTCGGAAGAGGAGAGAGCTGTATTTAATACCACGTGACTTTGTTGACTTCTAACAAAAGTTTTGACGTGACTAAAGTAAGATATGTGAGTGAATGTTGAATGCAATGCTAATTCTTATGTCACCTTCATTTGCCTCTTTAGAATCATTTCTCTGATTAGTGCCATGTGTGTCAGGACACTACTTGGTATTCCAACTATTCCTTTCGACCGATCTGTATTGATCTCCTCTATTTTGCTTGGAATTCCCAATCATTCCTTGCTTTCTGTATCTGCCACCGAATATGTACAGTTAAAGCAACGTTCTGCCATCCTCTGTGTCTACTTCTTGCTTCTACTAATGCCCAATAATCATACTCAAATACAAAAAACTTAAAAAACATTAGTGTGTACTTAAAGTAGGCAAGACGATGCATATCAGATTTCTTAGACCGTTAGTGCCAACGATTTTGTCAAGGAATGAATAATTTATGGAGTCTCATAAATTACCCACTTATATAAGGACAACCATGGTAAATTCTTAAGGGTCGCATATTCGACCTGTGTATAATTGTATCGAAATTTTAATTAAAAAAATAATATCCAAAGTCAAGGAATGAATACCCAAAAGTGCAACTAAAAGTCCTATTCTATGCAACATACAACTAATACCATAGATACAAACTAAAAGATAGCATATCTTCTATTTCCAGGAGTTCCCATGTTTTTATCTACTAGGAGGTGAATACCGCGATATGCGCGGTGTGACTTTCAAATTTGCCCAGAAAACTTGCTCAGAAAATGCCCAGACATTTAAGTTGGGATAGTATACACTGTAGTTAACCATAACAATATGGTTGTCTATTTATAATTTGATTAAGCAATTGAAATAAGCAGTGTAGCAAGGAAATACGAACACATTAAAATTTTCTATTTAACACAATGAGGAAAAGAAATGAATGAGAAACAGCAGAGGCGAATAGATAATGAAGGTGATTAAGATGTGCCTTGTTTATTAATAGCATGCAAAGAAGATAAACGAAACAAACATTTGAATCTTATTAAAGCATAGAAAATTAATATATTAGGCCATCAAATCTAAGCATAGGAGATGTGAGAGAGCAGTAAGAAACAAAGCAACAACAATAAAGCATGAGAATTCGAAGGAAGTGAAGAAATTTATCTTGCAAACAATAACCAGGCATTAAGTATTAAACATTTGAATGCATTTCCAAAATTTCACATCCAGTTCATACTAATGCAATATCTTCAAGCAAAATAGATTAATTTGTAACATCATCGGACACAAAGGACTTAAAACTCAAAATATTAAACAACTAAGACTTTAAAAACTTATAAAGTTACTTCTGATTGTCCCCCTACATGGTGGACTGCATCTTTATATACCATGAATATCAAGAAATGATTGACATGTGTGAAACAATAATTTCTAAAAATATGTCAATGAGATCATATGCTGCTATCATCTTCACTTCCAAGATTATATGCTCAACCTGAAATTTTGCAAGATTAAAGAAGTTAATTTATCTTCTTAATCAAAAAGTACAGAAATTAACAGCAAAGATTAAACTACCAAAAAGGTCATATTCTGCTAACATGCAAATACAATATGGCATACAAAGGAGAAGTAGCAGTTTTAAGCTTTCATTAGTCATCCTTTCTTAACTTCCTAGACGGTAGACATTAACAAAACAGCTGACTGCATAATATACAGAATTACAATATGTATCCATATGTAGAGAATGTAACAACTATAGTTAGGTCGGGGAGAGAACACCATAAACGCAAAAACAATCTAAAACAGAATTAAATCCAAAAGAAAAGGAATGCATAAAGACCATTCAACCAAGCGCAAACCAAACTACCAACTCAAGTGAAGGATATAGAAAACGAAAAACAATGATCATCCATATGATGTAGGTAATAATTTACTTAATCACCAGCAAAATTTGACTGAGAAATCCAAATTACCATTGCAAGCATTAGAAAAGGGTATACACCAATACATGCCTTTTATACACAAGGACATAGAATCAATTCCTAAAACTCCACTACCTTCAAGTAATATTTTGTCTAAGAAAATCAT
Organism: Gardenia jasminoides; assembly: GCA_013103745.1. NCBI lineage: Eukaryota > Viridiplantae > Streptophyta > Magnoliopsida > Gentianales > Rubiaceae > Gardenia > Gardenia jasminoides. The sequence goes on along the minus strand of CM023101.1, from coordinate 30,729,072 downwards.
TTGGAGTTTGACTTCAATAGCATATCACAAAATGCTCGCACAACCTGATACACCTCCATAAAAGAGGTGTGTGGAATTCTTATAAGTTAGGCAAAAGGGCAAATAACTTGTAACCAATCTAGAGTTGAATGTTAAAATCAACTTTTCTCGAGGTACAAGGTTACACCAATAACAACTTATCCAGTGAGTACACCACGGTAGCAACAAACAAACTGTACACCACAAATTTGAGGCGGTTTAAGTTGAATATACAGTTCAACAACATTCCGAATTGTAAATATGTTATAGCATCATTAGATAAACCGTATTCGTTCTATAGTGGAATTTGTTGTGCATTCAAGCTAAGAATACATAATTCCAATTAGATTTTAACAACATGTATTGACAAAAGGAAAATAAAAAGAAAAATTTACCAAAATCAACAAAAGGCCACCGATGCAAAAGTCCAACCTCTTGTCCAGACTCAAACTCGAAAGATTCCATTTGTATCTGAGGCACATAAAATTAATAACATGATCTTTTGTCTAAACTACAGCGAACAAGACATAACAAACAGAGATTAAAATTCCACCACTTGCTCAAAACAATAGTAAACATACATCCATAAAAGAAGCAAAAATTTTATTGCCTTTCCAATATCTGGAACAAAGCTAGTAACATAAACCTGTAGGTAGTCCAGAAGGCAAGAGTTAATTATCATTAAATCAGAAAAATTAAGAGCTTTATTTTTTTAAAATATTAAAATCTATTTTATCCGAAGAAGAAGATACCTAACGGAGCACTAAATAGACACCTTGAATCATAATCCAAACAAATGAAAATATTGATGGCTAAATGCAGAAAAATGTAAAATTTTTTAAAATTTTTGAGAGATAAGACCTCAATTCAACAGCAACATGAACACAATCAATTGATAAAGACCGGAATCCTACGCATATTCCATACAACACATTCAGACTACATATAAATAACTCATTTTTCAAAAAAGGGAAGTTCAATCCTTTCTTTTTTTTTTTTAAATTTAGAAAAAATCGACATTATTGTCAATCCTTTCAATACACCACAAGACATTTCCTATAAGCATACGGTAGCTACATAAATGGATAGTAGAAAATAAATAATTCCAAAAAAGCATGAAAACTCTTTCAACTAATGGGGACAATCATCAATTAAGGAGTGAAAATGGACAAAGCAAGAGAGATGGACGCAAGTACCTTCCATTTAAGAGAAATACCATAAGCTCCCTCAACCTTCAAATCAAACAGCAAAAATATGGATTGCTTTTAAACAAATATATTTACGAAGATGAAGAAACCTATTTTAAACAAATGAATCTCTTTAGTTACCACATTGATTGCTTTTTTTGAGCAATAGATCAACAGAATACTTGCATGAAAGACACCCAAAAATGATTAAAAAGAAGAACGAGGTTTGAAGAGAGCAAAGGCCAAAAGAAAATGACTAAAAAGGAAAATTCCCATCATTTGAGGTCTGAAGAGCGCAATTTGAAAAATAAAAATAAAAACATCAAAATGAAAATGCAAAACTTACATTTTCCCTCACCAATCATCTTTGGCAGGTGGCCATTTTTCCTCTTTCCTGCAGAAGAAATCCTAGAAAGGCAAGAACGAAAAAGAAAAATGGAACAATAAAACACCAAATAGGGACTAAAGAAAATTAAATAAACATCTAAACGCTAACTAATCATCAATTATTCATCATATTAGGCCATATTAAAAGTCTGTCTTCTAGTTAAAGAGATCCCAAAAAAAAATCACTAATAAAACTGAAATGAAAAAGAAATGTAAAGGAGACATTAGTGATGAACAAAAGGGAAGAAAAATACCACAGTTCTAGAAATTCACATTAGATAGTGAAGGTGAAATCAATCAAAAAAAACACAAACAATGTGGGAAATACCTAAGAAATATCAGGAAAGATAACAGAAAAACACAAAAAATTAGCCCAAATTACTGTGGAGGGAGGAAAGGAGATGAAGAAGAAACGGAGTGGAAGGGAAGAAAATTACTCCCTTTTCTATCTCGAATTCTAAACCCTCAATTGAGATTACAACCTCTTCTAAGTACAATTTTGCTGTTATTGTTCTCTATCAATCAAAATGAAAAGTGTTTCCTAGTGGCGATGGAAGAGGAAAAGATGAACAACCAGAAGGTGAGACAGGGATAATAATGGAAAAGACAAATGCCTAACCATTAATTTCGTGGTGACTTACATTCAAAGCCCATACAGAGCAAACATCACAACATCACTGTAATTTTGAGATAAGAACAAGGCGACATTGTAAAGTCACCTAATTAATATTTAGCCCAACAACCACCACTTGTCACAAATCAGACTAATCACAATCACAACAATGATTTTGATTATTATAAGCTAGCACTTAATTTAAAAAAATTAAAAAGAAAAGAAGAAGACAACCACCCAACTAATTCTCCCAAGCCCACGCTCTTCTTAACATCCCCATTCCCTCTTTTACTATATAGGTAGATGACAGTATGACTTAGGCATATCACTTTCAATTCGCTTAGTGTAGGTGAACTTAAGTGCAAAATCAATACTTCTAAAAGTCTATCAATTATCTCAAACGGTGAGTGTTCATTAGGAGAGTAGTGATTTTTTTTAATGCAGAAAAGAACTTTCTTTGTTAGTGATAATCAGGGAGCATAACGCTTCTCTTACATGAGAAGAAAGAGATTAAAGGATTACGTGACATTCACTGAGAACCAAACTGTATCTATATGTATACAGAGCAGTTGTAGTTGAGATAAGGTACAATTGGCATGGTTATGGTATCTCTTTCAAAAGTGGGTGCATATTTATAAACATGGTTACGTTTATATATTGAATTGGTGCATATGAACAAGGAGCCATTTGGTTCGAACTCCGTAATTACTATCAATATGGATATCATAGGTCATTAATAATAATAGATTTTGATAAAACCCACAATATGTTTGTTAATGTGGAATGGGTCTTACAATTTATTAATTTTCTTTTTCATTATTTCTTTTTTCTTTCTTTTTCATTTGTTGAAACTAGCAGAAATGGTGGCATTTTTTGTCTTATATTTATATTTAAGAAAAATAAGATGGGTAATTAAGATGGCATTTCATCTTCTTATCTTTGCATTTAAGGAGAATAAGATGGTAATAAGATGATTCTCTAGTGAGAAATGGTTAACCAGAAAACTCATAAAAAGACCTATCATTCTCATTGATTTATTTCCATTAGCTCCAAATAAATATCATGTATGTGTAATTGAATTTAAAATCCATAATAGGATTTAAAATATGGATTTCAAATCTATTTATCAAACACCTCAAAATTTATGTATATAACAAAATAATATTAATGTACACTAAATCATATATAATGTACAATAATTGTAGGACCACACAGAAATTTTTAACCGTACTTGTCCCAAACCTTATCCATATTCATAACGATAGTAAGGCCTGATTCTTACCAGAACCGTATGTATACTACCAAGAACAGTCAGTTTCACGATTCCGGCCAGAAGGTGGATCGATCTTACCTGGGTCAGTCCATCAAAATGAATGCTTGTAACAATGTGTTGGAGGAGTTTATGGTCCATAGTGGACCAAAAATATGATGATGGATCAGTACCACCGTGGCCTAGGACCAGCACTGGGGCTTGGACCAGGAACGTTAGGTGAATGAATCTCCCCTGATGGACGACTCGATGGAGGATTTGTATAACACCATTAAGGTTAGGGACTTTTGTCAGATCCTATGCTATTGACCGCAGCATTTTCATTAGGTGATTTGTTGGAAATGGCAATGCCATGATTGACCAAAAGTACAAAGCAAAGACGGAAAATTGAAATTTGCGATCTAAAATCTAAAATCTAAAATTTGAATCTGCTAAGGAGATAATTTCATAAACCTCCTTTGAGATTAGGTTTTTGACAGTTTCACTGTCCCCCCTTGAAATTTTATAAATTTCACTTACCTCCTCTACCAACCATTTAGGTCCTAATGATTACATCGCTAATGGTCAAATGACTCTATTACTCTTATACTTTAGGATATTTTACACATATAAGAAGGAAAAGAGTTAAACGGTTGCTAACTACATTAATCATAATTTGGATTTTAAAAAGTTAATTAATTTTCTATCTAATACTAGATGTTTTTTTTAATTTTTATACACTTGACAAATAAAAGAAATCAAATTTAATGCACTTAATAAATTTGACATCCAAAAATAGAACCAATATTAGGTACATATTTTTAATTTTGTTATAATTGACAAATAAAAGAAATCAAATGTATTGCACTTGATAAATTAAAGAATTTAGACATGAGAAACAATTAAGTTGTTTAAAACTAAATTAACTATAGTTTGAAATAAAAAAAAAATCTAATTTGGCATCTAAAATGGGATCCAATACTAGGAATCTTTTTTTTCTAATTTATGTGCTTAACAAATAAAAGGAGTCAAATATAAAGAGATTTCAATTGGGCTAATTTTTCTTATAATTATGGCGATGATAAAGAATCTTAACATATGGAAAAAATTTTACTTTGTTTGATTTTAATTTTTTTTTTTGGTTATGGATGATGGAAATTTTTTTATTGACGATGAGTAGTAATGGCCCCATAAGTAAATTAACAAGTCAAATCAAATATTTAACCTAACTAGTATAATATTTAAGGGGCACTTTTGCATAAATAAATCTTCTCACTTTGAAATTATCTTTTTATTGTTCATTTTTTAAATTGGATTGAATTAAAACAAGAAAATTGGTTTCAATGGAGGTAAGTGAAAATTTTAAAATCTCAAAGGAGGGCAGTTCAACTATCGTAAATCTCAAGGAAGGTTTTGAGATTATCCATTTGTTGAGTTATTGAATTGTTAAATATTAAAATCTGAATATCTAAGCATAATTTGTATTATGTGATAAGTGAAAAACTTATCATTTATTTCTTGAATTAAGTTTTGCCTAACCAATTCAGGACCCCTATGTTTGGTTATCAGACATGTCTAAATATATTAAAATCTTAATATATTAAATTTAAATGTTAGATTTTATTACTGGTTAATTCATTAATATAGTTTTATTTTTAATTATCAAACACGTTTTAATATATTGAAATCCATGCCCACTAAAATTAAGTATCAGATTGAGTTATCAAATGGGCCCAATGCTAGTCATTACGATACTTATCCATCGCACATTGGGCCTCATTCTTTGGACAGTGCACCAATCCGAAAAGCAGATTTGGTTTGTAACAATCCAATATGGACCTAAGAAACGCAGTGCAAAATCAAGTGAACAATACAGTAATCCATTTCTAGCCGAATTTCTAGTATCATTCTCCAAGTACACTACACTAGCAATAAGCAAGAGGAAAGGAAACAATAAACATTCAGGGAAAAACAAAAATGTTCATTCCCTCTCAGGGAAATGACGTTGTATCCCTAGAAACTTGACAGCCTCGTTAATACTGAAAATTGACAAATCTCCCACATTGCCGTCTTTGAATTAAGTAAGAGGCCATAACTAAATATAGTTATCAGCTATCTCTAAAAGACTTTGACAAAGTTCTTGGGGCTTCGAAAACATTACCATGTGATCTGCATCTTTGATCTCTTTCGCTTCTGCCACCCCAATATTTTCAATTAACCAACGTTGATAGTCTAATGTAACTATCTTATCCTCCTTGCATATAATATAAGCTCGTTTAACCGAACCATATCTTTCAGGTGAATACGGTTTGGCCTTGGCCAAATCTTCTAGGAAAATCGAGCTTGGCCTAACCAACATTTTTGCCAATTCAACATCCTGACAAAAGAAACTTGAATTATGCAGATATCCACATAAAAAGCTTTCATGTATTAATGATCCTGTCGCAGTTGGAAGAAATAACACAGTTTTGAGGGTAGACAATTTACACCAAATTCATCAAAATTATAAGCAACAAAAAGTCAAATTTCAAATCCATCAATTTTCACTTAGCAACAATCGATGTAGTTACCATAAATCATGTGTTTAAGTAACAAACTGGCATTCATGAACCATGCAATTCGTAAATATCAAAGTTGTTGATATTTTTTTTCAAATGATTAATACTTAGTGGGGAAATATCAGTCATGCGTCATTACAAAGGAAGTTAGTAAAACGCTAATGGATTTTATGTACCATTAGTAGGCAATTACATATTAGATTCTGTGTACAATTGATAGGCAATTATGTATTAGCTTTAGCAAATAAATACATAGTTAAACACGTAGTTGGGACCAGCTAGAAATCCTTTCACATAAATATATGTAAGATATGAATCTTATTATTGACAACTAGTACAAATAGAAGCTCATTATTTGCATTGTTAGTGTTCTCAACTCTCAAGCATGCAACAACCAACAAGAGAAAGGGCCATTTAGAAACTATGAGAACCACAATAAATTAAAGAATATTAAAGACATGAGGGCACACCTCAGCCGAGGAAAGATGGTAAAGTCTGGACATGAAGATGGGGCCAAAATGCAATGATTTTCCTGGTTTTTCTGGGGTACCATAGGATGAAATCTCCGAGTCCAGCAACCCATCTGGGGATTGAGCAAGAAACTTTTGCAGAAGAGCATTAGTAAAATCATGATCAGTTAAAACAGAGTTGCAACATCGCAGCTTACACGATAAAATTTTGATACGAAAATATATCAAGATGAACTATCAACTAACTTAAGCCTTGCATGATAATCTAATTGAGCACTTAAATTTAATGAATTCAAATCATAACATGTTCGGATGCGTTGGACAACAAAAAATAAAATATCTGAATTAATTAGATAGTATTAAATTTTCTAGATAAAACTTGGTTCAAAAAATAAATGATAAGTTATTTACTTACACGATAACATTTTCATACAAAAAAAAAAAATCAAGATGAACTATCAACTAACTTAAACCCTATATGATAACCAAATTCAACTTTTAAATTTAATGGGTTCAAATATTAACATGATCAGACGCGCTTGATAATAAAAAATAAAACATTTGAATTAATTGACACTGAATTTTTTAGACAAAACTTACTCCAAAAATAAGTGATAAGCTGTTCATTTATCACTTAATATGATATTTTTAAAATATATTAGATTTAGTACTTAATAATTCAATAATTTAATGGATTCATATTTCAGATTTTAGACTTTAGTTTTATCAAACGTCCCCTTAACATGCTATGAACAATTACCAGTGATAATGTCAATAACTCCATTTCAAAATTTAAATAACTACGTAATTGGACACTAGAAAAAAAGTGGGAAAAAAACACATTGTTAGCTACGAAAACATCTGTCTTCAAAATTGAGTGAGGTGCAATTTTTCTTCAGTTTGTCAAATACTACGTCTGACATATGATTCGAAGTTATTCATCGATCTTAGGGTGCATTTGATAAAATTGAAATCTGACAACTAAAATCTGAAATCTGAAATCTGAAATTTGAAGTCTGAATCCATTAAGTGATTGAAATGCTAAGTATAAAATCTGATATATTTGAATGTATATCACATTAAGTAATTAGTGAATAATTTATCACTTATTTTTGGGAGTAAAATTTGCTTAGAAAATTCAAAAGCCATTTAATTAATTCAAATATTCTATTTTTGGTTATCAAATATGTGTGAACATATTAAGATCTGCGTCCATCGAGTTTCATTAAGTTTAAGGCTGAATTGGATTATCAAGTAGGACATTAACATTAGGTTAAATGTAATAGTTATAATTGAAATTTGTTGACTTACAAGGGGCAATCAGCCAGTTTACCATCAGTAGGACTTTGAGAAGTTAATGTTCGATAATTTTTACAATTTTTTTTGATAAAATACTATAATTTCATTGAAATCTACACTAATGGCAAAAATTACATCATCAAACCTGCATTATGACAAAAGTTACATCATCAAACATACACAAATATCAAAGAACATATCTGAAAAATGAATACTAGAGATCTTAAGAAAAGATAAAAGTTATAAAAATTACCCGGATAGAAGATATGCAATTTCTTGTTTCTTAACAGGAAGATATGCACAACAATTTTGAAGGTTATTGCCTATTCGAGATAGAAGAAGCCCACTAATTTCCCTACGGCCGTTCACAACCGTAACAAAACACATCAGAAAAATTGGAATATAACTTTATAACGACATAGCCTTAAGTTATGAATTCTCAACTACTTCGACTAAAATGAATATTCTTTTTGTTGTCATTTATCCTTCAACCTTTTTTATTAAACGAACCAAAAAAAAAAAAAAGGAAATTACAACAGCAGAAGCAGCAAAAAAAAAAAAAACCATTTTCTAGGTACCTGTTCCAGAGGATAAGATGGTGGATGAATAACATCAGGCATGAGGGCTGCCACAAAAACAGCAACAGAGATCTTTTCAGGGTAATTTTCCATCGCAAGAGCCAAGTTCATACCACCATAACTGTGGCCAACTAGAACGACCTTCTCAGTAGGAGGAATTGATGCCATGAGCTCCAACAATGGCAAGCTGTAGTCCTCAAGTGTGTAAAGCTCATCTAACCTTTTTGTATTGATCCCGGCCGCTGAAAGATCTATGGCTGTGACCCTTTGTCCAGCAGACTCCAGCAGAGGCTTGAGCTTGAACCAGCACCAAGCTCCATGGCATGCGCCATGCACAAGTACGAAGTGCATTTGTTGCTTAACATTAATGGCAACATCCATTTGTGTCTTATCTTGATTTCTTTTGGAAAAAATCCACTCCTTAGTATCCTCAACAGCACATAATGTATTCAGGAGCATAGGGCAGTGGAGGAGCCACATGCACCCAAGTGGGGTCAATTGACCCCATTTAATTTTGAAAAATTACTTTTTAGGTTTAGAAAATTTAGAAAATTTTAAAGTTGCATCATATTTGACCCCACTAAATTTTATCAAATTCTCTTTTCTACATACATTGACCCCAAATAATTAAAAATTTATAATTCTTACCATTACAAGAATTTTGAATTTATTTGAAGTTATTTATGAAAGTTCCTTGAAGAATAAATTCTTTCATAGTTTTCAAAAACAAGGAATGAGCTTTCTTGAGTAGAGTGGGAAAACCAATTTTTTCAAATTTCAAAGTTTTGAAAAATAAAATTTTTTCAAATGGATGCTAAATTTTATATTTATAAAACAAAATTAAGTTACATATAACACACTAAAAATAAATTTCTTAAAAGAAACCTGTAGAGGATCAAATTGATGAAAAAAATCAAGAGTTCAATTACTTACATTGAAAAAATGTATTTAATAAAATTGATAATGAATTGATTTTGCAACCTTTTAAGAAAATGACTACTCAAAAGATACAATTATAATTTCTATGTAATGTTAATAGTTCTTTTTTTTAAAAAAAATAAATTTTACTATACTAAAATTTGACCTCACTTATTGTGAGGTCTTGGCTCCGCCCCTGACATAGGGTATAGTCAGTCAAGTATCAATCCGAGTCATTTACATTTTTTTTTCTTGCTAGACATAATTTTTTAAGTTTTGGTAGGGCCGGCTACCAAAATTTTTTAAATTCAAGTATCAATTTGAGTATAGTAAAGTATCAATTTGAGGCATTTACTTCCTTTTTTTTTTTGGCTTGCTAAAAATAATTTTTAAATTTTGGTAGGGCCGGCTCCCCACTGGTCCTGAATTTTGGCTTATTTGACTTTGATTCCTATGATATTTTGAACCACATAATATCTTCTTTTTATGACGTTACACCAAACTCATAATAAATGACTAATAACTTAACAATATTAAAAGTTAACTCAATCTCTAGGAAGACTATATTAGCTGTATATTAGTTGTATAGATTGGATACGTAATTGGTGGGATTGGATACGTAATTGGTGGGATTGGATTCTTGTATATCTCAATCTTCTGGTAGCGTTAGTTTAGGTTTTTCTTGCGGCTAAAGTTTTGGCCAAATTCTGTATATATGTATCGTCCAATGAATAGAAAGAAACAACCTTCTCCAAAATTTCCTCCTCACTTTTAACATGGTATCAGAGCCACACAAGAAAAAGTAACTCTTTTGACACCAGAGATCCATGGCGTCTTCGAAGGATTCCGGATCAGATGATGGGAAGAAATTCATCTCGCCATTTGTCCTCACGTCAAATGATAATCCAGGAAACTTAATTACTCACACTCAATTGAAAGGTACCAACTACGAAGAGTGGGCGAAAGCAATTCGTATCTCACTTCGAGCGAAGAAGAAAAATGGGTTTATCGATGGTTCAATCAACCAACCCACCGACGACTCAAACGAGGCAGAAGATTGGTGGACTGTGAATTCCATGATAATCTCATGGATCTTTAATACGATAGAGCCCAGTCTGCGTTCCACGATCTCTTACAGAGAAACGGCCAAAGAGTTGTGGGATGATATCCAACAACGGTTTTACATGCATAATGGAGCAAAGGTTCATCATTTGAAAACTGAAGTTTCAAAGTGTAAACAAAACGGTGATACCGTTATGGGTTATTACGGTAGAATCAAAAAGATCTGGGATGATCTGAATGATCACGATCAGATGCCGATGTGCACTTGTCATGGTTGTAAATGCAATCTCAACGCACGGCTGGAGCGAGTGAAGAGGAGAGAGTCCATCAGTTTCTCATGGGGCTCGATGAAACTCCTTACAGCACTATTCGGTCCACCATAATAGCAACTGATCCCCTACCTAACATGTACCGAGTCTACTCGCAAGTGACGGAACAGGAACAGGTTTCCTCTATGACACAGAATCCCACTCACGAGAGATCCGGTCAGGTTTTGCGGTCAAAGCGCCGGTTGAAGGTCAGCGCAATTGGGAGGAACTTCGAAGGACAGACCTCTATGCTCCTATTGTCAAAGACCGGACACACTATTGACACTTGTTATCGGTTACATGGATTTCCTGGCGAGGTCGACTAGCCGTGGTAGAGGAAAAGAGCGAATCAGTCGTGTAGGGGTGGTGTGGCAAGCAGCGAAAACTATAGCATCATCGATGCATGTTCTTGGAGAGCAACAAGGTGGGCTGGAGAATCTTAGTGCGAAGATTGGTCGACATTGAAATCACTCTTGAACACACACAAATCAACGTCGAACCATCGTTTGTCCGGTAAGGCAAATTTTCAATGGCTTTTTTGATACGGCGCCGCATCATGGCTGGTGTCATTGAGTCTTTTAGCGAAGTGTGGGATACTCCTCTTTGTCCTGTGAAGTTACCTAATGGTGAACAGGTTATGGCTACAAAAGAAGGAACCGTTATTTTGGGATCTTTGCGTCTCAAGAATGTCTTATTTGTGCCTAACTTAGATTGTAATTTGATCTCAGTATCAAAGTTGGCTCGAGACAAGACTCTTATATTGAAGTTTATTGATTGTCTATGTGTTGTACAGGACCGCACTTCGAGGATGCTGATTGGAGAGAGTGAAGAGCGAGAAGGGCTGTATGTTGTGAGGGAGATACTTTCTGCTCGGGCAAATAAGGTCAAAGGTGACGTTAGTGCAGAGCTTTGGCACCAACGATTAGGACACCCCTCCAAGCGAATTGTGGAATCACTTTCTCCTATGATCGGTGGTATTAAGTTTGAGTCAGATTTAATTCATTGTGATGTCTGTTTGCGAGCAAAACATACTCGAAATCCTTTTGTTTCTAGTGAAAATAAGGCTGCTGAAATTTTTGAATTGATACATTGTGATTTATGGGGTCCATATCGTGAAGTATCTCTTTGTGGTTCTAAATATTTTCTAACTATTGTGGATGATTACTCACGTGCTGTTTGGGTATTCTTGATAAAGGAGAAACACGAGGTGCCTAAGATCCTTAAAAATTTTGTGGCTTTCACTGAACGCCAATTTAATAGAAAGGTCAAAATTGTTCGTAGTGACAATGGTAAAGAATTTACATGTTTGACTAGTTACTTGAAAGAACTTGGAATCATTCATCAAATGTCTATGGTGGACACCCCTCAGCAAAATGGGCGAGTTGAACGTAAACATAGGCATATCCTTAATGTGGGAAGGGCACTTCGTTTTCAATCTTGTTTGCCTATCACGTTTTGGGGTGAATGCATTTTGACTGCTGGCTATTTGATTAATCGAACTCCCACACCACTTTTGGATGGAAAAACACCTTTTGAAATATTGTTTGGTAAAGCACCATCTCTTAACAATCTTCGAGTCTTCGGTTGTCTCTGCTATGCACACAGTCTTAATCGAGACAGAGATAAATTCACCAGTCGAAGTCGTAAATGTGTGTTTGTTGGATACCCTTATGCAAAGAAGGGATGGAGGCTATATGATTTAGATACAGGTGTCCTGTTTGAGTCACGAGATGTGGTGTTCATTGAGTCCGAGTTTCCTTTCTCTACGAAGACTGTGGATCGAGACATCTCTGATGTAATTTCAGCTCCACATGCTTTTGGTAATTTTGAAGAGGAAACACACTGGCTCTTGCCCTCTTCCGATCGCGACGGACACAGGAGTTCTTCTCCCTCGCACACTGAGAGAGTGTTTGAGGACACCGATGGGGACGACAATAGGAACCGAGGTGATACTACTGAGCCAGAGGTTGTGCTTGGTGCAGCGATATTCTTCTGCGGCAGATTATGTCACACATACAGCTCGTCTCAACCCGCTCATTCATCCTCGGCGTCCACGGTACACATATCCTATTTCTCACTATGTAACGTACTCAATTCTCCTTGCCGCATCGCCGTTTCTTGGCAGCTATAACTGCAGGACATGAGCCTTCAGTTATTCAGAAGCTGTTCGTTCTCAATGTTGGCGGGATGCAATGAAGGAAGAGATAAAAGCGTTGGAGGCAAATGGTACGTGGACCATCGAAGAATTGCCTAAGGGGAAGAAGGCGTTAGGCAGCAAATGGGTCTATCCCATTAAGTATCACGTAGATGGGTCCATTGAACGTCATAAGGCCCGCTTGGTAGTTTTTAGAAATCATCAAGTCGAATTGACTACGAAACCTTCACCGGCGGCAAGATGGTGGCAGACTTTCCTTGCGGTGGCAAAGCACTGGGAATTACATCAAATGGATGTACACAATGCTTTTCTTCATGGTGAGCTTGGCGAAGAAGTATATATGCGATTACCTCCAGGGTTTGCAGCTTCAGGACACAACAAAGTGTGTCGTCTGCTCAAGTCCCTCTACGGTTTGCGACAAGCCCCACGGTGTTGGTTTGCCAAGCTAGCAGCGGCTCTTACTCGCTACGGTTTTGTCTAGTCTTCTTCAGACTACTCATTGTTTACTTTCCAACAAGATGTTGTGCATTTATCAATTCTGGTTTATGTCGATGACTTGATGATTGGAGGTAATGATTCGGCGGCTATACAACGCTTCAAACGCTACTTAAGTCACTGTTTCCATATGAAGGATCTTGGTACGCTCAAGTATTTTTTAGGCCTTGAAGTTGCTCGAAACTCTACTGGCATTGTTCTCAGTCAACGCAAATAAGCGTTGGATATCATTTCTGAGACGGGTCTCTTGGGATCCAAACCAGCTGACACTCCTATGGAGCAAAATCATCGTCTGGCACTTAATGAGGGTGTTGATATGAAATCCCCTGCACAGTATCGCAGGCTAGTTGGCCGTCTTATATATTTGACTACCACACATCCCGAATTATCCTATTGTGTTCATATCCTAGCTCAATTCATGCAGCAGCCGAAGGAGGTGCATTGGGAAGCAGTGGTTAAGCTATCGAAGTCAATCGGGCGGGTATATTGCTCAAATCCTCCTCCGACTTATGCCTAACAGCCTATTGTGATGCTGATTGGGCAAGTTGTCCTATGACACGTAGATCTTTGACCGCATACTTTGTGTTTCTTGGTGATTCTCCGATTTCGTGGAAAACTAAGAAGCAACCAGCCTTCGTTCATCTGCGAAACCGCTCATTAGCCGTCACCACCTGTGAGTTGAAATGGTTACGTGGGTTGCTCTTTACTCTTGGTGTTCACCACCCTACTCCTATGTGTATCTACGGTGGCGGTCATTACACATCGCCAATCCCGTTTTCATGAGCACTAAGCATATTGAGGTTGACTGTCATTTCGTTAGAGATGAGATTTGTCGTGGTACCATTCGTCCAACCTATGTTCCGACTACTCATCAATTGGCTGATATTCTTACCAAAGCACTAGGCAAACGTCCGTTTGTTCAATTACTCTCCAAGTTGGGCATTTCAAATCTTCATGCTCCAACTTGAGGGGGGGTATTAGCTGTATATTAGTTGTATAGATTGGATACGTAATTGGTGGGATTGGATTCTTGTATATCTCAATCTTTTGGTAGCGTTAGTTTAGGTTTTTCTTGCGGCTAAAGTTTTGGCCAAATTCTGTATATATGTATCGTCCAATGAATAGAAAGAAACAACCTTCTCCAAAATTTCCTCCTCACTTTTAACAGACTACTAACATATAGTTGGACTAACTACTCAATATTACGAGACATGAATGCAAAACTTCTAAATTCATGAACATCGACCTTGACTATTGGATCAAGTGTTATTGGTAAACATTTAGGTACGACTGGTAGTGCTGAAATTGGAGGACAGCAACCAATTAATTGAAATGGAAGCAACATCTTGCCAATCCTATGTGGTGCTACAATATTAACTACACTATTATTCGAGTAATTTATTTTCATAAAACAATGAAGTAAAATTTCTCAGAGTATTGCTTTTCTTAAAATGAAATTCCTTTAATATTGACACACGCAGAAATTTTGTTTCATTTTTTTAGTATTTTATGAATGCCTAATTTGTTTTCGGAGTGTCTACAGTCAGTTCTTGTTTGATTCAATTTATATACTGGAGATATACAAAAGCAATGTGGTCAATGGTTAGGGTAAATGTTATATATCTTAAATGAAAGGGAGATGTATGTCCTTTATGGCGACAATGGAGACAAAATGACTAAGGGAGAATAAACTAGTCTTATTTTAGTAGCCAGCTTCTTCTATCCCTTCAGTACAAACAAAATAAAAGTTCTCAAGATGCAATTCATATAGTCAGGTGAGTATTATCTCTAATACGAATCTCAAGTTCTCTTCTTTTTCAATTTCTTTGGTAACCTTTCTTTAAAAAGGAAAAAAATTTAACCACCTTGCCCTTTTCTCGACAATGCTTTACCTCTGATAACATTTCAAGTAAACAATATCGAGTTTAGCAGATCGTCAGCTTGATCGGTCCAAATCCTGAGAAAAGCAATGGAATAATACACATGGCGAGTCTTTAAGGGTTTTTAGAGACTATAAAAAAGATAGATGGGGAGTGTATTGGTACTACTACTAGGGATGGGAATTGGGGATCTAACCCCGTGGATGGGATGGAAGAATTTTTCTTTTCCTGCTCTTAAATAGGGAGGAGAGTATACCTTACCCCATCCCTCGTATTTATTAATTAAATATAAATAATATGCTTAATACATTTCTTTTTTCCATGTTATGTTGGGTTAAATTATTATTCGTAGTAATGATATTAGTTTCTCCTAATAAGGTTACTGTTAGTGATAGTAGTGGTGATAATATTAGTCTTTTCTAATAATCAAGGTACTAAGGGAAGAAAAGAAAAAAAGATAAAGTTGCTGTTGGTCCAAAAATGCAACCCAAGAATTCAACTAAAATTGTTCAAGCAAACAAGTACTCAAACAACCACAATAATGATAAATATAAACAATCTTAAACCACAAAGAATAATGTAACAAAAAGGTAAAAGGAATTCAAACCAATCAAACTCCCAAGCTTCTTCCAAACTTGGAGTTGAATTCACCAAATAGCTTCTTCAATTGATGGAGACACTAACCAACTTGTACAAGTGAAGGATCACTCCTTCCTCACCCCAAACACCCATTGGTTGAGCAAAGGAGTTTTACTACTCTCCAAGTAAACCCTCAACTAGCTACAATTGAAAGCTCACCAACCAACTAAGAACTATTTTACAAGTGAGGCAACCTTCACCAAGGTTTTACCACTCCAAGTGATAGGCTCACCTTCACCAAGGTTTTATGCCTCCTATAGAGTAACCTTCACTTGAGCAACCTCACAAACCCAACTTTCCCCACACCTATACAACAAACAAAGAAGATTTCTACCCAAATATTCACTTGTAAGCTTGTATTTCATGTAGCAAAGTCTTATAATCTTCTTGAACTTGTGGGTATTTATAGAGTGTGAAAATGGCTTCAAGAACCTCTCCAGCGGTCAAAAATATGGCTGTTGAAAATAGCCGTTGGACCTATCGGACGTCCGATACAATGTTATCGTCCGATAGGAGCGTGGAGTTCTTCTCGCGTCAGGACGTCCGATGGGTTTTGTGCGTCCGACACAAGCGTCCGATAGGTTGCCGTTCTTTATCGGACGGCTGATGCATAATTCTCGTCCGATAGCTTTGCGTCCGGCGGTGACCAGAGCTTTGATTTCATTTTTAATTCTATCGGACGTCCGATGATAATGATGCGTCCGATAGAAGTGTCCGATAAGTTAGCATCTTCTCAATTCATCTTGAATTGATTTCTTTTCTTTTCCAATGAATCAAGGACCTGTTCTAACAAAATTCTCACATAAAAACATTAGTCCAAATCATCATTTTATCTTGTTATCATCAAAACCTAGGAATAAGGCCAACAATCTCCCTTTTTGATGATGACAAACCAAATGATGATTTTGCAAGAATAGAAAGAAACTCCCCTCAATAAGAGTTAAAATGATTTAGAAAAATCATAATCATCTAACAATTTAAAATCATCCAACAATCTCCCCTTTGTCATCAATCAAAAACATATTAACTCCCTCATTTAGTCATTCAAACTATTTAACAATTCAACCACATTTAAACTTCAAATATCACAATATCATCAATATCACAATACCAATATCATCAATATCACAATACCAAAATCAAAGGAATAAATACCAATACCCAACATTTAACAATTCCAACAAAGTACTTAATGAATTATAGCCAAAGTTTTTTTTTTTTAAAGAGAACATTATGAATGAGAGTTAGTATAACATGATCTAATAATCCACATAGATTTCATGCCTTTTCTTATATTTTTCTTCACATAGCAATCATTTTGCAAATGTCCAAATTGACAACAAAAATGACACATAATACTAGAATCATTCACAAAAGTAGGTTTAATAAATTTAGTTCTTCTTTTCTAGAAATAATAAAATCATTTTGGCCATGTAAAATATGGTTTTCTTTTCTTTGTAAAACATTTTGTTTCTCCTTTTGGAGAGAAGTATTCAAATCATTAATTCTTTTCTTTAAAAGATTTTGTTCCTCCAACATTTTTTCATAAAACTTTGTTTTATTTTCCAACTTCTTTTTCAAATCATTTTTGCAATCAAAATCAATTTTGTAATTTTTCAAATCATCATTTTCTTTTTTCAAATTCTTATTTTCTTGAAAAAGTCTAGAATTTTCTTCCAATAAAGTATTTATTTTTATTTTCAAATCCTTGTTTTTGGCATAAGATTCTTTCAAATTTTTATGCATTTTGATCATAAGAACTTGCATATCATCATTATCATCATCTTCATCACTAAGAGAGTGATTAGAGTTTACCTCATTATCTCCAAATGCCATAAGTGCCATTTGAGTCGATTCTTCTTCTTCTTCCATTTCTTCATCCCAATTGCATTCGTTCCAAGTAATTTTGAAATTCTTGAGTTTTTCTCTTCTATCATTGCTTGCTCTTCCTTCTCTAGAGCTCCTCTTATTTAGAAGCTTCTTCAATGTTCTTGCCATGTTATTTAACTTTACATCTTCATCATCTTCTTGTGAAGTCTTGAATGCTATGCCTCTCTTGATCCATGCTTCATCATCTTGTGCTTTTAACTTCAACTCATAAGAGGTTAGTGAATTTACAAGAGATTCAATAGACATAGAATTTAAGTCTTTTGCCTCTTCTATAGCGGTGACTTTATTTTCCCATTCTATTGGCAAGGCATAGAAAATTTTTCTATTTTTCTCACCCAAAGTGTATACCTTGTCAAGCAATTCAAGATCTTTAATAATATCATTGAATCTACAAAACATTTTATCAACATTCTCATGAGGATGCATTTTAAAAGATTCATATTGAGCAACAAGCATAGATTTCCTTTGTTCTCTAACATTGTCACTCCCTTCATACATATCTCTCAACTTATCCCATACTTCCTTGGCCGATTTGCACCCTTTTACTCTAGTAGATTCATTTGCATCTAGGGCATTGTACAATACATTCATGGCCTTGGCATTCAAAGAGAGATTAAATCTATCTTTAGCGCTTAATTCACTTCTAGTTTTAATTCTATTTCTACCGGTTATTTCATCTATAATTGTAGCCTCATAAGGTCCTTCACTAACAATAAACCACAATTCTATATCTATAGATTGCAAAAATATTTCCATTCTATCCTCTCAACAAATATAATTTATACCATTGAACATGGGAGGTCTAACGATGGATTGCCCTTCTAAAACAATACATTATTGGTTTGCCATCTTTACTCCTAAGCCGATTGAGCTTAATCTCAAGGAGACCAAGCTCGATACCAATTGTTGGTCCCAAATGCAACCTAAAATTCAACTAAAATTGTTCAAGCAAACAAGTACTCAAACAACCACAATAATGATAAATATAAACAATCTTAAACCACAAAAAATAATGTAACAAAAGGTAAAGGAATTCAAACCAATCAAACTCCCAAACTTCTTTAAACTTGGGTTGAATTCACAAATAGCTTCTTCAATTGATGGAGACACTAACCAACTTGTACAAGTGAAGGATCACTCCTTCCTCACCCCAAACACCCATTGGTTGAGCAAGGGTTTTACTACTCTCAAGTAAACCCTCAACTAGCTACAATTGAAAACTCACCAACCAACTAAGAACTATTTTACAAGTGAGGCAACCTTCACCAGGGTTTTACCACTCCAAGTGATAGGCTCACCTTCACCAAGGTTTTATGCCTCCTATAGAGTAACCTTCACTTGAGCAACCTCACAAACCCAACTTTCCCCACACCTATACAACAAACAAAGAAGATTTCTACCCAAATATTCACTTGTGCTTGTATTTCATGTAGCAAAAGTCTTATAATCTTCTTGAACTTGTGGGTATTTATAGAGTGTGAAAAATGGCTTCAAGAACCTCTCCAACGGTCAAAATATGGCTGTTGAAAAAATAGCCGTTGGACCTATCGGACGTCCGATACAATGTTATCGTCCGATGGGAGCGTCCGACGAGTTCTTCTCGCGTCTGCCGGACGTCCGATGGGTTTTGTCGTCCGACACAAGCGTCCGATGGGTTGCTTGTTCTTTATCGGACGGCCGATGCATAATTCTCAGATAGCTTTGCGTCCGGATGACCGAGAGCTTTGATTTCATTTTAATTCTATCGGACGTCATGATAATGATGTCGTCCGATAGAAGTGTCCGATAAGTTAGCATCTTCTCAATTCATCTTGAATTAATTTCTTTTCTTTTCCAATGAATCAAGGACCTGTTCTAACAAAATTCTCACATAAAAACATTAGTCCAAATCATCATTTTATCTTGTTATCATCAAAACCTAAGAATAAGGCCAACAGTTGCTAATAACAGGAAAACAAAAAAAAAAAGAAAAAGAAAAAGGTGCCCTCGTGGGCACCTATGGTGCAGCAGGACAGAGACAAGAGGAGTGGAGACAAGGCGGAGGCGGGGCGGGGGCGGGGGTGGGGGCGGGGGTGGAAAAAGATATATGGCAAGACGCAAGAGGGCTATAGGGCGGGGGAGGGTTCCTCTGCCACATACCCATCTCGTTGCCATGCTTAATTGGTATTGGTTCAAAACAAATTTTACAAGAAGTACATAACAAACGATAACACCAATTTGTTTGTAAGGACAAATCTTCCAAGCCAAGCTCGTGCTATTCTTAATTACAGACATAGTGACATCAGTTAGGCTTTTGATGACTTCAAATATTAAATCGTTAGAACATTTAAATGTATATATTTTTTCCAGTAATTAGTATTTTTGGATTGCTTATATTTAGCTAAAAAATTTTGCTTACATCATCGATACAAATTCGAATCACCTTTTATCTAAGATACATCACATCAAAAAAGTTCTACAGTATTCTTTTCAAAAATTATCCCAAAAATCTACTATCTAAACGCACTTGCACCAATATATATATACTTTTATTTTCGTTTTCCGGAAAAGGATTCTGCCCCAAAATTTACCAATATACTGTTTGTTTTGTGCACCTCCCGATATTCAAGTTGTTCACCGTTGAAGAAGCAAGCCCACATTCAAGTTGTACCTTAGTTGTCAGGATCGCGATCCGGATCGTGGGATCCTACGATCCTACGATCCGGATTATGACTTTCGATTTCGATCCGATTTTGATACGATCCTACCATTTAAAGATATTATGACAAAAATTTTAATAATTTGATTATAATTTTGTATAGAAAATTCTGCTATTTGTTGCATTAGAAACTAGATTCAAAAAACTTTAAAACCACATAATTATGTTATGCTAATTCCTTACCTATAAAAATTGGTGAATCTTTAAAAATTGGTACTTAATTGTCTCATTAATAAATACTTAAATGACACACACACATATAAAGTCAATTTTTCCAACTACCTTGTCCAGTAATTGCATTTGGACTCAAAATTGAGAGAGAACAATATTCTTAATTTAATCAAATTCATTTATAATATGTCACATGTAGTTCCAAAATTTTATTTAATTCTTAGATTATCCCAAATATTTTAGATAATACGATTGTAATCTTAATTAATAATACTATTATATTGATTGTACATGAGTTGCATTATTTATTGCTGTATATGTGAATTGCAAACATCAAAATTACTAGTAAGATTATTTTTTATGATTTTTGTAGGATCGATCGATCCCACGATCCGATCCTACGATCCGATCCTGCAAAGTAAAAAACAATCCAAGATAGAATCCCGATTTTAAAAACCTTGAGTTGTACACTAGAATCAATGTAGACAGATATCTCGGATCTTCTTTAACAGGAACAGCAAATATAGAAAGAGTTAATCTAATATATACACATATACATTATTACAGTTGACACACATTAAAAAGGGATAATTTCATAGGCCTCTTTTAAAGTTTATCTTAATATCACTTAGCATTTTCATGGTCTCAAAAATCTCTATTATCGCTCTTGTTAGATTGACAAGACAAAATGTTTCCATCATAACTTGTAAATTGATGATATTACCCTATCAAAAACTCCTAATTGATTAACTAAAATTCACACACAAAAAAGAAAAATGAATTTGAAATGTTAAAAAACTAGGAAAATATTTAACTAAACAACCATTTATAGTGGTGACTTTTCTTTTTCCCCTGTTACAACAAATGATAAGGAACTTCTAACTCTACAATTGTCTAACACATTAGAAGCACATCAAATGGATATTAGAAGCAAATATAGCTTATTTGAATTTCTTTCATTTTTTGAAATCCTATTTGTCACCTTCCTATTATAGCCATAATATCCATTCTTTATATTCAATGATGTCAGTGAATTAAAAGAATGCCTTCTAATCTTAGAACTTGTTATAATTTACTAAAATATCTTCTACTAATTTCTTCTTTAAGTTGCTCCTTTTGTTACTAAATTTGTGTTTCTTATTTTATTTATCTTGTTGCCTTTATAATCTTAGAGTTGGAGTACTAGTCATTGTATAGTTGTAAAACTCATTTGTTGCAACTTCTCTTTATTTTACATATATCTCTCTTAACTTGTTTTTTGCCTATTACATTTATTTTGGTCTTAATTGCTGTTTTAATATTTATGTAAATGACAACAAAAGGGTACAAATGGAAGTACATAGTCATCTCTCCTCTTCTATGAATTGTTAATGCACAAGGGTGACAATGTTATAGAACATGTCAATCACAAGGAGGTATGAGAGATTTTTGAAACCACAAGAGTGGTAACTGATATTAATGCATACAATAGGGGAGGTTCGTGAAATTATCCCCATTAAAAAATTTTGAATTTCAGAAACCTTTCTGAAGCTAAGCTACGTTTTTACTTTTTCAATTTGACTTGGCTAAGGGTGAATATTGTGGGAATGCTCAGTAGGGATGATTTCAAAAACCTCAGGGCAGTTGCATTGACCTCTTCTAAAGTTTTGAAAATTACACTGATCTCCCCTATTGGATATTTGGGGTCCATTGATTAGAACTGAAAGTACTGCCGTGTCCTAAGACATTAGGTTCTATTACAAATGCTTATTTGGGGAAAATAAACTAGGAGAAACCTTTTTGGTGTTTGATGATTGAATATCTTTTCTTTTGATTTTTTCCCTCTTTTCTTAAAAATTTTCTCAAGTGATTTGCTCTCAATGGTTATGGTTGTACCAGAAAGGAGGAAGCTATTGTGGGCATTTTATTTTATAAGTGATCCTTTTTTTTTTACCAAGTACACATGGTATTATGTGCTACAACAATGTCCATATTAAGTATTATTTTTCTTTATTATCAAGTAAACCACTTGTAGTTAGGGGGTGAGAAAGGTAAAGATACTAATGCTATTAGCTTATTCTAGGAAAAGTTTAACCATACCTAAAAGGTACTGTTCCTATTATATGTTTTTTGCAGGTTTATTTTCCAAATTAGATTAAATTTGATTTTTCTTATCATATTATTTGTTTGTACCTATACAGTTGAGATTTTTCAATGACTTCCCATTTGAAAATATTCTATTTAATGTGCAGAGAAACTTATCAAAATTCTTGTTGGAGCTCAAACACGCTACATCAACATTTCAGGTTCATGAGATGGAAGCTACAAATTACTCTGCACATTGTATTGTTGTATTATTACGCGAACACAGAGCAGCACTCTTTTTCTGCAAGACCTGTTCTTAATAGTAAAAAATTTGGGTGATTTCCATGATTCTCCCATATGGTTAGAAGAGGCCATAATTTCTGCACCAAGTTTCCACTGTCAACTTGCAATGTAGCACAAAGAGTCACTTTCTTGCTCCCCAAATATTGATGCTCACATTAATAATATTTGGTCATTGAGATGGTTATCGAGTTTAAATGCTATTGCGCAAGAATGAGAAGAATAACTGTTGTAATAAACTAGCAACAGTCATTCATGTTGCTGCCAAAATAGGGCTTCAGGTTGTTGTTGTTACTTTCCAGTTTTTGAATTATAGTTACACCCCCTCAACTTTAGTAATTTTTTTTAACCTTTTAATGATTTTCAATCTTTTACTGGTACAACAAGAAAAAGTGCATTTTTGAAATAAAAATATCATCTCACGTGTGAAAACAGTATTTTAATGCTATTTGGATTGAATTGTTACCAAAAGTACAAAAGCAAGGAAGGTCAGTATAATTTTCAAAACCTCAGGGGTGGTCAGTGCAATTGTCAAAAACCTCAAGGGAGTTTTCTAAATTTATCCCTATGCAATTTTGTTCATGATTTTATAAATCTATTATTTACTTGAATATCTTCGAACTTCCACTAATAGCCTTCTAAAAGTTACGCTTTGGCACCCTAAAGTTCATTAAAAATATCCGTTAGCACCACAAGTATACATTCATGCAAGTCTTCCCTAAGTCACAATTTGTAAGTGCACTCCTGAATTTGGCAGTTGCCAAAAAAATGCATTGCTTATGGCTTATAAAGGAAATTAAGTTTTGAAATTTGACCAATTCAAAATTTCTAAAGTTGTTCAAAACATAGGTTCATAATACAATTCGAAATTACTCACCATTCTGAGTACAAATCTTGAATTTTTTGACTTCAAAAAAGTTGGTAGCTCCTGAATAACGTAAACACTAGTCTAAATACTCGTGCTACGCACGGTGATGTCATTTTAGAAAGGAATTAAAAGAGATAATGAATTAAAAATCTAAGAAATTCCTACTGAAATAATTAACTACTGCAATTAGTTTAGCAATAGTTGAAAGTATGACAATACATGTACATCATTGTTGAACTATGCTTCTGCGGAAGATGGATCCTGAAATAACAATAGAAAAGTACATTAGAAAGTGAATAATAGATGGATAGAAATGAATGTAATATCATGTTTTCTGTGGTTTAAAAATAAAATGCTTACAACTATTATGCATTCGATTTGATAATCTTGTACGAAGATGCGAACATTCTTCACACCAATCAACCTTAAGCATGAAAGCCAATATTGGTTGATTATTTAACTCTGTTGAATTTTGTGAAGCTCGCACCACAAATGAAAATGCACGATCTTTGCATGAATTGATGTGTTGGTCGAACAGCATACGTCTATTTTCCTGACAAATAAGAGCGTATGGAACATGAAATTAGTGAATTTTGTACATTGTTCATAAGGAGTACTATATAAAAAGAAATATGTATAAAGAATTTGTACCTTTGTTTGCAATTGTCCAAGATATGAAGCATTATAGCGAAATATGAATTGTGCATACCGGTCTTGTAAGTTGAGAGACAACTCACCACTGGAATCTTTAATTTGTATGTTAACATTTTACCTGTTTTAGGAGAAAATGTGATATATAATACAGAAAATATATTGAACTTAAAGGTACGTGAAATTAATTACCTGATAATAGTGTTGACTACGTCATTACAGTGTACACACACTGTTTTTTCAAAATCGAGTTTGACATGGTCGTTCACATTTTTGCATAACTCATAGAACATATTATCTATGTTGATGCCCCGAATGTAAGCAAAAATTCAAAAATATTTAACCTAATAATAAGGAAAAAATATAGGTTATGATTATGAATTTTAAAATTTGTTGACCAGTTATTTAAAGTAAAATGATCATATTGTAGGAATGACGGCATATTCAGATATCCATATTCTTCTTGAATTTGCTATCAACAATTCCTGTGATGTGGTGAAATTGCATGACCTCAACCACGCCACTAATTTGCGAGCACATGTATCATTTTGAAACCTACGAAATGTTGAAGTATATGTTGATCTGAGTATGAAGTAATATTAATAATTTAATGTTGTGTTATTTGTTACACTCACCAATTGTTCAGGTATCGAGAAAAATCAAAATTGTGATTGATATACAATTTGCTTGGTCCACAATTGTACAAAGTGATGGTCCTGCATGGTATGGTTATATTTGTCACAAAAAATATTGAAATTACATAAAGTAAAAGTCAAAGTAATTGTTTTACCTCTGAAATTTTTTACACAAATACCGCATGTTAGTAAAATATTATTTTCTACAGCAATTTGGTGCAACTGCTCACCATCATCAGTAGCAAATTTATCCCAAAAACGAATCGAGCTACTATCTCCTCAATTCTCAATTCTCCTTTTTTTTAAATTGGAAAAGAGTTGCAGGCTTTTTAAACTTCTGGCCCATTTGTTTGACCAATAAAATGGTTATGGGTCTACTATCTTGTATAAATGGTTACGGGTCTACTATCTTGTGTAAATGGTTATGGGCCCATATGTTTGACCAGTAAAATGGTTATGGGTCTACTGTCTTATATAAATGGTTATGGGTCTACTGTCTTGTGTAAATGGTTATGGGCCTATATGTTTGACCAGTAAAATGGTTATGGGTCTACTGTCTTGTATAAATGGTTATGTAAAAGGGAAAAAAAGGAAAAAAAGTAATGGGCCTCGACGTAGTCAGATTCGATATCAGATTGACAAAGGCAAATATGGCCAACATTTAATAGCCTTTTCAATGACAAAAATTTACTGTGCCTATTCAAATGTGCATTTGTGATTGGCTCCAGGAAGTATTAATGTCTCACATATCATGACAAACCCGAAAGCAATGATAAGGATTTGAGATTGATTGGCTGTTGGTTGTTTAGGTTTTGTAAATCCATCATCTTATACTATGAACTATTTATCAAGTGGAGCTATTATAAGTACTTTATTGTGCCAAAGAAAATAAGTATAATTATTTAAACCTGAGGAGAGTAGAGTGGAATTGTTAGAAATCTCAAGAGAGGTTTCTAAATTGCCCCTCATTTTTTTTTGGTATCATATTCAAACTCTTGAAATGATCAAGTGTAGCGTCTCCAGTTCACACTCCAAGGTCGTCCTACTGTTCTTAAACTTGGTAGTTGGTACCTCGAATAATCGATGGAATCAGAAATTTACTTTGAAAGCGCAGATTTTAACATATAAACTTAAGTACAAAATATCATGTAATTTTAAGTTTTTACTGGGCAAGATTTCAAGTTCAAAAAGAATATGGAAAATATTTCTTTTTTGCTTTTAATCATTTTGAATCTTTATCGCTTTAACTTTTAATTATGAATAAACAATTTTGAATTTTCTAGAGGAAGAAACCTAATTTGCTAAAACTTGGGAGGGCAGCAGTCTATCCCAGCCCCCTAGTCCCGTCCATGCCTGGAATTTACATGATATGAAGAAGGAAAAGCAATGGAACAAAGAAGTTTTGAAATTGTCAAATTTTTGGGATTTTAAAAAAATAAATTTTCTGCAATCTTCCCGTTTTATCGTCATGCAATGTATCACAGAATGCTGCAAAAATACATGAACAGAAACCTCAAACAGTATGGTACTTGTCAAAACGCATAAAAGTAACATATCCCAAGTGAGAATCCAAGAAACCCTAACCTATAAAAAATCCCCAGGTCCCAAAAATATAAGAATGACAAAGGCAAATATGACCAAGATTTAATAGCTTTTTGAATGATAAAAATTTACTGTGCCTATTCAAATGTGAATTTGTGATTGACTTCAGGAAGTACCAATCTCTTATATGTCATGACAAACCCAGAAGCCGATATTTAATCAGTGGGGAACCTAGTCCACATTGGAATCATCACAAATGTATCATTTTAGCCGTTCCTTATAATTAGTACAATATAATGTAAATCATGGTGTCATAAGCTTGGAAAGATATCTCAACTTGAGGCATTTGAAGGTGCAAAATCAATAGGTATCAGAATATCAAATATTGCTTCATTAAAAGTTGGTTTTAAAGGAAATATCCCCAGTTTGCCTATTCATGCCGTGGCACGGGATTTATCAAGAATATCGCTGTATATATATTAATGTAGAATGCCTTTCTCAAACGGAGGTGGAAAAAATATAGCATGTGACTTGAAAAAATAAACTTCTAAATTAACGAAAACCGTCTTTGCCAATTTAGGAAGTTGATTTAATCCATCTGGTACAGAGGCCAGGAAAGAAATTAAAAAATGAGGCATGTGAAATCGGTGTAGTGCATTCCCAACTCCATGGAGCTTTTTGTGCTCTGCACTTACGCTCAAGAGGTAAAATGTCCCTATTTGTAAATCATAGTTTTGGAAGTATATGGTAAATGGAACTAATGGAGGATATGTAATATTTTTTTTTGTTGCCACCTTTATCACTGTTAGATCACAATGTTTTTGAGATAGTAATTGTGATAAAATGCTATCCTGACCATTATGCGCAGTAGGGAGGAAAAAATTCATGCGAACCAGAATGGGAAAAAAAAAACAAAGAAGAAGGAAATTGAATCCATACGCAACGCATATATTACATTTTCCAATTTCTATGTACAAAACACATATTATTATGTACAAAAGAATAAATAGTAGCGGGAAGTTTTACTTTTGATGCATAAAAAAAATAAGTGAACCAAAAACAATAAATTAAGTGACCAAAACAATCGAAGTAGAAGAATACGAAAACATATACACATCTGGATGGCAAAAAAATCTTGGCCAGAAATGGGATGTGTAATACCGGGAATTCTACTTTGTCGAGTACAACGTTTGAATCGATGTAATTGGGATTTTATGAATTGCAGCTCATGTGAGACTTGTCGTTCTTGTAGCTGAAATTGCTGAATCTTTACCAATGCCTCCGTGGGGTTATTGTGGTGCACACTTGACTTGGTAAGCAATTGTTTCCTCCTCTGCAATCTTGCAAGTTTACAACCAAGGCGTCGTTGTAATTCATGGATCGAAGTATGTTCCATGGTAGTAAGTAGGCCTATTTTCTTGCTTTGCATCTTGATGGCCGAATCAATGCACACGTATCTGTGGTGCTTCAGTGAATGGCAGATGCTTCAGTCACCATTGTTGAGTCACCAATGGCGGATGATTATTGACTGAAGCATCTGCATTGATTGTGGTGCGACCTTGATTGTTTAATGCTGATGAAAGGCGGGTGGACGAAGGAAACTTGAAACCTTGATTGTTTTTAATGCTGATGAAAGGCGGGTGGGCGAAAGAAACTTGAAACCTTGATTGTTTAATGGTGATGAAGCGTGGGTGGATGAAGGGAACTTGAAACCTTGAAATCAAATGATTTGGGATGGGATATGGATTAGTTATTATAGATATGGGTAATGGTAGCAACTTAATGGGAAACGTGGGTTGGAGTAGTTAGGATAGATATGGGTTGGAGTAGTTAGGATAGATATGGGTAGATATGATAGAAGTTAGTAATCGTTACTAGACCAATTACATATTTACTCAATTAAATTAAATAGGAATTTTTGGAAAAAAGGATTGAGAATTTCCTGACTTCTGGAGACCCCTCCCAGAAAACTTGCCCTCCAATACATATATGATAGATAGTAGTTTGTACTGCTCTTCTTGGGAAAATATATGTCCACTCAATGCCAAAATCAATATTCTTTTTGCCCTCCCCACCCCACCCCACCCCAAAAAAAAAAAAAAAAAAGAAACTTGCTTTATGACTTTCTAGGATATTCCTTGCTTCCCTGATTTTGGCCGTGACCCCGTGACCGGCAGACGATCAAATGCTTCTGCAGCGGTGATTTGTATGATGATGGAAGAGGAATAAGAGGGGTTTTTATGAGAGACTAGGGGAGTGGAAGTCAAGCAAGAAACAAACCTTGATTGTGTGAATCACAAATTTGATAATGAATTCAGGAAACGAACCTACTTCGGTGAATCTCTAACCCGATTATGAATTCACTCATTTTCAATAAACTATAGATGTCAGACCACTAGCTTTGCTACGTCAAAATTTGTTTTATTATACACATATCAACAATTATTGTCCTCCATTATATTTATATACTTTTCCTATCTAATCTTACCTACCATTCCTTGTATTTATTTACTTTTTCTAATTAATCTTATATTTCTAAAAAATACGATACCTGAAATATATTTTAACTAGTGCCTAGACACACCGTTCGAGCAATACTAGCATCATTTTTCTGGTATAAAAATAAAATGACAACCCGTGACTTATTTTGGACCATTGACCACTTCGTGTTCCATGCCCCAAGTCAGACAAACGCATAGGACATAGGTGTTGAACTTGATAGATGGCAACTAGCTCGCAAAAGGGCCAATAGTCATAATCAAATGCTAAAATGTTAAAGCACATTAATCTGTACTTAAGAATAGGCAAGACCATGCATATCGGATTTATTAGAGCTATTATTTTAGTGTAAATAAAATATTTTATTGTATCAATTAGTGCCTATTAGCATCAATTAGAATCCTACCTTATATAGTAGTAGTTTAGGTTCATTTATTCTAGATGTCTAGATTCATTTTGTACATCCTATAAATATATGCATTATATTGTTGTAAAACCATGGTTTCAATAGATATTTTTCTCTCAAATAATTCTTTCAACAAGACCATTATGGCCAATGATTTTGTCAAATTGATTATAAAAATAATAAATATGGAATCTCATATCTTACCCCACATATATAAAGTTAACCACGGTAAATTCTTAAGGGTCAAATATTCTACATGTGTCTAATAGTACCGAAAGCTTTTTAAAAAAATTAGTATCCAAAGTCAAGGAATGAATACCCAAAAGTATAAAATCAATATACTTCGTAGTACTGATTATTTCGAACGGTGAATGTTCACATGACGAGTAGTGATTTTTTTTAAATGCAAAAATGAACTTGCTATGGGCCATGCCTTCACTTCCGAATAAGAGTTAGACTCTGTAGGCACTTCCCGATCGAATCTGGATTAGTCTCATGAAGGTGAGGATACAGGGTGTTCAGAGGAAAAAAATGGGAGCACAACCTTTTTCTTTTACATAAGAAGAAAGAGATTAAAAGACTATCTGATGTTCACTGGAAAATCATATGTATCTAGATTTGGCAGGTGTGGTTGAGGTAAGACACAATCAACATGGTTATGCTATTTCCTTCATGAGTTGGTGTAAATTTATAGACATGTTTATATTCATATATTGAGTTGGTGTATATGGATAAAATTTATTTGTATAACAAAATAATATAGGTAAAATACGCGAAACCCCTTTATGGTATCACCAAAGGACAAAAAATCTTCCTACTCTTTAAAACCCCCTCACAGTACCACCTCATACTTTTAACTAAAGTGGAATTTGACCTCGACCGGTTGTGTGACCTTTACGTGGCATAAGACTTTATAAGATTAAAAATATATATTATTAATCAAGGGATTAATGCCACTCTTAACAAAAAAGTTCTTTGATTTAACAAAAAAGTTCTTTCATTCCTCCCCTTTCCTCTGCCCCCATCTCGCCACCTGCCACCATAGTCCACCACTTGCCACTATCCCTTCTTTTCTTTGTTCCTCCATCCTCAACATCTCCCTCTCTCTCATCTTCCTCTTTCCCCTCTTTCCTTCTCTCCACTCCCCCCCTCCCGCCTCTCTCCCTATCTTCCTGTTCTCAGTAGGAAAAGATTTGGTTCCCCATGAGTAGAAAAACACATGGCTACTCATTTTTAATTCATCATTAGCCATCATTTTTCCACTAAAAACCAAAAAAAAAAGAAAAAAAGAAAAAAAGAAAAAACTCTAGGCCATCTCACAATTACCATTAAAAACCCTTTATGCGTTCTTTAAAAACTCCAAACTACCATTATCTTCCACATGAAAGTTTCATGGATTCCTCAAACTCTAGACCCAAAAAGCCTTTTATGGACTTTAGTTCTTAGGACTCAAAAACAAAAAGAAAGAAAAATCAAAAAAATCAAAACAAGGAAAATCAAGGAAAGAACAACAAGAAGCAAGAAAAAGAGAAAATAATGGAATAAAAGGAAAACAGAGCAAAAGCACCGAGAGTGGAGGAAGATGCTATCATCATCGTTATCGTCACCGGAAACCCATCCACCACAAACTTCTTGAAAGTACTATGAAAACTCCTCAAGTCTTCTCGCTTCTACTACAATTATTTTGTGAAATGCTTTACTATGTGTTTTCTTACTCTTAAATTTCTGTTTGGTATTTGTTGAATGGCATTTGTTGAAATCTGAATGCCTTGTGATTGGGGCCGGATAAGTCTTATTTTGTAAAATTCGGGGTGGATTAATTATATATATCTTATAAAAAGTTCAACTTGTGTTATGTCAATGATCTGTTTGCGAAAATAGCCAAATGAAAAGTTGAATTGAAATTATGAACTCCAACTAGATCCCAATGACTAAATCAAGAGAGGGGGAGAGTGGGAATCGGGGGAGAGGACAAGGGAAATATGGGAAGAAGAGGAGGGGAAAGAGGAAGAAGAGGAAGTTGGGGAAGGGGAAGAGAAGAGAATGGTGTGACAGGAGAGAAAGAATGAGAAAGAGGGAGGCGGTAGTGGAAGGGTGTGACAAGAGAGAGAAGGACAAAGAGGGAGGTGGTTATGGTCCTGTGACGGTGGTATAGTAGTGGTGGCAATGGAGGGAAGAAGAGAAAGAAAAAAATAGAAAAGAGAAGGAAAAAGGAAAAGAAAAGGGAAGAGAGAGAGATACTCTGTGTGTGTGTGTGTGTGTGTGTGTGTTTGGTGTTTAGAGGAAAGAAACGAATATTCTAAATTAAAAAAAAAGAAAAAATATAAAAGCATTATAATTTTGTTAATAAGGAAGAATGTTACCTGCCACCGATGATGTAGCAGGTCAAAAATCACCATTCTGCTTTAGTTAAAAGTATGAGGTGGTTGTGTGAAGGTTCTTAAAGAATGGGGGGTTTTCTATCCTTTAGTAATACTACAAGGGGGTTCTGTGTATTTATTAGTATACACCACCAAAATATGTGCAATATACAACAATTGTACAACTACGTAGAAACCTCAACCATACTTGTTTCACGCTATTTATACCCATAACAATAGTAAGGCCTGATTCTTATCGGGATCTTATGTATACCACCAAGAATAGTCACTTTCAGGCGGTGATGGAGAAAGGCAGGGCAGTGGGGGCAATTGCCCTGACTGACACCACTCAAATCTCCATATCTACATATAAAATTATAGTTTTGCCCCCACACTCAAATGAAATTCCCCACCACTTTTCAACAAAATATAAGTACTAGAGAATTATCCCTACTGAGTTCTTTGCATATGCATACAAAATTATAAATTTACCCCTACCACTTAAATGAAATTACTCTCACTAACTTTAAACAAAATTTAAAGTAATAGTGTATACTTTATTTATGTATCTCTATATCAAATAATTCGGAATTTTGCCATTTTGGTCTCTGAACATTTTCACTAAAACTGATTTCATCCCTAATAAATTATTTTAAATGTTTAGGGACCAAAATGGTAAATTTTCCCAAATAATTTAATAAAATTTAAAACAAATGATACCACATTGTTTAAACAAAGAATTATACTCAATTTAGGTTTAGTCTCCCTTTTTTATTTATTCTAATATGCTCCCACTATACAAAGCCATTTGAAAAGCGTTTTTGTTAACTTTTTCCACTACACTATACGCATTAGAACTCACAAACGTTACTCATTTTTTAGTTGTTCCCAACAAGAATCTAGAGAAAATCTTACGCATTAGAACTCACAAACATTACTCATCTTTTAGTTGTTCCCAGCAAGAATCTAGAGAAAATTTTTAGGGTTGTGAGAGGAGAAGTGAAAGAATCCTTTATTAGGAATTTGAGATTTGAGAGATGTTGCTAGATTGTAGATTAATTACGCACGTAACTTCTACCGTATATTGTTACTTAAACATAATTTTTTTCATATTATAATTAGTAAAATCTCATATATTAACTTTGCCACCATTGAATATTTTTTCTAGTTCTGCTGCTGCCAAGATCCCGACCAGCAGGGGGTAGAATCTCACCTGCCTGAACCCATTAAACACATACTTGTAAAATATGTTGGAGGAGTTTTGGCGTTCCATAGCGGACCAAACATATCATAATGAATCGGTACCACCATGGCCGAGGGAAGGAAGTGTTAGCACTGGGGCAAGGACCAGGAACATTAGGTGAATGCGCGCCTTCCCTGATGGACTACCTTTATGAAGGATATATAACTATCACCAAGATGAGGGACGTGTGCCAGATCCTATGTTATTGACTACAGCATTTTCATTAGGAGGTTTGTTGGAAATGGCAATGGCAATGCAATGATTTGACCTAAAGCACAAAACAAAGACATATTTTACATCAAGTGATAAGTGAAAAATTATCATTTTAGAGTGAGTTTTACCTTTAGTTTAGAAATAATTAAGTAAGGTGTTTTATTTTTTATTACTAAGTATTTCGATTCAACTTATTAAATTTAAACATTGAATTGAATTATCAAACAAGACTCAGAATAGACACGACTTATTAATACTTCTCCATTTGTAGTGTAACTGTTGATCGCCCATTGGGCCTCAATGTTGGACAGTGCACTAATTTTAAAAGCATATTTGTTTTTCAACTTCCCAATTTGGACCTCAAAAACCCAATGGAAATCAAGTGTACAATACAGATTATCCATTTCTAGCCTAAATTCTACTATCATTCTCCACGTACAGTAGCAATAAGCAAGAGGGATCAAGTGAACAATACAGGTAATCCATTTAAAGCCTAAAATTTTACTATCATTCTCCATGTACAGTAGCAATAAGCAAGAGGGAAGAAACAACCATTCAGGAAAGAAAAAAATGTTGATTCCTTCTCAGGGAAATGACCTTGTATCCTTAGTTCATATCTTGACAGCCTTGTTACTACTTAAAAATCCCCCACTTTGCCATCTTTGAATTAAATAAGAGGCCATAACTAAATGTAGTTATGAGCAATCTCTAAGAGATTTTGACACAGTTCTTGGGGTTTTGACAACATTACCATGTGATCTGCATCTTTAATCTCTTTCGCTTCTGTCACCCCAATATTTTGAATTAACCAAAGTTGATAGTCTAATGTAAGTATTTTATCTTCCTTGCATACAATATAAGCGCGCTTAACTGAACCATATCTTTCAGATGAATACGGTTTGGCCTTGGCCAAATCTTCTAGGAAATTTGAGGTAGGCCTAACCAACAATTTCGCCAATTCAACATCCTGACAAAAGAAATATTGAATTATGCACATATCCACCCAAAAAGCTTTCATATATTAATTGCTCAGCCAAAAGAAAGAAATGTTGGAATGCAGAATGCCGTGTCCCAGTTGGAAGAATAACACCAGTTTTTGAGGGCAGACAACCTACACTAAATTATCAATTATAATAAGCTATGGAAAGTCAAATTTCAAAGCCATCATTTTTCACTTAGTAAAAAACGATGCAGTAACCATGAATCATGTGTTTAGTCATCAATCTGGTATTCATGAATCATGCGTTTCATAATATCAAAGTTGTTCGTAATTTTTTAAAAATGATTAATACGTAGTAGGGAAATGTTAGTCATGCGTGTCATTACAAAAGAAATTAGAAAATTTTAATGAATTTTATGTACCATTAGTAGGCAATTACGTAATAGATTTAGCAAATAACTACATAATTAAACACGTAACTGGACTAGCTGGAAATAAATATACGCAAGACATGAATCTTATTATTCACAACTAGTAAACTAGTACAAACAGAAGCTCTTTTAATTGCATTGTTAAGGGTTGTCTGAATTGCCATTTTCTGAATCTTTTATGGAAAAATATACTGTAATATGATGTATACGAGGTAAAAAGGTGTTTGGATGTGATCATGAAAAAAGTAAAAAATTTTTGATGAAAAATTACAATCTAAACGAGACCTTAGTGTTCTCGTGCATGCAACAAGCAAGAAGGAAGAACAAGGGCCATTTAAAAACAAGAAGAGCCACAACAAATTAAAGAATATTAAAGGCATGAGGGTACACCTCAGCAGAGCAAAGATGGTAAAGTTTGGACATATAGATGGGTCCAAAATGCATTGATTTGCCTTGTTTTTCTGGGGTACCATAGGATGAAATCTCTGTGTCCAGCAACACATCTCCTGGGGCTTGAACAAAAAACTTTTCCAGAAGAACATCAGTAAAATCATGATCAGTTAAAACAGAGTTGCAATATTGCAGTTTACACGATAATTAACGTTTTGATACAAAAATGTATCAAGATGAACTATCAACTAACGTAGTACTGTATGCTGTGAAAGGAGTATCAGTGACAATGTCAATACTTCCTTTCAAAATTTAAATATCTAAGTGATTGGACACCACCAAAGGGGGCGGGGGGAACCAGTTTTTTAGATACGAAAACATTTGTGTTAAAAATTGAGGTGAAGTTTTACTTTGGTTTGTCAAATACTACTTATGACATATGATTCGAAGTTATTCATTAATTGAAATTTTCTTCACTTACAAGCGGCAATTAGCCAGTTTACTATGAGTAGGAGTTTGAGAAGCTAATGTTCTATAATTTTTGCAATTTCTTGTTTCTTTTTGATAAAACATCATAATTTTATTAAAATCTGTACTAATGGCAGAAGTTACCTCATCCAACCTGCACTAATGGCATAAGTCATATAATCAAATATACACAGATATCAAAGAATAGATCTAAAAAAACCTGATCCTACATGTCTGAAAACCGATAAAAATTACACTGATAGAAGATGTGCAATTTCTTGTTTCTTGACAGGAAGAAACGCACTACAATTTTCAAGGTTATTGCCTATTAGAGATAGTAGGAGCTCACTGATTTCCTTACGGCTCACAAGGGTGACAAAACACATCAGAAAAATTTTAATATTATAACATTATAACTACATAGCTTTAAGTTTTGAATTCTCAAGTACTTCCACTAAAATGAATATTCCGTTTGGTTGTCCTTCAAACTTTTGTATTAAACCAACAAAGAAAAAGAAAATTATAACAGCAGAAGCAGCCAAAAAAAAAAAAAAAACATTAAACCATTTTCTAGGTTACCTGTTCCAGAGGATAAGATGGTGGATGAATAACATCAGGCATGGGGGCTGTTACAAAAACAGCAACTGAGATCTTTTCAGGGTAATTTTCCATGGCAAGAGCCAAGTTAAAGCCACCATAACTGTGGCCAACCAGAACAACCTTCTCAGTAGGAGGAATTGAATCCATGAGCTCCAACAATGGCAAGCTGTAATCCTCAAGTGTGTAAATCTCATCCAACCTTTTTGGATTGATCCCGGACGCTGATAGATCTATGGCTGTGACCCTTTGCCCAGCAGACTCCAGCAGAGGCTTGAGCTTGAACCAGCACCAAGCTCCATGGCATGCGCCATGTACAAGTACAAAATGCTTTGGTTGCTTAACGTTGTCAACAGTATCCATCTGAGTCTTCAATTGATTTGTGTTGGACAATTGGTGCTTTCAGAGGATGGACACACGTAAAGTAATGGTAATAAGTTACATCGAAACTAATGTAAGGTCCCAAGTCCTACCCACTCCCTTTATCTATATCCTGAGTTTTGACGCACTCAGTGCCCAGTAAGCATATAGGGACCACTGATCCCGTTGAAGTTGGAGGAAAGTGAACGAGTATTCGTAATGGAAACAACATACAGCGACACCATGGTTGGACCAATTGAATTTTGCTCGGTTGGTGCCATTTTTGCAAAATTTAGTATAAAGCAGTTTTGATCTTTATTTTATAACCTTTGTGTGTCTGCAGCTTCCAAAGTTTTGGCTTCGCAAAATTTGGTCAATAATGTCTTGAATTTTGCAAGGAGAAATGACCCAAAAAAAATTGAGTAGCTAATGATCAAAATTAAATGGTGTTAGTTAAAAGTTTTGATTTTGCATTTTTTTAATCTCTATTATTTGTAATTTCAATTTAATATGATCCCATGATATTCAAATAGTGATGTTGGAGATTTTAAAAAATGAAATGAGTTGCCATTTAGATCAAATTTGCATTAGGTGTCTACAAGGTACTCTGTTTATACAAGACTTAGGAAAAGCAAATTAAATTTATTTTTCTTCCTTTTTGTTAAAAAAAAAAAAGAAGAACAAGCAATTATGAAATTTTATTGGTGCAAGTAATCAATAAAAAAAACTTCTAATGTTTTGTTGTACAAATTTCGTTAGTAGTTTCTGATTTTTTATTTTAAAAATAAAAACAATTAAATGAAGAAAATACATTTAAGAAAAAGAAATAAAGAAATCTTGTTCGCACAAGAAATAAAAGAACTTCTTTTTCCATTCCAATCTCTTTAATGTTTAGTGTTTTATAAAACTACTCAAAAGATATAAATGCAGAAAAGTAAATTTAAGAAGAAACGAAGAAACTATAATAGAAAAAGCTTCTTTTTAGTAGGCTTTTATGTTTTATTTGAATAAGAAAAAGAAAAAAAAGATAACCAAAATTAACAAAAATGAAGAATTTTGTTCACATAAGAAATTAAAAACAACAAGGAAGAAAAGGAAACCTCTCTTTTTTTTTTTTTGGTCAAACGGCAACAACTAGTCTATTCCTATACTACAAGTGAGAGGGAGCCAACTAGGTATGTGTAAGGATTAGGGAGTTGAGTCAATAAACTAGACAAGTGCACTATCAACTAGATATGTATAAGGATTGGGGATTAAATCACTATACTAGACAAGTGCACCATTGCACCCTTTAAATTTTTTCAAAAAAAGGAAGCCACTACTTTTGTTTAATGCACTAATATGGTTTCACGTGTTGCTGGCTACAGCTTGCACACATAAAATAGTTGTCTGCTGTAAGGCTGCAATTGAATCAAACTACTCATAAGTAGCTTGCAAGCAGCTTGCTCAATAGCTCGGGTAGAACTCGGTCAAACTGAGTTCGAGTCAAGTCAACAGATGCAACGAGTTGAATACGAATATCATTTAGTCAGGCTCGAAGGCTCATTGAGCTTTATCGAACCTTATCGACCAGTAGATAAATAATTTAAAAAATAAATATATAGCTATTATATTTTTACTCTTTTAGGTTTAGGAGTTGTGTAAATTACCAGAATATTATATATGACTTTAAATACTTATGGGTCATATAGTAATTTTATGTGAAAGAAAAATATAATTTGATAGGTAGAAAATATAATTAAATAGAAGTTTCAAACTCGAGTCCAGTACTCGAGTTCGATCATACTCGCATAATAATCGAACTTAATCGAGTTAAACTCGAGTTTTCAAACAGTTCTACGAGCTCTAACTCGGACTCCATTTCTACTGTTCGATCGATCTCAAGCAGAACTCGAACTCGACCTCAAGTAGTAGTTTCCAAGTGTCAAGTTGAGATCGAATACAGTGATACTCTATTGCAACCCTAGTCTGCCGTTGACAATTATTTTGTGGGGATGGTTTCCTTTCACTTTCGAGAACATTTACCACCCTTCTGGCATACACTTCGAAATGGCAATAGCAATGACTATAAAAAATTCTTTAATGGCAATGGATGTTACCAAAACCTTATTGGTTGTTTGGTATCGTAATCAAAAGGAATGAATTATCAAATTTTTTATTTTTTCCCATTTTCCCTTCTTCTTCCTTTTTTCATGGGTTTCAATACTAAAAATCCTAGCCACTTTCAGCCACCATCACCATCAACATTGCAACTTCACCACTTCAACCCGATTAAAAAACTTATAAGCCAAATGGCTGTCAAAACAATCCTCTGACTTTGGAGAAGTTAAAATTAAATTTAATTTGACATCAAATTGCGCAATAACACATGGAGTCAAACTCGAAATTTTGAAGGAAAAAAAAATTAAGGTGATGGTAAGTTTTGCCTGCAAATCACAAAATTAAGGGTGTTAAGGTTTCATAAAGAAAAATTTGTCAAAGTTTATTGCTACACAAGAAAAAAGAAGAAAAAAGAAAAAAGTTTCATCCAAGCAACACCGGCCACCAACACCACTGCCACCTACTAACTATCAGGAGAAAAGAGAAAGAAAAAGATTGGGGGAGAGAACAAAGAAAAGAAAGAAACATGAGTATACTTACAAAAGCACAAAAACAAAAGGAAAAAAAAAAAAAAAGAGTACAAGCAGAAAGAAATACCAGTCATGATTAGATGGATGTATTTCCTTTCTTTTTGGTATTCTTCTTCTTTTATTTAGAGCTAAATTCGTCAATGGGGTTCATTCCCCCAGAGTCCGTAATAATCATTTCCTTTTTTTTTTAACAAATGTTAACATTGTATTGATAGAATTACTTGAAAGTACAAGAGCTAATTACAAAAAGGGGCAAAACCCTCAGATCTTTCTTTGCTATATCTGTTAGCCAAACAGGGAATTGATTGTTCCATTCCTCGTCCTTGGCAAGTTTGATTGCAAAATTGGCTAATAGATGACTACATTGATTCCCCATTCTATGAACAAAAGAGAAAGAACAAGACTCGAATCTGCTCCTTAAGTCTTCGATGTCTTCCAGGACAGTCGCTAAACTACCTTGCTAGTCCTTGCCTGTTGTGATTTGATCAACAACTGATTTGCAGTTTGATTGGACATCAATCTTTGTCCATCCTGCAATCTTGGCCATCCTTAGCGTAGCTCTTACTGCTAAGATTTCCTCTAGTGCTGCTTCTCCTCTCTTGAGTTCCATTAGCACTGCAGCTTTGGGTTTTTGATTGTGATTGAACCATACCCAGAAATGTGTACCAAACATCATCTATGGGTATAAATCACTTTCGATACCCATTGAAGAGTAGAAAACCCACCAGCCAAATGAGTGGTTACTTTATCAAAAGTGTGTGAACTTATGATGGAGACATTCATGTGAGCAAAAGTTAATTGGGACACCTTCAAGAATATTCTGCATCATATCATTTGAGAGTATTCTGTATTAAGTGATAAGTGAATATCTTATCATTTATTGTTTTGAGTGAATTTTGTCTAAACAATTTAGAGACACTTAATTAATTAAGACATTCTATCTTTTATTATCAAATATGTCCGAACGTATTAATATCTGATTTCAATAAATTTAAGTGTTAAATTTGATCATCAAACATGATCTAAAACTTTCTCGAGAGGTTGTGTACACTTGAACTAAGGTTAATGTCAAACAAACCATTTCATTGACTGTACAAGATTGCTAGTCCTTAGTATTACATGGGCCGCAGCATACGAGAATCAAAAGGTTCACATAGTCCACAGAGAATCAACAAGCCTGTTGAGAAACATGATAACTGCATGCCATTGCATTACTCATCCATCTACAGTGTCAGGGCTCATTGCACTTTGGGCCTCACTGTGGATGTTTCTGCAAAGCACAATTTGTGTTTTTAACTTTTGCAATATGTGATCGACCTGCGAAAACCCACCGCCAAATTAACAAAATTTTTAGCTATTCATGTCTGTTTTGAATAGTGATCCTCTTTGGACATCAAGTGACCAGCAAGACAATCCATTTGTAGCCAAGGTGTTAATATCATTTTCCAGCTATAATTGTAGTTAGGAAGAGGGAAGAAACATTTACACATTAAAAAAAAAAAGTAAAATTGGTAGAACATTACATGGTTTCCTTCCTAGAATTAAGTAGGAGGGGTGCAATTATTAAAAACTCAGTATAAAGCACCAACATGTTCTTTGTAAGCATGGTCGTCCATCACATGTGAGCTGCACGTGTCATTTAATTTTTTTCCCCACCTAATTACATTTGGCTTTTTTCTCTCCCTGGTTTTGTCTTCGTAGGGAGTTCTTCAATGTCTTGAACTTCCGAGGAGATAGGCCAAACCAGAAAAATAATAATAATAATAATAAAATGCGCCCCTTTTGTTGTGTCTTGGAACTGAAAGCAAATAAGTGTGTTTATATAAGAAGTATGAAACTAAATATCAATGATTCTACCCTATAACTACTAGAACGTTGTCTGACATTCAGCGGGAAGACCATGTCAGACCCAGATATGTTAAATGTCTAAAGTACACATGTTTGTCCAGGAGAGATTAGGCTGGCCAACAAAGATTATCTTGGGGTTCATTTGGAATTTACTTCAGGAAATATTTACTTTGCTGCTCGAAAATTTGGACACCTTAATTGTTTTGGTGATTTCCAACATTCAGGCGTTCTCTTTCCAGTTTTTCATGCCAAAAAAGCTACTTTTTGATCTCTTCTACTATGGCTTCTCTTTTTTTGGGTGTTTATTGTTTAGCTTTGTGCTGTTTGCTACCTTCTTGCTTCTTCCTGCCTACTATTGCTGTTGCTACGTCCAGGTATTCATTTTTGGTCCTCTTTTTTCATTTTTAACTTCCCTAATGTAGCTTGTTGCAATGCTTGTAAAAGTACCTGGTTCTGGCTTTTATCCTTTTTAACCTTTTATTTGTTTAGCTATACGTTAGCTTTTCTGGTGTCATATTCCGTTGCATGTGCGTCTTACAATCTGTTCAGCATATTGTCAAACTGCTATTCTTGATTTAGCCAAGCATTGAATCACTTTGTTGGATGTTGCTTGTAGTTCTTTTGTGGCTTGCATGTCTTGCATTTTACTTTTTTGTTGTCTGCGAGTTTAAATTTGTTATTTGGGTGCTTCGCATTTGCTGGATGGTTTGCATGCTTGCATCTTTCCCCTGTTGTTCGATGGGGATGTTGTTTGCCTATATTATGCTTTCAAAGATTTTCATTACCTGTCTTGCTTCTTTACAGAATCTCTAGCCTTCGTTTTCTCAGCTTCAGGTACTTTTCTATTTGACAACTCTGTAAGATTAGTTATTTGTTTAGGCTTCAGTTTTTTGTTTTTGCTATTTGCTATTGTAATTTCTGCATCACGATAGCCTATAAAATTCGCTATTCATGTTATGGGTCTATCTTTAATTTGCCCTTTTTTTTCTATATATACTTTGGCTGCAGGTTCTGTTTAGTTTTCTCCATCTGTTTGTTCATTCTTTTTATATGATTGTTTGTTATTTTCCATAATCATTGCCTTGCATTTTGGACTGTTTTCGCTTTATTAGTTTAGTCTGTCTTAGATCTATGGATGGAAATGCCAAGCGTCAGCAAAAGTATGTACAACTGCCACAAGATAAAAAGGAGGATCTTTTGGCCGAAGTCGAGAGGCTAATGCTGCAACAAAGCAAAAAATGTCATCTCTTTGCTTCTGGTAGTTCATCTCAGACTTCCCCACCCAAGCAAAAACGTGTTATTCGTCTTTGCAAAGCACCATCAGGTCATGTAGAAGTCGGTGTTTCTATGCCTGGTGGTTCCAATAGGAGCTGTGCTGCTGAAAATCCTGAGGATATAACTGGTTAGCGTTCTCACTTCTCAGAGTCGTCTATCCTATTTCCTTGATCCTAGGAATGATGTCAACGGTGATCAATTAGAATCCTTACTAGATTCTGTGTGCAATGGAGAATCTTCTAAAAAGCATGCTTCATCTTCTGTTAGCTTTGTTACCGTGACATCTAATAAGTCAGTGTACCTGCAATTCTCCAATTTTTCCCTATGGCTGCTGTTTAGTGCATCTTGTATTTTTGACACTGTTCAGTGTTCCAATGGCTTTGCTTTCCTACATAGTTTTGATTTAATGAAGTTCTTCTCACTATTTAATCAATGTACTCTTTTTAGTTTTGCTCTGCACTTCAATCGGTTGATTGCTTTGCTTCTGATGGCGGATTCTTCTTGAATCTGTACTTTTGTATAATGTCTCATCTTTTTCATCCATAATATCTTACATCTTTCCATAGTTTTCATCTATTTTCACTTCAGACAGATTGCTGTCGTCGTTTTCTAGGTCTAAAAAAAGTTCCAGCATCATCTTTACTTGATCACTAAAGGATTATCATAGGTCATAGATCTTTTAAAATTGCTGAAATCATTTCCTTAACTGCTAACATTTTTGCACAGCATTGCTAATTTACTGTTTGATGCTCTCCACTTTGTGTAACTGGCAGCTTCTCAGAGTTTTCATCATTTTTTGCTTTTCAATGACTACAGTATAGGTTTTCCGCTCTCAGAAAATTTCTGGCATCAGCTTTGCTCACTGAGTGCAGTTTTCCAAGACTCTATCATAGCTTTAAAATCTCACTTTCTTCAGTATATAGGTGCACTTTAAATAGAGCATTGCACTTTGAACAGTTTGTAAAAAGCAAAGAAACAGTAAAAACTCCCTTGGTCTATTGATTTGCCAAAACATTCTCAGTTGCATGTCTTAATCTTTGTTAGCTTCTTAGCAAATAGCACCTTTGCAAGAATCGACTTATTTCATCACCTTTGATAAATCTCAGTCATCAGCTCCTATAAGTCTTAACCATGCGTGCATGCTCACAATGGTGTCTGTTGCAGATTGGCCCAAACCTTCTTATCTAAGCATATCAGTAGATGCATTCTAAATGAAACAAAGAGGCCATTCACGTATGCATTCACAGCACTAGCTACTTTCCTAATGGCCAGTAAAGGGGCAGGTATTTACCATTTCTAGAAAGTTCTTTCTATAGTTATTACCAAATCTGCAGCTATTTACTTTAGCACTCAATGTCCCTTAATTGCCGGCCAAACAGTTTCACAGCCACCTAATTTAGTACTATACCTCTTTAAGTTTTCTTAATATATAGAACATAGTTAGAAACAGCTGCTACATGCATATATAATAGAAGGATGCTCTTTGGCTTCTAAATCAATGAATTACTATCGAAGTACTTGATCATCCAGTCACTCCTCAAAGAATTACATTCTTAATGGATGTTGTTTCTTATTTGAATGCACCAATGGTTAACAGGTTTTTTCTTCCATAAAATTTTCCTGTCATGATTTCACATCACCATGCCATTTATTCAGCAATGATATTTAACATATTTACTATAATTTGCAGATGTTTCCTACTCAGTTGCAGACCATTCTCAAGAAACATCAGCAGATCAAAATAACTTTGAGAGTAGGGAACAGAACATGGCCATTAACTTGAGCCAACAATGGTTTGGAGATGGATGGCAAGCATTCTGTTGCAACAATATTGTCAAGGAAAGTAAGCGCTCAGCAATTTTTGCATTGACGGATTTATTCTTTCCCTTGTTTTGCCTTTTAACTGAAGTGCATATAATTAACTTTCAGCAAGTTTTACACAGAGGCTAATACGACAATAGGTATTGTCATCCACGAGGCCATATTTTATTTTAGAACTTAATTGAAGGTGTATGCTACTACCAAGTTGTTACCAAATTGAGCAAAAACAGATTTATATGTTTTACATGCATTTTCATTCTGTCTACGACTATTGGATCTGTTTTCCTGTCTTCTAGCTATCTATATTCTTTAGTACTAATCACTTTACCTATACAACAACAGAAAGTTTGAAGATTTGTCGCTTATTTTGTACATGGTGATGTCACGCTTTTAATTACCTTAAGAACTGGAAGCAAAACAATAACCATTGCAATGAGTGGAGGCAGTTTGCAGATAACTGGAATACCTTTATGACTGAGCATCAACTTTGACCTGGAGAAACATTAGTCTTTGTTCCTGATACAAGAACAACCTATGCTGTCATCATCATTGATAAATATGGCATGGAGAAATAATTTCCGTGGTATAACATATTTGCCTACACTCCATAATGGCAAATCAGCCATCTTAGATGTATCAGAGAAGATATTATGGTCAGAATCTGTCATTCTTCTTTACCATTTAATGTAGACATTCCATCTTTTATTCTACTATCTGATTGTATGGTTTATTCCCTAACACTTGACAGCATTTGAATTTCTATTATATTTACTACGACTTACTAAAAAAATGCTTCCAAATCAAGTACGCAGCTAAAGAG
The DNA here is from genome assembly GCA_013103745.1 of Gardenia jasminoides. Classification (NCBI taxonomy): domain Eukaryota; kingdom Viridiplantae; phylum Streptophyta; class Magnoliopsida; order Gentianales; family Rubiaceae; genus Gardenia; species Gardenia jasminoides. Next base: position 30,684,136 of record CM023101.1, on the reverse strand, counting down.
ATAAAACATATCTTTGCCCACATTACATTTTATCTAAGCAATGCTTTTACTAATAGTGTTAATGTTGGTGGAAAATGAAATCTAAACAAAGCCAAATTTCCTTTATCACACCAACTTCCCGTGTAAAGGTTTGACTATGGAAAAACACACTATTTTGTCTACTCCATTGATTCCTTCCCCTAAATTCTGGGCATGCTTAACCCCTTCTCCTACTATTATATGTACTTCTCAACTATCTCTAAGAGATTTTGACAGAGTTCTTGGGGTCTAGACAACATTACCATATGGCCTGCATCATTGATCTCTTTCACTTCTGTCACCTCAATATTTTCAACTAGTGAACGCTGAAAGTCGAATGTAAGCGCTTTATCTTCCTTGCATAAAATATAAGCTCGTTTAACTGAACCATATTTCTCAGCTGAGAAAGGAATTTCCTTTGCCAAATCTTCTAATAAATGCAAAGTTGGCCTAACCAACAATTTTGCCAATTCAAGATCCTGACAAGAAAAAACATATATACACACTAAGCTATACATATTCCAATAAATCCGCCTAAGAAATTTCATACATAATCTTAGCAAAAGAAAATTCAAATGTTTGTTTATTTATTTTTTGGTAAGAACATTCAAATGTAGAATAGCTGTGTCACTGTTCGGAAAAGGATAGGTTTTAATACAATTGGGCTGACATTCTACACTAATTGTTCAACAATAAGCCAACGAAAATCAAACTTCAAATCTTTTAACCTACACTTAATGTTAGCAAATATCGAGGTAATACACATTTTTATTCATGAATCATGTGATTAATAAATATTAAAGCTGTTGATATAAAAATTCCTCGAAATGATTAACTTTGTAGTAGGGAAAACTTGGGTGTGTCAGCATAAAAGAAACATGTCTTGCTATAAACTTGTATTTATGAAAGCATTAGTATATAAATATGTACTCATTTAATTTTTAGCAAATAAATAGAAAAGTAATCATGTATTTTTTTTTTTTTTTGGTCATTCGTTAACTCCTATTTCTACTCCTACTGTAACGTGTATTAGGGGAGGGCCCAACCAGAAGTGGACATGTATTTGGGCCTAGCTAGAATTGTCCTGTCACTTAATCCTATAATTGACTGCTAATTAAAATGAAGCACATTCAATTGCATTACTGGTGTCCTCATTGATGCAAAAAAACCAACACGGAGGAAAAAGGGGCCATTTAGAAACTAAAAGAACTAGTTTCACTACATCTGAGTTGTTTACTCTAACTATACGTTACTAGTATTATTTTCATCATTTATGGATTAAATTGCAATGTTGCTGAGTTGTAAGTTGATTTTATTGATCTTACAGTTTGGCCAGTTAGATGTAATGTTATATTAAGAAAAGAATAGAAAAGCCAAAATAGAGTGACGTCCAAACAACGTAAGGGGCATATATACCTCAACGGAACAAAGCTGGTATAGTCTGCTCGACAAATACATGGGGCCAAAACGCAACGATTTTCCCGCTTTTTCGGGGGTACCGTAGGAGGAAACCTCCCCGTCCAGTGGTTCCATTTGTGGGGATTGACCAGCAAAATACTATTCCAAAGAGTAGCAAATTTACATAAATAATAATGACAATAATTTCTTTCAAATTAAAAGATGTTAAAAGATTGCAAGAAAATAATTCAAAAAAGAGTTCTGCTCTATCTATGAAAAGATTAATAAAGTCTTACGAGTTGATTCTATCAAAACAACGAAAATCCTACAAGTTGATTAAGGTTCAACCATATATTTTCCAAACCAAGTCAGACTGGTTGTGGCATTGGTCCGATCGATTATCACATTTGAAAAGTCAAGTAAATCTTCTCGAGAACTAGTTGAACTAGTTAAACCAGGCTTTTGAACCCATTCCTCCTAAAAAATTTATTTTCATTGTTTTGCTAAAAGATTATCCGATGTGTTTAGTATTATAATATATAAAAAAAATTAAAATCTTTGACGCGAGGTTGAACTGGAAGATAATCTGTTTATTCACCGGTCCAGATTTAAAAACATTGGTTCAACACTTCAACACTTCAACCTTCCTTATTTTGTTAGATAGAGTTACTTCTTATGACAAATAACTAGAAATTACTCATCCATGAGTAGTGAAAATAAACTGTTTGAAACTATAAATCTGGAATATTCTACACATACAAAAGCAGCTAGTTAGTTTTCCAGCATTCAGCGTTAAATGGGGGCCATTCGTTCCAACGACTATCTCATTACCTGGTGGAAAACCTGTAGCAGCTTCAATTACCCTCATTTCCAATTTGATACCTCAAGCCTCATCATTTTTTCCCCCTTTACTACAGGCCTTTGAGAAATATTAAACAGACTTTGCAATTTCTTTTTTTCTTCATGACAGAAAGGTAATTGTATCTCACCATAAAATGGGTTCAGGGGCACTTGAGAACTACCTAGATGGTTTCACCAGTGTTACACATACATCAGAAAAAGGAATGCAATTCCTGCACTGCATAGTCCTATAGTGATTTAAAAGGCGAGGGAGTAAGGCAAGACATTTTGTCCTGATAGGCGGAGCGAAAGCCCTAAAGTAGGGGGTATTAGTCCCACAAATTTTGGTTTTTTAATACTTAAAAGTATAAAAAAGCCTAAAAGACTATTATAAAGGTTATGAAAAACAGTATTAAAGATATGCAAACATTAAGCAAAATTTATTCAAGATATATTGTTATAAGATATGCTACAAATCAAATAGGAAAATATGGAAAAAAAATCAGTCAATACCATAGACATATTAAAATGGTCATGGCGAATTATGATTTTTGTATCCTTAATGGTCAAATTATAAAGAAACTAAGTTTTGGGTTAAGTAAGACATAAACATACATGTGAACTTATATTATTGAAATCAATCAAAATACAAGGACTTAATAGGTAATATTAGACGTTTTTGTAAAGGGATAATTTCAGAAACCTCAATTTCACCTGGCTCCCTCAAACTTTTAAAAATCTTACTTACCTCCTTACTTTATGTTTTTGGTATCATTTATAAACCATTTTAAAATATAATATTAAAAAATTCATTTTGGGATAGTAAATGCAATCTCATTTCAAAATTACCCTTTGTTGTCTCACTTTTTATTGTCTAAATATATTAATAACAAAATAAATGAAAGTTAATATCGATTAAAAAAAATATAGTCCGTTTTTATATGGCAAATGTTAATATTTGAATTCTGCAAGTTACAAAGATAATAGGTTCTTTGTTGCAAAGTGTTTTGAGTTAACTTAAGAAGTTTTACAAATCATTTTACATATTTTTGAATTTTCTACTTTTTGTCCAAATTGATGGTTTGAAGACTAAAAAGATATAATATGCCAAAAATTATATATAAATTTGTTTGTGTTGTTTTTAAATCAGTACAAAAAGGTATCATCATGTTTATAAATTATTATAAGTTATTTCTAAGAGTATTATAAATTATTCATAATTTTGAGTAATTTAACATTTCTTGTCCAAACCAACGACATAAAAACTATTAAAGAGTTTTTTTAATATTGTTACCAAGTCCTAAATGTTCATTAAGAAACTACATCCATCCATTTACAAAATTAAAAGATACATTTGGTGTATTATAGTAATTAAGAAATCATAAGAAAAGGGCAAATTTGGAATAGAACTATATTCTCTTATCCAAAATAAGTTTTTTAACATTATATTTTGAAATGAGCTTCACTTGCAAAATTCAAATATTAATGTTTGCTATATAAAAATGCATTATATTTTTTCCAATTGACATAAACTTTCATTTATTTTGTTATTAATATATTTAGACAATAAAAACTAAGACAACAAAGGGAAATTTTGAAATGAGATTGCATTTACTTTTCTAAAATGAATTTTTTAATATTATATTTTAAAATGGGTTATAAATGATACCAAAAACATAAAGTAAGGGAGGCAAGTGAAATTTTTAAAAGTTTGGGGGTGCCAGGTAAAACTGTCAGAAACCTTAGGATAGGTTCTTGAAATTATCCCTTTTGTAAATGGAGCCCTACGTCTCTAAACTTGGGCGCCGCCGTTAATCTCTGCAAATTGTCGGAACATTCCTAAATCTCTTGTTTTATTGCGGCTTCTTTCTTTTCATCCATGGTTCTATATCTTCTTGCCTCCATCACTAATGGTAGGTATCCAACAGGAATTAGAACTAATCCATGGTTCTATATTTTAGTCACTAAATCAAGACCTTCTCGACAGTTTCATTTACTCCAATTAAAATGAATATCAGATTTTTATTGCCCTTATTCCTTTACCCTTTTTATAAAACACACAAAAAGGAAACTTATAGCCAAAAAAGGGCATTACAACGGTTATCAAATTACCTGTTCCAGAGGATAGGATCGTGGATGAAGAACATCAGGCATAAAGGCTGTGACAAAAATAGCAATTGAGATCTTTTCAGGGTAATTTTCCATGGCAAGAGCCAAGTTAAAGCCACCATAACTATGGCCAACCAGAGCAACCTTCTCAGTGGGAGGAATTGAAGCCATCAGCTCCAACAGTGGCAAGCTGTAATCCTCAAGGGTGTAAACCTCATCTAACCTTTTTGGATTGATCCCTGCCGCTGACAGATCTATGGTTGTGACCCTTTGTCCAGCAGACTCCAGCAGTGGCTTGAGCTTGTACCAGCACCAAGCTCCATGGCATGCGCCATGTACGAGTACAAAATGCTTCTGTTGCTTAACATTAATGGCAGCATCCATTTGTGTCTTGTCTTGATTTTCTCTTGGAAAAATCTACTCCGTAGTATCCTCAATAGCAGATATATATTTAAGGAGCAAAAGGTACGGTCAAGCATCAATTTGAGTCATTTTCATATTTTTTTTTCTTGCTAAACATAATTTTTTAAATTTTGGACACGTTGCACCCTAAATTCTCAATTTTAGACACCGTACATCCCAAATTCTCAAGTTTATCCCGATTTAAGTCCAGTTAATAATAATTTTTTATTAGACTTAAATGGGACAATTTTGAGAGTTTAGAATCTAAAGTATCTACAATTAAGAGTTTAAAGTATAAAGTGTCTAAAATTGAAATTTAGGATATAAAGTGAAATAGTAATATAAGTTTAGAGGTGCACTTATCAAGTTCTCTATTGTTGACAATTTTTCGATGGACTGTTTCTTTTACTTTCTAGAACCTTTACTTTTTTTAAAAGGGTTAGCTCCAAAGTATCTCTTTGGAAAACATCTTTTTATTCACTTTGTTTCCTGATCGTTCAATTACAACAACCTCTCCCTTGTACGATTACATTTTTCCCAATCAAGTTCAATTTATATGAAAGAAACCAATTTTTTGATGAACATGGTAATCTCCAATGCACATAATGTCATGTCACACAAAATTACATTCACAAAATCTCTTTGTGATAATTTCTTTGGTTAAAAAATAAAAAGGGGCAATTTCACTGTCACTCCTCTAGATCAATTGAGTCATTTGTTATTGAATAGTTAATCCTTACTATTACACGGGCCCCAGCATATGAGAAGCAAAAGAGTTCACATTAAGAATCAACAAGTTTTAGGGGCCAATTGGTCGGGTTTGTTTGGATAGAGAGTATTTGAAATAATAATTTGAAATAAAACACTGTAACACTTTTTTGATGTGATGTGTGTGAGATAAAAAGGTTGGATTTTAGGGGCGTCAATTGGTCCAACTGCTTCCCATTACATAATTGGCCTTGTTTGAAGAAACTTTTTGCTTGTTTGGGAAATGTTACTTTTACATATATTTTAATGACCTTTTTATCCTATATATATAGCACCTTAAAAAATGCTATAGTAATTTTTCTCCAAAAATTCTTTAGAAAATTCAATCCAAACTAGCTTAGTCTTGTCCATATACAGTTTTGAGGGTTCATTGCACTTTAGGCCTCATTGTTGATGTTCCAGCAATCCACATTGAGTTTTCAACTTTTGCACTATGTGATCGACCTGAGAAACCCAACTAGGGATAGGCACAAGTCGGGTACCTACCCTATGAGACATTTGGTTAAGCCAACCCGCATCTCATGAGTCAGCTATTTTTTGATCCTTACTCATCCTTCATATTAATGGATACCGATTATTGAGTATCCGATAAAAGTGGATCGAGTTGGCGAGTACCTGCTCCATCCCTCTTGTCATTTGTTATTTGTTTGAAAAATAATTTATACTTATTTATTTTTATATTTAACGTATTCATTTAACATATAAAAAATTTGACTTTCAAAAACCTTTATGAAGTATGAAGATAAGCTATGTCTTTTCTCTTTCAATTTGACATGGCCAATGGCGAACATTGTGGGAATATGCAATATTATTCATGACTTAGAAATTCTATTATTTACCTGAATATTTTGGAGCTTCCACTAATAGCCTTATGAAAGTTACGCTTTGGGCCCCTAAAGTTTGTTAAATATATACATTAGGCCCACAAGTATGCATTCATGTAAGTCTTCCCTAAGTCACAATTTATGAGTGTACTCCTGAATTTGGCAATTGGAAAAAATGCGTTGCTTATAGCTTATAAAGAAAATTGAGTATTGAAATTTGACTAATTCAAAATTTTTAAAATTTTTCAAAATAATGGTTTATAATATAATTTGAAATTACTCATTATCCTGACAAACAAATCTCCAATTTTTTGACTTCTAAAAGTTGGTAACTCCTGAATAAGGTGAACATTTATTCTACAATTCTTGGGAATATATATCCCTTTAAAGCCAAAATCAATATTCTTTTGATCTCCCTCCCGCAGCCCTCCCTCCCTCCCTCCCCTCCCCCTCATATTTAGGATTTTTCTAGGATATACCTCTACTTCCCTGATTTTGGCCGTGACGTTAGACAAGGTCTCCCTTCCCCTTCAAATATGAAAATCTTAAAGAACATTGATCTGCACTTTTAAAGTAGGTAAGATCATGCACATCAAATATATTAGACCATGGAAATTTTTGTAAAGTTGATTATGAAAAAATAAATATGAAGTCTCATACATTACCCTACATATATAAAGTTAACCATGGTAAATTCTTAAGGGTCAAATACTCACATGTGTCTAATAATACTGAAAGTAGTGACAGGTGCCGAACCTGTGCAATAATAAATATTAAAATCCTAATTACCACCACAATTAATTTGTAGGAGTGGCAAGTAAGGTCGTCTCCTCGTGGAACGGGTAGGAATTTGGTTCTTTTTAAGTCACAGAAAAATGGGGGGATTTGGATGGAATAGAACTAAAAATAAAATAAATAAACTTAGAAAATGAAATTGAAAATACTAAATAAATAAAGCACCAAAGAACGTATTGAGAGTAATTTATTAGAAATAACAAATGATAAAATTCTACCCAAAGGAACAACGCCTCGTGCCTAGTCCAATCACTTGATCATTGATGCATAAATATTTCATTCATTTGTCACTAGGCTAGTTATAGTTGCCAACAAGCTCGACAAACCAGCTTTTCCTTACTTTTTTGACGACAAATACACTTAACTACTTCCCTAACCAGATAACAACTCTAGATACGACCATAGGAATTTAATTATCCAGTTGCATTAAAAGCTGGAAAAACCCAACCCTAACTAATGAACACGCTAAGAGGGTTCATTTAAGTTAGATCATACGTTTCCCCAACATAAAACCAATTATGGTGGTTATCACTAATTATTAACCAAACGAACAATTACGGATTCAATTCAGTTAATTTGACAATAGGATATCAGGTTAAATTAAATATCCGGCCGTTGATATTCAATTAACAAAATAACCTTTAAACAATTAATCCAAGAAACGTACGAATAGTAACAATATTAAAAGAAATAACAAAAACTCGATTAGATCTCACAAATGATATAGACCACGCCTTCGAGTCGCCCTTTGAGTAGATGAGAGAACTAACCGCTCCTCATCATGGCCATCCCACGTAATTCGTTTGATTTAATTTGAACGTTCATGACCACGTTGGGAATTAGATGTAATACGATTGGAATTGTAGATGAGAAATCGACCAAGACGTTCAAGTGAGAGAGATGAGTACAAGACTAATGGAAAATAGGAAAAATAAGAAGAAGTAAAGATGGACTTTTTCTTCTTTTCCCTCACTTTTGCAAAAGGAACTACTAATACTAATACTAATAAGAAAAAAAACTACGAAGGAGAAGTAGACAACTGGGACGAAAAAGCTCCAGAAACGAAGACGTCTTCTCCCATTAAAAAAAAACAAAAACCTAGCCTAAGAGAACTACGAGAGACTAAGAGTTGGCAGCCAAGAGCCCAAGGTCAAGTCTGCCTCCTCCGCTTATTCCCTCCAAACCAAAAATAAGCAAACAAAAAGAGAGGTTTCCTTATCCAATGAGGATTCTCAGAGTCCTCTTCCCCTTTGGAATCTACTTGCTAAATAGTGAATAAAAACTAAACAAGGAAACCAATTACAACTTCCCAAAATAAAAGTGTCTTTCACCAATTGCTAAAAGTAAAATAAAATCTTCAATCCCAAAGATGACAAATATCAGACGTAGGATTTTTTCCACGAATTCCTTCTTCACATCCAGATACAGCGCGCCCACGCCCTATCCTTGATAGTCTTCTGGAATTTTCACCAAACTTGCACTTTTAAGCTCCAAATAATTCCAATGACCTAAATAAATGCCAAGAATCAAATATGAGTAGAATCACGCAGTTAATACCATATTTAGGCCATAATTAAGGGGGAATATCCACAAATATTGTGTACAATTAAGGATTTAACAAGTAGTAAAGAAATAGTATCCCAAATCAAGGAATAAATGCACAAAAGCATAAAATCAATACTTCTAAAAGTAGTACAGATTATTGAAATGGTGAGTGTTCACATGATGGGTAGTGATTTTATTTTTAAATGCAAAAAAGAACTTGCTTTATGAGTGATAATCAAGGAGTACAACCCTTATCTCTTACATAAGAAGAAAGAGATTGAAAGATTGTATGATGTCCACTGGAAAACCACATCTATATGGATTTGGAGCAACTGTAATTGAGATAATGTACAATTGGTATGGATATGATATTTCTTTCGAAAGTTGGTCTGCATTTATTTGCGTGATTATGTTCATATGTTGTTATGAAACAATTAAATATTGTGAATGTCTATCACTTTTATCTTATTCTCCAAATAAGAACAAAACTGTCATGTTGTACGAGGCGATAAAGTTATCATAACATGATTATCGAGAAGATGATTATCTCTATCTTATTATCTCACGACTTACGAGAAGATATCATCTCTATCTCTATCTCTATCTCTATCTTATCACTTCACGACTTACGAGAAGATGTCATCTCTATTTTGAGAATACAAATGTACTTTGAACTCTTCATATCTTCTCCTATAAATAGGGATCCCCTTTTGTAATATGAATGAATAGAAGTTCATTTAATTTGAATTCTTGAAAGTTTAGTTTTCTCTCTACTTCTCTTTCTCCTCAAGTTCTTTAACTTTCTTGATTTTACTAATCTAGCACCTGCTACATAATCAAACACTCATTCACTACCATATTAGTAATAGTTTTATAACATATATCGAGTTGATGCAAGTAAACAAATTTACGTTTATAGTAAAATAATATTAGTACACACCATCAAATCGTGTTCAATATATAACAATTGTACAAGTGCACGGAAATCTCAACTGTACTTATCTCCAACCCTATCTGTATGCATAATGATAACAAGGCCTGATGCTTACTACCTATAGGTGTCAGAATGGATGATTTGGGTAGATTTGGATAAGTGATAATTGGGTAATAGATATAATTAAATCGACCTATTTATAGCCATTTAATAAATGGGTATGGGTATACCCAACTACCAATTTATGACTCGTTTGAAATATTATTTATTTTTTTAAAAAATTTCTGCATGATATTTGACAGTAAATAATGGCATTTTATTGTTATTACATTGGTGAGAAATTCAAATTTATCTCCTTAACATTCACTAAAATTTTGAATAAAATGTATATTTATTTTTAAATGGGTCAAATGAGAGAGTCAAGTCAATTTACTACCCATCAATTTTTTTTTTTTCCAAACGTCAGAAATTGTATTAAACAAAAGGTCCAACTATACAACGATAGAGCAAAGGCTTAATCTAGATTACAAAAGGACACAACATGTCGAAGAGCAAAGAGGTGCTAGTTACCTTGAGGAAAAATCCATTCCTCATCCAACCTAACGCTCAAGGCATAATTACTGATATCTTTACTAAGTCAATTACAATTAACATTGAGACAAAAGGAGCAGTGTTGAAACCAGGATTTAAGATTGTTAATATCTTCAGTTAGAGTAGACACACTCATGCTTTTAGCGCTTCCAGTAGATAAAGCCTTGATAACTTCAGTAGACTGAATCTGGATTTGAATCCATCTCCACTGTTTCAGCCTTGCTTTGGCTAAGGCAAGCCTAACTGCAAAGGCATGATTAGCAATTAGTTCCCCTGTGCTTCTTTCATTCATTGCCTAGGTCTCAAGTACATTGTTGGAGCTATCTGAAACCACAATTCCCATTCCCATCCTTCCTACTATTTTGTCTTGTTGAACATGAAGCTGCATTTTCACTCCAACATCTTCAGCAAGTCCCGTGTCAGTCTTTTCTAATCCACTCCTAGTTTCATGTCTGCTCATCCTCTTCAATGTGTTCAAAGTGTCTTCCTGCTCCATCCACTCGGACTGTGCAAGCTGAACAGTCTTCATGGATGTCTTAGCTTATCATTGAGCTCCCAGTCATTTCTAGCTTTCTATATCTGCTAAAGGATGTTAGCAGTGAGAGCTAAGTGATTCGGTACATTGTTCCTGGAAGTAGTTTCCATGATAGTCCACCACCACTGCTTAAAGTTTCCAGCCTGTTCAGCAGCTCCATCCCAGTGGATAGGAGCCACTTCCAAACTTCTTGGGCCCTGGTGCACGAAACCAGGACATGTTCTATCAACTCAATCTGCTCACCACATCCTTTGCAGATAGGATGTCCCTTTTTGGTTCGGTCATGGATTAAAGCTTTCACCGGCAGTGTACCTGTATTGCATTTCCACAAGAAATGTTTGACTTTTTCTTTGATCTTTAGCTTCCAGGTCTTCTTCCAAATTTTGCTACTACCACAATCCAAACTGGATTCTCCAGGCCTTGTGTTTCCATCTTTATGGGTCAATGCTTGGTTGCTCAATTCTTTGTAACCTGATCTAACCGTGTATTTTCTAGTTCCACTCAACCTCCAATAGTTACAATCCTCTCCTCCTGACAGGCTGATTGGAATTTGCAGAATCCTCATTGCATCTTGGTTGTTGAACGTTCTAAAAATGAGGTTTCTATCCCATCTGAGCCTAGAAATGAGTTCTGCTACCTTCACTGGACCCCCATTGAGAGGCTGTGGAGTTGTTACTTTTCCATTTAAGCTTCTAGGAATCCAACAGTCATCCCAGATGTTATTCATCCTCCCATTGCCAACCTTCTTCCACATGCCATCTTCTATAAGGTCCCTTGCTCCCGTTAGACTTTGCCAAATCCATGAAGAGTTCCTAGCAGTTTTGCAACTAAACAAAGATTGCCTTTGGAAATATTTTGCCTTTAAGACCTTACTCACCAGTAAGTTAGGACTGGTAAGGATCCTCCACACCTGATTTGCTAGCAGGGCTTTATTAAACCTTTGAATATCTTTGAATCCAAGGCCACCCATTTCTTTTCTTGAGAAATTTTCTCCCATGAACACCAGTGAGCTTTCTTCTTTCCCTCAGTTTCACCCCACCAGAAATTGGCCATAATTGCACACATCTCTCTGCACAATTTCTTTGGCAATTTGAAGCATGACATACTATAGATAGGCATTGCCATAGAGACTACTTTAAGTAGCTCTTCTTTTCCTGCTTGACTTAATAATTTGGACTTCCAATTACCAATTCTATTACTGATGCTGTCTTTGATAAATCCAAACAACAGTTCCTTTGATCTAGTTATCACCATTGGAAGGCCCAAATATTTTCCTTGACTTGCAACTTGCAAGTTTCCTAGACTACCTGCCACTTTCCTCTTTGGTATGTTGCTTCAGGTTCTTACTAAAAAATACTGAAGATTTTTCCAAATTGATTAACTGACTTGATCCCCTTTCATACTGTTACAGAATTTGCTTCAACACCCTTGCTTGCTCCTTATCTGCTTTGCAAAAAACTAGGGAGTCATCGGCAAAAAATAGGTGTGTTATATTTGGTACATTCCTGCTAATTTTGATTCCAGTCATTTTCTTGTCTCTCTCCACACAGCTTTCTCTAATAGATTTGAGAGAAGCAGCCTCTCAAAGACAGCAGAGGCAATAGGGGTATGGGATACAATACCTTACCCACACCTCTTTAGGCAAAGCACGTAATTCCCCTTTGAGTACCATTAATGTTAAAAGAATAAGACACATGACAAGTACCCAACCAGCCTCCAAGCAACACGTAAGCTCCATTTTCCATCATAGCATCTAGAAATTCCCCACCCAATTCTGTCAGTATGTTTGACATATCCAAATTTTAACCGCCAAATGTAGGCCTTCCTCCTTGCCTTTTCTTTTATTTTTCATATAGTGCAGAAACTCATGAGAAAGGATAACATTGTCTAGGATTTGCCTACCTGGAACAAAGGTAGCTTGGTTCTTGCTAATGCAGAGGTTAAGAACAGTTTTAAGCCTTTCAGCAAGAGTTTTGGAAATGATTTTATAGAACACATTGCAAAGACTGATTGGACTATAGTGCTTTAGGTCTATGGGGTACAGAACTTTGTGGATAAGACTAATGATGGTATGGTTCATTGATTTTAGCAAATATCCAGAGTGAAAGAAAGAATTTATTGCACGAATCAAGTCACTTCTAATAATTTGCCGAAATTTCTAGAAAAAGAGTGGAGTCATTCTATCTTGACGAGGGATTTGTTTGGATTCATCAAAAAGAGAGCTGTTTTGATCCCATCCTCCTCTACTGGTCTAGTTAATCTTTAGTTCAGTTCCTCAAATATTGATTGTGGTATACCATCCAGAATGTTGCTAAGGTTCTCACAGCCACTACTACTGAAAAGGTGGTTATAATAATCTACAACTTCCTTTCCCTCCTCTTCTTCATTGGAGGTCCAAGTACCATCTTCTTTTTGGATATTCAACATTCTATTTCTCCTCTTCTTTCTTTAACACAAGCATGGAAAAAACTTGTGTTTTTATCCCTATCTTTCAACCACTTCATCCTTGCTTTCTGGCTCCAGAATGATTCTTCTTCAGAGTAAGCCTGTAGCTGACACTTAAGATTCTTCATTTTTGTCCTTTGTCATCATCCTTTGAGGTTTTTATGCTCTCCATTTGTTGCTTAATGCTAAGAATTTTCCTTCTTGAGTTAGTAGGAGTGTCATTTTTCCACTTTAGCAGAGCAATCCTACAGTTTGCAATTTTCCTAGAGATTTTCAACATCCATGACCCATCCATCTTCTGATTCCAAACATTTTCAATAATCTGCTCAACCCCTTCCATCTGAGACCATCTTTTACCGAAAAAGAACCTCCTTCTTCTACCTCTAGCCTTTGGATTAGTATCCAATAAGATCATACTATGGTCAAATCCATAAGTGTCAATGTGATCACACATTGGTAGAGTCAAAACTTTGTATTCAATCAAGTGATGCTAAACCTCTATCCAATCTCTGCCTAACCTCTCCTTCTTCATCCCAGTTGTTGCTCCAGGTCCAGGGGTTGTCATTGAATCCTACATCCACCAGATCATTATCTGCAATGAAACTCTTAAAATCTCTAAAGCTTCCCTCATCTCTCCACCTACCACCCCACTTCTCTTCATTTGAAATTATATCATTGAAATCCCCCACCAGAAGACATCGTGGATTCCACAATTGTTCCCTGTCCTTTAGCACTTTCCACTACTTTTTCCTTACAGGACAATCACAACTAGCATAGACACCCACAAACCACCACTCAATCTGCTCAGTTTCATCCTTAACTAGAGCTTCTATTGTAAAAGCAGTGGTAATAACCTTTTTAATCTCCACTTCATTATTCCAAAACAAAGCCATTCCTCCAGCCTTATGCATAGCATCCACTACCACACTATTATCAAATCTTAACTTATCTCTAACTTTTTCCATGAACCTCTGATTATTTTTAGTTTCACTAAGAAAAACCATACTAGGGGAGAGGAGATTATTGGTCTCCCTCAGCTAGGGAACTACCAAGGGGCCCCCTGCTCCTTGGCAATTCCACACCAGCAGTCTCATTGGTTCATTGGAGGCCAAAGAAAGCTGGCCTCCACCCCCTCAGAACTTGAGTTGACCTTTTTATTCTCTTCATTCAACTTTTGCTTCTTCAACTCTAATATTTAGTTCCCATCTTCCTGCATTTCAACATCCATTGATCTCAATTTCTTTTTCCCCAAATGTTGTCTTCCGAATTGTTTCCATTAACCTCCTTAAGGGGTTTTCTATTTATTTTTGGAGATTTTATGTGTCTCTTAAGTTGTTTTTCCTGTTTCTATTTAGCTTTTAATATATTTACCATTTCATTAGAGTTTTTTTATAATATCACAATTCTCCAAGTTTATGAGCATGTCCCGAGACTCCGTGTCAATCCTTGATTCCTCTTTCTCTATTTCCATTAGATTCACCATTTTTCCTTGCTGGCATTGATAGTTTTGAGCAGTGGGTTTTTCGTTGATCCTTGGCACCACTATCAATCTACTTCCCTATAGGCTTTCATCTTTTCTATCCATAGAGTTAAGTATCCATTCTCCCCTATCCCAATTGGACCTTTCTTAGTCCTATGGTCCAATTCTGAATCCTTCCCCACCAGTTGAGGAGTCTCCCACTGTCCCTTCTCCCTTGGATTGTCACCCATTTCTGATTCATTTTCCTTTCCCCTTTCACCCTCTCATCGATATTTTCATTTGACATCCTTATCTGCTTGTCTGGTTGTCCAATTCAGAATTATCAGGGTTACCCCCCCTTGAATCCCCAATAAGCATTATCAAGCTTATACCTTCCTTGCTGTTATTTCTGAGATATTACCTTTCCAACACTTGCTCTCATCCAAGGACCATATTGGCTTTCAACTTTATCTTTACGTACCAATTGTAAAATATATAGCACTAAACTGTCCTGACATTCTTTCAATCCCACATCTATATCCACCTTGCAGTTTGTTCCTTCTAGCTCAATATCCGTGAGCAAACTTTTGCAACACCTCAACAAGCTCTTCCGCCATGGGAACCTCAACAACAGTCTTGGTATACCACAACAGACACAAGAGACTCAACCAAAAGCTATCCAAATCCAGGTAGCAGAAGACAGGACAAAAAAAAATAGCAGGAAATAAACTAGAGATAAACAACAAAGGAAACTAAAGTAAAGGCAAGCAACCATAGCTGGAAATCGATGGAACTTAACACAAGCAAAGAAGAATCTAAGATCTGAAAGGACCAATAAGCGACAAAGTAATGTGTGAGTTTTCCCAAATTTTTCTTTTTTTTTCTTTTTATCTAAATATTAGCCTCAGCAAAGAGACAGTGACAAGGTGTCGACCTTAGCTTGGACCCAGTTAAGAGTGGAGATTTCAATCTATGAATTGATTCATTACTGCTTGTTTGCATTAAATAAACTTGAATCCTGAGCTGCAAGACATCAATGCTTGTGAATTAATGCGTGCTTGTTTGCAGATTTTGAGTTTTGAATTTTGAGGTTGTTTGAACTCTCAAAGGTGAGAGATGACACTCATCCCAAGAGAGAGAAAACCGCTAACTTTAGGAGGGAAAAAAACCCACTACCCATCAATTAAATGGGTATATATGGATCCCATCTAAAATTAATGAATGGGTTTGGATAAATTATTAATGGACAAATTTGGGTGAGCCAATATAAATGGATTATGATTGACACCTCTATTACTACCGTTTGTATACACCAAAAATGGTCACTTCCAAGATTCCGACTAGGAGGTGGAAGAATCTTTCCTTGGATCAACCCATCTAAACAAATACTTGTAAAATATATTGGAGGACTTTTACCATTCCATAGAGGACCAAATATATCATAACCGATTAATACCACCCTGGCCGAGGAAAGATGTAGGGCTAGCACTGGGGCTTGGACCCGGATCATTAGGTGAATACACGTTTCCCCGATGGATTACTCGATGAAGGATCTATATGACACCACCAAGATGAGGGACTAGTGTTAGGAGATTTGCTAGTAATTGCAATGGCAATCAAGTGATTGACCAACGCGCAAAATAAAGACAGAAAATATGGGTTAGTGGAAGCCTAATTGGATTGCCATTTTCTGGAGTTTTTATATAAAAACATATTATAACACTTTGATGTATTTAAGGTAAAAAGGTGATTCACAAATATGCTCATAGAAAAGGTAAAAATTTTAAAAAAAAATTTGGGAGTAGTGATTTACTTCTTCACATTACTGGCTTTAGCACCATTGAAGGATTCTGTAACTATGTAAGATTAACAGTGCGTTTAATAACATTGAAGTCCGAATTTTGAATCTGTTAAATTACTGAATTGTTAGATATTGAAAATTTAACATGTGAACATATTTTGCATTAAAGTGATATGTTAAAATTATCACTTATTTTTTGGAGTATCTTTTGCCCAACCAATTCAGAGATATTTAATTAAGTAAGATGTTCTATTTTTAGTTATCAAATATGTCTCAATATATTAAAATCTAAATCCATTCAATTTAAATTTAAATATTCAATTGAATTATTAAACAGGGCTCAAATGAGTATTCTACAAGCCGTGACTTTCTAATGCTGGTCATTACAATACTAATCCATGTATGGTTGTACGGTTGATTGCCCATTGGGCCTAATTGTTGGACAGTGCACTAATTTTAAAAGCACATTTGTCTTCAACACCAACATGGATCTAAGAGCGAATGGAAATCAAGTGAACAATACAGATAATCCATTTCTAGCCATAGCCAAGAAGTTTCTCGGCTAACGTTTACGTTTCCTGTTTTTCTATTTTTATTTGTAGATTTTGATAAATAAAAAACGAAAAAAAGTGTTTGTTAAAATTATTTGTGTTTTACAAAAAAGAGAAATGTTTATGAACATGAGCCTTCTTTTCAAAACATTAAACTTGTTATTTTTAAGTGTTTAAAAAACACTTAAAATAGAGACTCAATAAATCAGTATTTTAAATTATTTCATTTCATTTTCACTCAACCACCATCATTTACTCCACCTAGATATCTTAATCTACTTGACCCAATACCATCTAGTTTGGCCCAACCGCACCTGACCCAACCCAACCCACTGTTAAAGTTTATGATTTGTTCTTATGTGGATTTCAACAAGTCTAAACCTAATATAAAATAAAAAAAAGTTATTATTTTTTAGTTAGAATTCACCTATTTAAAACTCATGCATTTAATCTTTTATCTCAACTCATTTTTCTAGATTGAGTTTTGCACCGAAATTGGGTTAATTTAAAATTTCTTGGAAAATTATATGTAAATTATATGTTTAAAAATTAAAAATATTCTAGTTATATACTATAAGTAAAAAATGATAGATTGATATATTTACAATACATATTTATTAATTATGTATTACTTAATTACAAGGATAATACTTTAAGATAAATACATTTTTAATAAATATACAGTTAGTTTGTATATTCTTACTTATTTTGAACATGTATAAGTATTAAACATATGAAATATTAATTTGATATTATTATTTCTTTCATATGTAGTTTAAGTTGAAATTAACTTGACCCAAATCCAATCTATAATTATGTGCTAACTCTAATATACATTAAATTTAAATTTCAAGAATTATTTTCTCTCACACAACAATGATAATGTCTAATTAAACATAATTGTATTCCTTTATTTCAAAAAATAATAATATTATGAAGCAAACATATTTATATTCCGTTTTCATTTAAAACCAGAACGGCTATTCTGTTTTGTTCATAGCAAAAACTGAAATAGAAAAACACGAACGTTACTAAACAGTCCTTAAGTAATAAGTGTTTGCCAATACATTGCCTGGTTGGAGTGTGATTTTTTGGAAAAAGTTTTTGCATTTTTTATAAATGTTTTTTTCACATATTTTACTATCACTTTCTTACGTTAACATGCATCATATTCTAAAAAGGTATTACATTAATTTTTCTTCAAAAACTCTTTTGAAAATGTAATCTAAGTGGGCCAACTTATCCATGTACAGATTCAAGGTCCATTTGCAATTTGGGCCTCATTGTTGTTGTTTTAGTAAACCACATTGAGTTTTCAACTTTTGTTATATGTGGTCGACCTGAGAACCCAGCTGCCCCAATTAACAAAAGTCTTAGCTATTGCCTTTCCTTTGAATAATAATCCAACTGTCCAAATTTTCATGTCTATTTTGAATAATAATCCTATATGGACATCAAGTGAACTGTAAAGACAATCCAATTCTAGCCATCATTGTAATATCATTTTCCAATTACAACTGTAATGATGAAGAGGGAAGAAACATTAGCACATAGGGGAAGCAAAAATAAAAATGGTACGATGCTACATACTTTCCTCATGTTGAAAAGTCCCACAGCTATGGTCCGACAATTAAGTAGGACGGATACAATTATATTACACGTACTTCTCAGCTATCTCTAGGAGATTTTGACAGAGTTCTCGGGGCTTTGACAACATTACCATGTGGCCTGCATCTTTGATCTCTTTCACTTCTGTCACCCCAATATTTTCAATTAGCGAGTGCTGAAAGTCTAATGTAAATGCTATATCTTCCTTGCATATAATATAAGCTCGTTTAACCGAACCATATTTCTTAGCTGAAAACGGCTTTTCCTTTGACGAATCATCTAGCAAAAGCAAGGCTGGCCTAACCAACATTTTTGCCAATTCAAGATCCTAACAAGAAAAAATATATATACACTAAATTATGCATAATCCAATAGATCCACATAAGAAATTACATAATTCAAATGATTATTTATTTATTTTTTGGTAAGAACATTCAAATGTACAATAGCAGTGTCATTGTTTGCAAAAAGATAGGTTTTGATACAATTGGACTGGCATTCTACACTAATTGATCAAGAATAAGCCAATGAAAAACAACCTTCGAATCTTTTATCCTACGCTTAGTGTTAGCGATTACCAATGGAATACACATATTTTATTCATGAATCATGTGATTAATAAATATTAAAGTTGTTGATGGAAATTTTTTTTGAAATGATTACCTTGTAGTAGGGAAAACTTGAGGGTGTGCCAGCATAAAACAAAAATGTCTTTGCTATAAATTTGCATTTATGAAAGCATTACGTTTTCATTTACTTTGGGCAAATAAATAGAAAAGTAAACATATTTTTTTGGTCAATTGTTAACTCGTCTTCCTACTCCTATTTTAACCTGTACAAGGGGAGGTCCTAACTTGAAGTAAACATGTATTTGACTGCTAACCGAAATGAAACTCATTTAATTGCGTTATTAGTATTCTCATATATCCAAACAACCAACACGGAGGAAAAAGAGCCATTTGGAAACTAAAAGAACTACTTTCACTACGTCTGAGTAGTTTACTCTAACTATATGTTAGTATAATTTTCACCTTTTATTGATTAACTTGCAATACTGTTGAGTTGTAAGTTGATTTTTTAATTGATCTTAAAGTTTGGCCGGTTAGTGGTAATCTTTTTTAACTAAAAAAAAAAAAAAAAAGAAGAATGAAGAAAAAGTAACGTCCAAAAAACATAAGGGATGTATACCTCAACCGAACAAAGCTGGTAAAATCTGGTTGACAAATATTGGGGGCCAAAATGCACTGATTTTCCCGCTTTTTCTGGGGTACCATGGGAGGAAACCTTCCTGTCCAGCGACTCAATTTCTGGGGACCGACCACCAAAATACTTTTCCAAAGGAATATCAGTTAAATACTTATACTTAGTTGGAAAAGAGTAGAAATATTATACAAATAATAATGACAATAATTTCTTTAGCTGGAAAAGAGTAGAAATATTATACAAATAATAATGACAATAATTTCTTTCAAACCAAAAAATGCTAGCTTATTGCCAGAAGATAATTTAAATTTTTTTTTGCTTTATATATGAAAAGATTAATAAAGTCTTACGAGTGATTCTATTAAAACAAATGAAGTCTTACAAGTTGATTAAGATTCAACCCTATATTTTGCAAACCAGGCCAGACCGGTCATGGCATTGTTTCAATTTATTATAATTGAAAAATCAATTAAATCTTCTCAAAAACTAGTTGAACTGATTAAACCAAACTTTTGAACCCATTCCACCTTAAAATCTTCTTTTCATTGTTATGTTAAAATATTATCCGATGTATTTAGTATTATAATATATAAAAAATTAAAATATTTGATCCGAGGTTGAACCGAAGCTCATCTGTTTATTTACCTATTCGGGTTTAAAAGCATTGGTTCAACACTTCAACCTTCTTTATTTTGCCAGTTGGAGTACTTCTTATGGCAAATAACTAGAAATTACTCATCCATCAGTGAAAATAAACGGTTTGAAACCATAAATCTGGAATATTCTACACATACAAAAGCAGCTAGATGGTTTTCCAATATTCAACGTTAAATAGGGGCCATCTGCCCCAAGGGCTATCCCACTACTCGTTGCAAAACATTTAGCAACTTTAACTACCTTTGTTTCCAATTTTATACCTCAAGCCTCAATCTTTATTAAGGCCTTTGAGAAATATTAAATAGGCTTTGCAATTTCTATTATTCTTTATGACAGAAAGGTGACTGTAAATCTCACTATAAAATGGGCTCAGAGGCACTTGAGAACTAGCTGGATGGTTTCAGAAGTGTTACACATACATCAAGAAAAGGAATGCAATTCCTGCATTCCATAGTACTAACTCTTAAGTTTCACTTACTTTTTCTTTTTAGTTCTTCAGCAGGAGAGGAGTGAAATTTAAAAAGCGGGAAACGATCAAGGGAATTAGAACTAATTAGAACTTCTAATTTTAAAAATCTCAATTTTAGTCACTAGATCAAGGCCCCTTACTTCAAGTAAAATGAATATCAGATTTTTATTGCCCTTACTCCTCCAGCCTTTTTATAAAACACACACACACACACACACATTTATAGAGGAAAAAAAAGGCATTATAACCGTTATCTACTAACCTGATAGGTTCGTGGATGAACAGTATCAGGCATAAAGGCTGCGACGAAAATAGCAATTGAGATCTTTTCAGGGTAATTTTCCATGGCAAGAGCCAAGTTAAAGCCACCATAACTGTGGCCAACCAGAACAACCTTCTCAGTAGGAGGAATTGAATCCATGAGATCCAACAACGGCAAGCTGTAATCCTCAAGTGTGTAAATCTCATCCAACCTTTTTGGATTGGTCCCTGCCGCTGAGAGATCTATGGCTGTGACCCTTTGTCCAGCAGACTCCAGCAGTGGCTTGAGCTTGAACCAGCACCAAGCCCCATGGCATGCACCATGTACAAGTACAAAATGCATTTGTTGCTTAACATTGGCGGCCATATCCATCCGAGTCTTCACTTGATTTGTGTTGAACAATTTGGTCCTTTTAGGGGATGAAAACATGTAAAGTCAATTATACAGCGTGTAGTACTAATTTAGGCCATTTTATATCCAAATTAATGGAGGGCCCTTCCCACTCCCAATATATGTGGCCTGAAATTTGACATTATCAACACTCGACAAGGACATAGGGACCACTGGTGCCGTTGAAACTTGAAATTGGAAGAAAGTGAACGATTATTCCTAAGGGAAACAAAATAAAGCGGCAACATGGTTGGACCAATTGAATTTTGCTCGGTTGGTTCGGTTGGTGTGATTTTTGTAAGATTTTAGCAAAGCGTTATACAATTAAGAGAGAATTGCAGTTTTGATCTTTATTCTATAACCTTTGTGGGAATGCAGTTTCCAATGTTTTGACTTTGCAAATTTGGTCAGTAATGTCTTGAATTTTGCTCGACTTTAGGACAAATGAGTGAAAAGTTTGAGTAGCAAATGACAAAAGGTGCTGTTCCCCTTCCCGTGCTCCCACATCGATTAGAAAGAGTCGAAGTGTCTGGTAGATAAGTCCCATAGTGGCCTCCATTAGTTACCATGGCTTTTGGGGTTCCATTGTGGATTAGGTTTATTTGCTTCTCATTGAAAACTTCTGGAAAAAAGAAAACAAGAGCCAGTGTCGGGTTAAAAGGCATGATCATGCTGCAAAAGGTGCTGTTCCCCTTCCCGTGCTCCCACATCGATTAGAAAGAGTCGAAGTGTCTGGTAGATAAGTCCCATAGTGGCCTCCATTAGTTACCATGGCTTTTGGGGTTCCATTGTGGATTAGGTTTATTTGCTTCTCATTGAAAACTTCTGGAAAAAAAAATGACAAAATTAAATAGTGTTAGTCAAAACTTTTGACTTTGAACTTTTGACCCCTAATATTTGAAATGTCAATCAATATAGTCCCCTAATATTCAAATAATGATATTAAAAATTTTAAGATGAAATTAGGTATGTACTAGGTATTCTAATTATATGAGATTGAGGAAAAGAAAATTAAGAAGAAAAGGAAAATAAGAATAAGAAATTAAGAAATTTTCTTCATGCAACAAAATTAAAAATAAAGCTTCTTTTTGAGCAAATTTGTTAGTACCTTCTAATTTTACATTTAAAAAATAAAATAATATAAAAGAAAAAAAATAAATTTAAGGAAAACAAATAAAGAAATTTTGTTTCCTTATGAAATAAAACTTCTTTTGTGTGCCAATCTTTTTAATGTTTTTTGTGTATTATTTAATGTATAAAAAGAAATAAATGAAGAAAAGTAAATGTAAGAAGAAATGATGAAATTGGAACAAAAAACCTTCTTTTTCGCTCAAATTTCTTCATTAGTAGTTGTTATTTTTTGTTTGAAGTATAAAAAGAAATAAAGAAATTTGCTTTACGCAAGAAATAGAAAAAAAAATCTTTTTTACACAAATTTTTGAAGTCTTTCATGATTTATTTAATGAATGAAAAGAAAAAAAGGATGAAAAATAAAGAAATTTTATTCAACCAAGAAATAGAAAACTCCTTAATTGTGAAAATTTCTTTTTGAATAGTCATTTAATTTTAATTAGAAGCAAAAAAAATAAGACAAATAAAGTAAAGAATTTTTTAATTGAAGAAGTAAAAGAAAAAACTTATTTACATACAAATTTCCTTTTAGTGGGTTTTTCTTTTTGGTTTGAATAAGAAAAATAAATAAAATAAGTTAAAGAAATTCAACAAAAATAGGATTTTCTCCACATAAGAAATAAAAAACAAAAAAGAAGAAAAGGAAATTTATTTAGCTTTTTCAATATTTTACTATTAGGGCCTTTAGTAGACATCTAAAATAATTTTTTGCACACATCATCTTTAGTCCTTGTTCCACCTCAATTGAAACTATTTCAACATTAGCATCGACAAACTGCATTTTACACCTTTGAACTTATCACTTTCCTACTTTGCACTCTAAACTTTAATTTTAGATACTTTACATCCTAAACTCTCAATTTTAGACACCTTACACTGTAAACTCTTAGGTTTATCGTATTTAAATCTAGTCAATAATAATTTTTACAAATTTAATGGCATAGAAGATCTAACAAATCAATAATAATGTACCAGAAGTAATAAATGTGCCAAGATATCATAATAAAAATAAAACAATAAATTATCATTAATTTGCACCATCTTTTATCTCATTAATTTTGTTAACAATATTAACAGTTAAGGCCATTGTAGACACCAAATTTTGACTATTTCATTTGTTTTCTTATGTTTTTTTCTATTAATGTTTAGTTATTTATTTTTAAATATTCTAACGTTTTTTTCTTATTTTTGTAGGTTTTTCTTTAAAAAAAAAGAAAAAAAAAAGAGAAAGTCAAAACATGGACCGATTCTGGATAAGTCAGCGTAACTTGATCGGTTAAAAAAAAAAAAATGACGCCACGGATTCTTCGAACTTCGGATCATCCTTTTCCGGTAATTTAGATACTTGAGCGATAAGAAACCTATTTAAACATTCCCAACTAACCCTAACCCCAACAATTCATCTAACGTTCAAAATTAGCTCACCTCATCCAAGAACATCAAAACCCTTAGTTCTAGGTTTGGTGACTATAAATAGCCTAGATTAGGGTTTAAATGAAAAGAGGTTAGAGGCGAGAGAAAGTGACAATTGGAGAGCTTTGAGAGTGAAAAGCAGAGAAAAGAGTGGAAGGAGGAAAAAAGAAAAGAAAGAAGAAAAGAAAAGCTAGGGTTTCATACTTGAGAGGATCATTCTTGGAATTGTCCTCTTATTGTTTAAATTCAAAGCTTAGATTCAGGGTAACATCCTTCTACTTTATTTACCGTTTTTGATCATTAAAATTATGGAAATTTGGACCTTTTGGTGGAACCAAGGTCTTGAATAGTTTTCTTTAGTTTATGATATTTGATGATGATTATCGGTTGTTATATGAGCATGTTGTGTTTATAAAGCTTGGTAAGGCTAGTAGATTTGTTTTACGTTTAAAATCGACGTTTGATACTTGTGATGATCTTGTTGTGATTCGAAATTTCTGGAAAAATGTTCTTCACGTTTTGAAGATGTGAAAGAAAGCGGACTACTTGAGCGGATTACCAGCGTAACGGTCCGCGTTCCTCTTGAATGTTTGAAGTTGTGAAAAGCGGACCTCTTTGTGGCGTATATTCGCGTTGTTTGAATACTGAAAATGTGAAGAAATGCGGCTTGTTGCACCGGTCGCCGTAACAATCCTCGTTTCTAACCTAACAGTTCTTCCCTTCCTTACTTGTCTATTTGATGATGTGATGTTTAAGATTCGCCTTCTTGGTTTTAGTTTGTTTTGACATGATCGAATGCTTGTGTTTGATGTTTTAAATAGATCCCTTCCTCGAAGATTTTGTTTGTGATGTTGTTCGAAAAGCTGGAAGCAACCTTCGTATTTTGAAGATGGGAGGATGAGACGGTTCTGGTGAGTCCGCTTTTCTGTCCGCTTTCCCCTCGGTCTTTGATTTTGCAGTATGCTTGGTGTGTTCTGTGACTCTATCCGCGTTTTCTCCTCAATAACCTCTGTTTCATATCTGTTGATATTTCCTCTTTTGTTCCGAATCTTACTCTATTTCCTAGTATTATCTGTTTGCTTGCGTAGTCTGTTTAGATACCCTTTCTTTGAATTTTGATTCATTTTTCCTTTAAATTGGTACCTTGATCCCTTTTGTTGACATTGAGTCTTAGATAACCATTCCCATCATCTAAGGATTCAATTAAGGCTCTATATCAGCGATGGTAACTTCTTTCCCTATTATGTGCTTATTATGTGTTTTTGCATGATTTTGCATGTTTTAAATTAAGTTTTCCTTTGTTTTATTCATGTCTAGTCTTTATTTATGTTATTTAATCTTTGAGTAAATCATTCGGAGCCTTGGATGCCAAGTTGTAATAGATAGGTTTAATTTTGGCAAAAGTGTATTTATTCTAGAAAATGTAATAGTTAGATTATTATTCAATTTTTCCCCTTAGAATGTATTTAGGTTCCCCAATATAATAATTAGGTTTTATATGTTTATTTTGCATGCTTGCATGATTATGTGTTTATTTGCTTTCCTAGGGTCTTGCATTTAGATATTATGCCTATGTGTTATGTGTTTATGTGTTTTATGTGTTTACTTCGCTTTATTATCATGTCTACATGTTTATTGTGTAAATGTATTGGCGTCACCACACTAGTCCAACGCCTAGTTGTGGCCTTTCCTTTTGATTTCTCACTTAATCAATGTTAGTGAAAACCTTTTGAGGGCTAGTCCAATGCTAGACCCTTAAACGCATCATTCATGCATTAGATACAAATTTCACACACTTTTCACTTTTAGAGTTTCTTTCCCATTTTGCATGTCACTATTCTCCCATCCCGTATGCGAAACATCTCATTTAGTTTCCTTTTAGATTAGTGCATTTAAGGCATTACCCTTTGAAATAGGGAAAAGAAGCGAGTATGGCTTCCAGCCTTAGCACGCTTTTATTTCCTTCTATGAAAGGAAGATTAAAGTCAAATTTAGTCCCCGCACCCATTATGTTGCATTATCCCTCTTTGGGACATACATGTACATTATTTTAAATGCTATCAAAACCATTCTTTAAAAATCAACTTTCTTCTTCATGTTTTAGCAATTCAAAGTTAAAACCACTTTTCTTAAAATTGCATCTTTTGGAAATTCAAGTTCTCTTTGCATTTAAAATTGATCCTTTCAAAACCCAACTTCTTTCTCTTGATACTTTATAAAATTGCATTTTGAAAACCCTACTTTCCGTTCATTCGAGTCTCATCATTTGCATTTTTTTCGTGGACCTCTCCGAGGATCAAATTGGATGACACAACCAATGTGATCAATTCAATCACACCTCAAGGAGGCATTTTGCCCTCTCGATCCAACATTAGGTCTAGATTTTGCATCCATATGACGACATCCAAATGTGATAAATTTTAAAGTTAGAAATTAGGAAATTTTCAACTAAATCTCTTAACTAGCTTTGCTAGGTTAGAAGGGTGCCTTAGAAGCGAGTAACATCGAATCTTTGCCTTCCCTTCTTTCAACCGTGACTGAACCTTTTCTCTAGTTTTCAAAGACCAGGTCGTCCCAAAAAGGGTTTTCTTAGTTTATTTTCATTAATTAAAATTTTTGGGTGACTTGGTACACCTAAACTTCATACCAAGTGGCGACTCCAAACTTTTCTAAAACCCTTTTCTAGACTTTGTTTTTTGGGTCCAAACCGTCGCATTTTCTTTAGTCCCATGACCCCTTTCCCTTTCTTTTTTCAAAAAAATCAAATCTTTCCCTTTTCTACCAACAACATTTGGAAAAAAAAATGGGGCGCGACAGCCATATAAATAAATGATAATGTGCTAAACATAGTTCAAAAAGCTATGGGATTATAGTTGGAAAAAAAAGTACATTGCCATTAATTTTCATAGCCCTTTATCTTGTTAATTTTGCAACATAATCATTGTTTAGACTAAAATGGTATAAATTTGAGAGTTTAGGGTGCAAAGCATCCAAAATTAGGAACTTAGATTATAAAGTGTCCAAAATTGAAATTTAGAGTGTACACTGAAAAAGTGATATAAGTTCGAAGGCATAAAGTGAAGTTAATCCATATCAGCATGTATTGTTTCATGTGTTGCTGTAGTTCGCATTTTCTTTTACTTTTTAGAACGTTTACTTTCTTAAAAGTGTTAATTTTGAAATATCCTATTTTCAATTATAATAGGATATAGCCCCACAAGCATACATTCAAGTAAGTCTTTCCTATGTCACAGGCCTTGTTTGGCAGCTGAGTTTTTTGGGAGTTTGTGTAAAACTCTACTGTAGATTACTGTAGAAGTTGTAGAAAAAATTTTTGGAAGTGAAGTTTTTTTTTTTGTGTTTTGGGGGTGTTATATTAAAAAATTTGGAAGTTTTTTGAGGATTCTTATAGATAATGTAGGAAACAAACAAGTTTTATATAAACTTGCTAAAAATTTGTATTAAAACTTTGGAAGTCTTTTAAGATTCCTATAGTAAAAGCAGGTAAAAAACTAGCAGCATACAAACCTGACAAAAAACTCACCTGCCAAACAAGGCCACAATTTCTGAGTGTACTCTTGAATTTGACAATTGCAAAAAAAAAAAAAATGCATTGCTTATAGCTCAAAGGAAATTGAGTATTGAAATTTAACTGATTCAAAATTTTTAAAAATTTTCAAAATAATGGCTTACAATACAATTCGAAATTACTTACTATCCTGTCATTCATACAATCTCAAATTTTTTTTAATTTCTAAAAGTTGGTAGGTCCTAAATAAGGTGAACATAGCACTTTATACTACTCTTCTTGCAAAAATATATTCACTCAGAACCAAAATCAATATTCTTTTAAAAAATCTCTCTATCCCTCCCTCCTCCCCTCCCTCCCCCCTCCACCCAAAACAAGACTTTCTAGGATATACCTCTACTTGCTCATTTTGACCGTGACCTCGTGTCTTGCATACTATTAGTGAGGGTTTCCCTTCCTCTTTAAATATGCAAATCTTGAAAAATATTAATCTGTACTTAAAGTAGGTAAGACCATGCGTATCGGATTTATTAGACCATTATAGCGAATGATTATGTCAAGTTGATTATAAAAAAGAATAAATATATTGTCCGATATATTACCCCACATATATAAGGTTGAACATGTAAATTTTCAATGGTCAAATATTCGATATGTGTCTAATAGTAACAGAAGTTAAAAAAAAGAAAAATTAGTATCCAAAGTCAAGAAATGAAGACCCAAAAGTATAAAATCGATACTCCAAAAGTAATACCAATTATTCAAATGGTGAGCGTTCACATGAAAAGTAATGATTTTATTTTAAAATGCAAAAAAGAACTCGTTCAATTAGTGATAATCAAGGAACACAACCCTTATCTCTTAAATAATAAGAAAGAGATTAAAAGTATATGATATCCACTGGAAAACGTATCTATATAGATTTGGAATAGGTGTGGTTGAAGTAAGGTAAAATTGGCATGGTTATAATATTTCTTTCAAGAGTTGCTATAAATTTATAAACGTGATTATATTCATATATTAAGTTGATGCATATGAACAAAATTTGCATGTATATAATAAAATAAATCCACTAGATCATGTGCAATATACCAATAACGATGGTAAGGCTTGATTCTTACCAAGACCCTGTGTATGCCACCAAAAGTGGTCACGTCCAGGACTCTGATGAGGAGGTGGAAGAATCTTTCCTGGATGAGCCCATCTAATCAAATACTTGCAAAATACGTTGGAGAAGTTTTACGGTTCGATAGAGGACCAAATATATCATAATGGATCAGTACCACCATGAACGACGGAAAGAAGAAGGGCTAGCACCGGGGCTTGGACCACGAACATTAGGTGAACGCACCCTCCCTGATGAACTACTCGATGAATGATATGTACAGCACCACAGGATGAGGGACTGGTGCCAGATCCTGTGTTATTGACTGCAGCATTTTCAGTAGGACTGTTGGAGAATTGTTGGAAATGGCAATGGCAATGCCATGGAGTGTGATTGGATTGTAGATTATTTGCGAAATTTTATATGCTTGCGTCGTTAACACATTTTTCAGCCACCTTTTTATCTCACATACATACATAAAAAATGTGCTACAATATTTTTTTTAAATTATTCCAAATAATTTACTATCCATGACAAAAAGAACAAAACAAAAACATAAAATAAGGGACACGGCTTGCTTGTCAGAGCATTATCGTGAGTTTGGGAGTAGTGATTTACTTCTTTGCAGACTGATTTTAGTACTACATAAGGATTCCATAACTATGTAAGATCGATAATGCGTTTGATAAAATTGAAAATTTGAATTTGTTAAGTTGTTGAATTATTAAATATTGAAATCTTAACATTTAAAGATATTTTGCATTAAATGAAGTGTAAAAAAATTATCACTTATTTTCTAGAATAAGCTTTGCCTAAAAAAATTGGAGAAATTTAATTAAGTAAGATGCTCTATTTTTTATTATCAAATATATCTAAATATACTAAAATTGAAACTATTAAATTTAAGTACAAAAATTGAATTATCCAATAGAACCTAAGATCAGTATTATACAAGCTGAGACTTATCAATGTTGGCCATTACAACACCTATCCATGTAGAGTTGCACGGTTATCGCCATGGGCCTAATTGTTGGACAGTGCACTAATTTTAATGGCAACATTTGTTTTTCAACATTCCCATATGGACCTAAGAACCCAATAGAAATCTAGTGAACAATACAAATAATCCATTTCTAGCCTTTAGTTAACAAGTTTCTGGGCATTAACTGACACTGCTTGCCAAAAATGCCTTGTTTGGAGAGTAATTTTTTGGAGAAAATTTTTTGCGTTTTTCATAAATATTCTTTTTACATATTGTACTATTACTTGTTTACCTCATATATATTATATTCTCCAAAAAGCTACAGTAATTTTTTTTTTAAAAACTCCAGAAAATGCAATCCAAACGGGTAGTACACGTACAGTTTCAGGGCACATTGGACTATGGGCCTCATTGTTGATGTTTCAGCAAACAACAATTTGTTTGTTCAACTTTGGTAATATGTGGTCGACTCAATCCCCAAAATCAACAAAAATTTTAGCTATTCATGTTTGTTTTGAATACTAATCCTAAATGGTCATCAAGTGAACAGTGTAGACAATCCAATTCTAGCCAAGATTTTAATATCATCCTCAAATTATTATTGTAGTGAGGAAGGGGAAAGAAACATTAACACATAGGAAAAACAAAAATAAAAATGGTACAACACTACATGGTTTCCCCACGTTAAAAAGTCCCACAATTTATGGTTCCAGGATTAAAAAGGACGGTACAATTATATTATATGTGCTTCTCAGCTATCTCTAGAAGATTCTGACAAAGTTCTTGGGGTTTCGACAACATTACCATATGGCCTGCATCTTCGATTTCTTTCACTTCTGTCATGTCAATATTTTTAATTAGCAAATGCTGAAAGTCTAATGTAAGTGCTTTATCTTCCTTGCATACAATATAAACTCGTTTAACTGAACCATATTTCTCAGCTGAGAATGGTTTTTCCTTTGCCAAATCATCTAGCAAAAACACGGTTGGCCTAACCAGCAACTTTGCCAATTCAAGATCCTGACAAGAAAAAATATATACATAACAAACTATAACTATTCCAACAGATCTATCCAAGAAATTTCATACATAATCCTAGCCAAAAAAAATTCAAATGTTTATTTATTTATTGGTAAGAACATTCTAATGTAGAATATTTGTGTCACTGTTTGAAAAAGGATAGGTTTTGATAAAATCGGGCTGACATTCTACACTAATTGATCAATAAGAAGCCAATGAAAATAAAACCTCAAATTTTTTATCCCACGCTTAAAGTTAGCAAATATCAATGTAATACACATAAATTAATGAAGCTCATTTAATTGCATTATTGGTGTTCTCATAGATCCAAATAGCCAACAAGGGGGGAAAAGGACCATTTGGAAACTAAAAGATCTATTTTCACTGCATCTGAGTTGTTTACTCCATGTTAGTACAATTTTCACCATTTATGGATTAACTTGAAATGTTGTTGAGTTGTAAGTTGCTTTTATTGATCTTACAGTTTGGCCGGTTAGTCCTAGTCTTATTTTAAAAAAAAATATTAGAAGAATCAAAATAAAGTAACAGCCAAGAAACATAAGGGCATATATACCTCAACGGAACAAAGCTGGTAAAGTAAGGTTGACAAATATC
Organism: Gardenia jasminoides; assembly: GCA_013103745.1. Taxonomy (NCBI): domain Eukaryota; kingdom Viridiplantae; phylum Streptophyta; class Magnoliopsida; order Gentianales; family Rubiaceae; genus Gardenia; species Gardenia jasminoides. The sequence continues at coordinate 30,652,737 of CM023101.1, read as the reverse complement.
GGGGGCCAAAATACAGCGATTTTCCCGCTTTTTCTGGGGTACCATAGGAGGAAAGCTCCCTGTCCAGCAATGCAATTTCTGGGGTTTCAGCAGCCAAGAGCTTTTTCCAAAGGAAAGGAACATCAGTTAATTTGTTAGTTGGAAAAGTGTTGCAAAATTATATGAACAATAATAATAATGACAATAATTTCTTTCAAATTAAAAAAATTCTTAGCGATTGCAAGAAGATAATTAAAAGAAAAACTGTGAAAAGATTAATAAAAGTCTTATGAGTTGATTCTCTCGAAATAGAGAAAATCTTTCGAGTTGATTATGGCTCAACCCTATATTTTGCAAACTAGGTTGGACTGGCAGTGGCATTGGTCCCATTTATTATTATATCCGAAAAGTTAATTAAATCAGTCAAGTATTCTCAAAAGCTGGTTAAACTTGCTAAAATCAGACTTTTGAGTCGACTTCCCCTTGAAATTTTCTTTTCATTGTGATGCTAAAATATTATCCAAGTTATCTAATATTATAGTATATAAAAAAGATTAAAATCTTCGACCTGAAGTTGAACCGAAAGATTATCTTTCATTTACCTATCTGGATTTGAAAACATTGCCCCAACCTTCTTTATTTTGTCGGATACTACTTCTTATGAAAGAAATGCAATTCCTGCATTCCATGGTCCTAAGTTTTGTTCACCTTTTTTCTTTTCTTTTCTTTTTAACTTTTTCTAGCTGGGGAGGGGAGAGATTTAAGAGTGAGAAGCGGCCAAGGATATTACAATTTAGAACTTCTAGTTCCTGCAATTTCAATATTAACTACTCGATCAAAATCTTCTCAAAAGCCTCCTCAGGTTCGTTTACTTCAAATAAAATGAATATCAGATTTTTATTGCCCTTATTCCTCCACCCTTTTTATTAAACACGCAAAAAAGAAAGTCATAGCCAAAAAAAAAAAAAAAAGGCATTATAACCGTTATCTAATTACCTGTTCCAGAGGATAGGACCGTGGATGAACAGTATCAGGCATAAAGGCTGTGACAAAAATAGCAATTGAGATCTTCTCAGGGTAATTTTCCATGGCAAGAGCCAAGCTAAAGCCACCATAACTATGGCCAACTAGAACAACCTTCTCAGTCGGAGGAATTGAATCCATGAGCTCCAACAACGGCAAGCTGTAATCCTCAAGTGTGAAAACCTCATCTAACCTTTTTGGATTGATCCCGGCAGCTGATAGATCTATGGCTGTGACCCTTTGTCCAGCAGACTCCAGCAGTGGCTTGAGCTTGAACCAGCACCAAGCCCCATGGCATGCACCATGTACGAGTATAAAATGCTTTTGCTGCTTAACTTTAATGGCAACATCCATTTGTGTCTTGTCTTGATCTTCTCTTGGAAAAATCCACTCCGGCTTCGTTTGGAAGCTGATGATTTGGGCAGAAAAGAAAGGAAAGGAGGAAAAGTACAACTTTCACTTGTTTGAGAGTTTTTTTGGGGAAGGAGAGAAAAGAAACTGGATTGATTTGGACGGATACTGTAGCTGCTACAGTTAAAAAATTTCTGCCCCAATTTGGGCGGAAATGGACAGAAAGACTTTTCATATAAACTTTTCAAATACCAATTTTGTCCTTACATTTCCACTACACAATTATTTATTTACGTATGCATCCAAAATCATTCTATTTCTTTCCTAAACTTCCAAACAATATTAAAATCCCTCCCCTCCCCTTCTCTTCTCTTCTTTTCTTTCATAACTCAGTTTCTCTTCTTTTCTTTTCTATCCTAAACTCCCAAACTAAGCCTTAGTATCCTCAATAGCAGATGTATATTTAAGGAGGAAATGGTACAGTCAAGTACCAATTCGAGTCATTTCTTTTTTTTTTTATTCCTAAACATAATTTTTTAAATTTTCGAGAGCTGGCTACCCACTATCTGTGGTTGGCTTATTTGACTTTGATTCCTGTGATATTTTAAACCACATAAGCATTCTCTTTTTGTATGGTTCTACCGAACTCACAACAAATAACTAATAACTTAAACAGTATTACAAGCTAACTCACAATCCCCAGGAAAAGAAACTAATAATTTATTTTAGCAGTCGGCTTCTTCTATCCCTTCAATAGAAACAAAATAAAAGTCCTCAAAATGCAACTCATAACAATTGAGATTAGTCAACTGCTTATAAGATTTCTAATTCCAATTTCAAGTTCTTTTCTTTTTCAATTTCTTTGGAGTCTTCATTAAAAAAAAAAAAATTTAACCATCGTGCCCTATTCTCGACAATGCTTTACCTCTAATAAAACTTCAAGTGATAATGAATGTGGCAGATCTTCATGTTGGTCAGTGGAAATCCTAAGAAAAGCAGATGAATAATATACATGGCATGCGTTTGGGGGCTTTTAGAGAGTATAACAAAGGTTGATGGGTAGCTTATTGGTACGGTTTCTAAACAACTACTTTGACTGGCATGTGGGCCTCCTTGATTGGGTAGGTGAACTTCTTGAATTTGGGTAGGCGCACGTGCACCGTGCACATAACAAACACCATATTAGTAATCAGGGTTTTCGCGCAGAATCCTTTTCCAAAAACGAAAATAAGAAAAGAAAAAATATATTGGTGCACGTGTATGATTTAATAGTAATTACTGGAAAAAAATATATGCTTAGATGTTCTGACGATTTAATATGTAAAGTCATGAAACACCTAACTAATGTCATTATGTGTGTGATAGGGAGATAATTGTGCACTTTATTTGTTGGTATTTGATCTTAATTTTGGCCATTTATTGTGCAAAGTATTGGACTTCTACTTATAATTTGTTTTTGTGTCACTTGCAGGCCATTGGTGTTGAAAGTGGTGTTTAAGTGCGAATTCCAGAAGACTTTTAATTCCAAGACGTGCATGTGCCAGAGAGTGTAGAGTAGAGTAGAAAAGACGGAAGTTCGGAGGCTGAAATTCTGGTTACTTGCCAATATATTTGCTGGAGTAATTGGAAGTTTTGTCCAATTGGGAAGCTTCTTCGGAGGAGGAATGGGCAACAAATTCGGAAGGGGGCAATTGGAAGGATTCCTTGGCTACATGTTAGGCACAAAAGGCGGTGGAAATTTGGGAAGGAATCCAATTTCCTTCGAAGTTCAGGAGGAATCCAAAACGGAAGTGAATTAGTCTCTTTTGTCTCCTAGGAAGCGTGCAACACTAGAGTAGTATAAAAAGTTTATTATTTCATTATTTAGGGAGGATCTTTGGCAGCGGAAGGCAAGTAGTCTTTCGTCTGTCGTTTTGATCAGTAGTTTCTTGCTTTGCTTTTTCCGCCGCCAGTAGCATAAACTATAGACTAGAGTGGTTTTGAGTTTTCTTGTTTTCCGTTTTGTTTTCTCCAGTCCGACTCTCTAGTATAGTACTTTGCTTATTTCACAGTTATTATTAGTAGTAGTGGTTTGGTGAATTTTGCCGTTGCTTTATTTAATTACTTTGACCTCCGTTCAAAGTGCATGGAATTAACGACTTGCATGGCTATGATTACAGGCGACTAAATCCTCCTAAGAATAATCAAGACTCAAGCACCATAACCTGGACATCGCTTTGTTTATTAATTTTAATTTATATGTTCATGGGTATTTACTTATCCTCTGTTTTCAATTAATTATTATTTGGATTTATTGATAATTAGACCTGCTATTCAATTGTCTAAATAATATATGGTCAATTAGTGTTGGCCGCCTTTAAGAACCTAATTAGTAAACGAGACAGCTTTCACCGCAAGTGGTCTAATTTGTATCGGGATAATTAATCTAGCCTAAGTAAACCCGCATGTGTGTTTAAGCCATCTAGAATTGGTCTTTCTAATTCTAATGTCAGACTACATTAAATCCATGAAATGCCTCTAGGGTTGTCCAGTTCACAAGCCTTTGAAATGCTACTATAAAATTAAGGAAAGATTGGTGGCTGGCCACTTGACCACTATAACCAATTTATTCATGAACATGTGAATATTTGTGTGTATCTATGATCAGTTGTGTGCACCGGTACCAAGATTAATTCCTTGACTAGGTTGTGTTAATTAATTGTTTCTTGTGTTATTTTATTCCTGCATCTTGTTTAATTAGAATTTCATTATTTCTACCTTTTTGATTATTTGCTATCCTCCAAAACCCTCCAAATTCTCGTGAGAAATAAATCACCCAATCCCATGGATAATGACCTTCTCACCATTATACTTGAATTTATATTCTTAGAGTAGGTATTTTATTTTTGGCGGTTTGACACCCATCAGTGTGCCATTATGAATAGTACGAGCTTACTTTAGAGGATTTTATCTTTACAGAGAAATTGGTATTGTTGATTGTTATGTACTTCTTGTAAAAGTTCCATCCACCTTTAAGAGTCTCAAAAAACCCCAAAAAAGGAATTTTTTTAATGATTTCAAGGATAACTTTTTTATACATTGTTAATATATAATTTTTTTTACATTAGCAGGTTTGGATTATACCACATAATACAAATTCAAATTTAAAATTCAAATCATGCACATATGGCATGCATCCAAAATTGCTAGTATAAAAAAATCATTACAATGATAGTGTATAAAACGCTCAGTTTCCTTTGTTTACGTGCACTGGATATTCATAGTGTACTTAATTAGTCTAATTCTTACGAAGTCAAAATTGAAGACAAAAATAGCAATTGAGATCTTTTCAGGGTAATTTTCCATGGCAAGAGCCAAGTTAAAGCCACCATAACTATGGCCAACCAGAGCAACCTTCTCAGTGGGAGGAATTGAAGCCATCAGCTCCAACAGTGGCAAGCTGTAATCCTCAAGGGTGTAAACCTCATCTAACCTTTTTGGATTGATCCCGGCCGTTGATAAATCTATAGCTGTGACCCTTTTCCCAGCTGACTCCAGCAGAGGCTTGAGCTTGTACCAGCACCAAGCTCCATGGCATGCGCCATGTACAAGTACAAAATGCTTCTGTTGCTTAACTTTGGCAGCCATATCCATCTGAGTCTTCACTTTATTTTTGTTGAACAATTTGGTCCTTTTTGGGGATGAAAATATGTAAAGTCAATTATATAGCGTGTAGTACTAATTTATGGCCTGAAATTCGACGTACTGAATACCCGACAAGGACATAGGGACCACTGGTGCCGTTCAAACTTGAAATTGGAAGAAAGTGAACGATTATTCCTAATAGAAACAAAATAAAGCGGCAACATGGTTGGACCAATTGAATTTTGCTTGGTTGGTTCGGTTGGTGTGATTTTTGTAAGATTTTAGCAAAACGTTATACAATTAAGAGAGAATTGCAGTTTTGATCTTTATTCTTTGACCTTTGTGGGAATGCGGTTTCCAAAGTTTTGGCTTTGCAAATTTGGTCGGTAATGTCTTGAATTTTGCTCGACTTTGGGACAAATGAGTGAAAAGTTTGAGTAGCTAATGACAAAATTAAATAGTGGTAGTCAAAACTTTTGACTTTGCACTTTTTGCCCCTAATATTTGAAGTGTTGATCAATATAGTCCCATAATATTCAAATAATGATATTAAAAATTTTAAGATGAAATGAATTGCCAATTAGATAAAATTTGCATTAGGTATGTACAAGGTATTCTAATTATATGAGAATGAGAATAAGAAAATTAAGGAAAAATAAGGAAAATAAGAATAAGAATAAGAAATTAAGAAATTTTATTCATGCAATAAAATTAAAAATAAAGCTTCTTTTTGTGCAAATTTTGTTAGTACTTTCTAATTTTTTAATTAAAAAATAATATAATATAAAAGAAGAAAAATAAATTTAAGGAAAACGAATAGAGAAATTTTGTTTCCTCATGAAATAAAACTTCTTTTGTGTGTCAAACTTTTAAATGTTTTTTGTGTATTATTTAATGTATAAAAAGAAATAAATGAAGAAAAGTAAATGTAAGAAGAAATGATGAAATTGGAACAAAAAACCTTCTTTTTTGCTCAAATTTATTCATTAGTAGTTGTTATTTTTGTTTGAAGTATAAAAAGAAATAAAGAAATTTGCATTACACAAGAAATAGAAAAAAAATCTTTTTTCACACAGATTTTTGAAGTCTTATATGATTTATTTAATGAATGAAAAAAAAAGAGGAAAAATAAAGAAATTTTATTCAACCAAGAAATAGAAAACTCCTTGATTGTGAAAATTTCTTTTTGAGTAGTTATTTAATTTTAATTAGAAGCAAAAAAAAAAAAACTAAGACAGATAAAGTAAAAAATTTTTTTAATTGAAGAAGTAAAAGAAAAACTTTACATGCAAATTTCCTTTAGTGGGTTTTCTTTTATTTGAATAAGAAAAATAAATAAAATAAGTTAAAGAAATTGAACAAAAAAATACAGGATTTTCTCCACATAAGAAAATAAAAAAAAAAGAGAAGAAAAGCAAATTTATTTAGCTTTTTCAATATTTTACTATTAGGGCCTTTAGTAGACATCTAAATAATTTTTTGCATACATCATCTCTAGTCTTTGTACCACCTCTCAATTGAAACTATTTGAACATTAGCATTGACAAACTACATTTTACACCTTCAAACTTATATCACTTTCCTACTTTGCACTCTAAGCTTTAATTTTAGATACTTTACATCCTAAACTCTCAATTTCAGACACCTTACACTATAAACTCTTAGGTTTGTAGTATTTAATCCAGTGAATAATAATTTTTACAAAATTAATGGCATAGAAGACCTAACAAATCAATAAAATGTACTAGAAGTAATAAATGTGCCAAGATATCATAACAAAAATAAAACATTATCATTAATTTGTGCCATCTTTTATCTCATTAATTTTGTTGACAATATTAACAATTAAGACCATATAAATAAGTGATAATGTGCTAAAAATAGTTCAAAAAGCTATGGGATTATGGTTGTAAAAAAAAAGAAGTACATTGCCATTATTTTTCATTGCACTTTATCTTGTTAATTTTGCAACATAATCATTGTTTAGACTAAAATGGTATAAATTTGAGAGTTTAGGGTGCAACGTATCCAAACTTAAGAACTTAGGGTGTAAAGTGTCCAAAATCAAAATTTAGAGTGTAAATTGAAAAGGTGATATAAATTCAAAGGTATAAAGTAGAGTTAATCCATATCAACATGTATTGTTTCATGTGTTGCTGTGGAACGTTTACTTTCTTAAAAGTGTTAATTCTGAAATATCCTATTTTTCAATTACAATAGGATTTAGCCCCACAAGTATACATTCAAGTAAGTCTTTCCTATGTCACAATTTCTGAGTGTACTCTTGAATTTGACGGTTGCAAAAAAAAAAAAAAAATCTATTACTTATAGCTGAAAGGAAATTAAGTATTAAAATTTAGCTAATTCAAAATTATTAAAATTTTTCAAAATAATGGCTTACAATACAATTCGAAATTACTTGCTATCCTGTCATTCATACAAATCTCAAATTTTTTTAATTTCTAAAAGTTGGTAGGTCCTAAATAAGGTGAACATAGCACTTTGTACTACTCTTCTTGGGGAAAATATATTCAGTCAGAACCAAAATCAATTTTCTTTTAAAAACTCTATCTATCCCCCTCCCTCCCCCCTCCACCCAAAACAAGACTTTCTAGGATATACCTCTACTTCGTCATTTTGACCGTGACCCCGTTTCTTGCATACTATTAGTCAAGGTTTCCCTTCCTCTTTAAATATGCAAATCTTGAAAAATATTAATCTGTACTTAAAGTAGGTAAGACCATGCGTATCGGATTTATTAGACCATTATAGCGAATGATTATGTCAAGTTGATTATAAAAAGAATAAATATATTGTCTGATATATTACCCCACATATATAAGGTTGAACATGCAAATTTTCAAGGTTCAAATATTCAATGTGTGTCTAATAGTAACAGAAGTTTAAAAAAGAAAAATTAGTATCCAAAGTCAAGAAACGAATACCCAAAAGTATAAAATCGATACTCGAAAAGTAATACCAATTATTCAAATGAAAAGTAATGATTTTATTTTTAAATGCAAAAAAGAACTCATTGAATTAGTGATAATCAAGGAGCACAGCCCTTACCTCTTAAATAAGAAGAAAGAGATTAAAAGACTATATGATATCCACTGGAAAACGTATCTATATAGATTTGGAATAGTTGTGGTTGAAGTTAAGGTAAAATTGGCATGGTTATAATATTTCTTTCAAGAGTTGGTGTACATTTATAAACATGATTATATTCATATATTAAGTTGATGCATATGAACAAAATTTACATGTATATAATAAAATAAATCCACTAGATCATGTGCAATATACCAATAACGATAGTAAGGCTTGATTCTTACCAAGACCATGTGTATGCCACCAAAAATGGTCATTTCCAGTACTCTGATGAGGAGGTCAAACAATCTTACTTGGATCAACCCATCTAAACAAAGAGTGTGTTTGAATAGTAGATTATTTGGGATAATTTTATGAAAAAATATTGTAGCACTTTTTTGATGTGATGTATGTGAGATAAAAGGTAGTTAGAAATTGTGTGGATGATGTAAGTAAAAAATTTTGGTCAAATAATATCAATCCAAATACTTGTAGGAGGAAGTTTGCCGTTCGATAGAGGACCAAATATATCATACTGGATCAGTACCACCATGGACAAGGGAAAGAAGAAAGGCTGGCACTATGGACCTCATTGTTTGATGTTTCAGCAAACAACAAATTGTGTGTTCAACTTTTGTAATATGTGGTCGACCCAACCCCCAAATTAACAAAAAAAATTAGCTATTCATGTCTGTTTTGAATACTAATCCTATATGGTCATCAAGTGAACAGTATAAACAATCCAATTCTAGCCAAGATTTTAATATCATTTTCAAATTATAATTGTAGTGAGGAAGAAGAAAGAAACATTAACACATAGGAAAAACAAAAAATAAAAATGGTACAACACACCATGGTTTCCCCACGTTAAAAAGTCCCATAATTTATGGTTCAAGGATTAAAAAGGAGGGTACAATTATATTATATGTACTTCTCAGCTATCTCTAGAAGATTTTGACAAAGTTCTTGGGGTTTTGACAGCATTACCATATGGCTTGCATCTTCGCTTTCTTTCACTTCTGTCACGTCAATATTTTTAATTAGCAAATGCTAAAAGTTTAATGTAAGTGCTTTATCTTCCTTGCATGCAATATAAGCTCGTTCAACTGAACCATATTTCTCAGCTGAAAATGGTTTTTCCTTTGCCAAATCATCTAGCAAAAATATGGTTGGCCTAACCAGCAACTTTGCCAATTCAAGATCCTGACAAGAAAAAATATATACATAACAAACTATAACTATTCCAACAGATCCATCTAAGAAATTTCATACTCAATCCTAACTAAAAAAGAAAATTCAAATGTTTATTTATGTAGCTATTTATTGGTAAGAACATTCAAATGTAGAATAGCTGTGTCACTGTTTGAAAAAGGATAGGTTTTGATACAGTCGGATTAACATTCTACACTAATTGATCAATAATAAGCCAATGAAAATAAAAGTTCAAATCTTTTATCCCACGATTAACGTTAGCAAATATCAATGTAATACACATATATTAATGAAGCTCATTTAATTGCATTATTTGTGTTCTCATAGATCCAAAGAACCAACACGGGGAAAAAGGACCATTTGGAAACTAAAAGAACTATTTTCACTACATCTGAGTTGTTTACTTCATGTTAGTACAATTTTCACCATTTATGGATTAACTTGCAATGTTGTTGAGTTGTAAGTTTATTTTATTGATCTTACGATTTGGCCGGTTAGTCGGAATCTTATCAAAAAAAAAAAAAAAAGAGTAGACGAATCAAAATAAACAGCCAAGAAACATATGGGCATATATACCTCAACGGAACAAAGCTGGTAAAGTAGGGTTGACAAATATCGGGGGCCAAAATACAGCGATTTTCCAGCTTTTTCTGGGGTACCATTGGAGGAAACCTCCCTGTCCAGCAATGCAATTTCTGGGGTTTCAGCGGCAAAGAAGAGCTTTTCCAAAGGAAAGGAACATCAGTTAATTTTTCAGTTGGAAAAGTGTTGCAAAATTATAGGAAAATAATGACAATAATTTTGTTTCAAATTAAAAAATTCTAATCGATTGCAAGAAGACAATTAAAAGAAAAATGGTTTTGCTCTATCTGTGAAAAGATTAATAAAGTCTTATGAGTTGATTCTCTCAAAATAAAGAAAATCCTTCGAGTTGATTATGGTTCAACCCTATATTTTGCAAACTAGGTTGGACTAGCAGTGGCATTGGTCCCATTTATTATTGTATCCGAAAAGTTAATTAAATCAGTCAAATATTCTCAAAAATTGGTTGAACTAGTTAAAACCAGACTTTTGAGGGCAAATTCCTCCGTTTATTGCTATTTTGGCAAAAAATCCGTAATGTGTTGCTCAATTTTTGGGTCTTCTTCATCTATAGGTGCCGCACGTCTGACGTGCGTGCGGCACCAAGGAGGAATAATTTTTTTTTTAACAAATTGCAGAGGGGCTTTTGTGTAATTAGCCGAAAATTTGGAAGTGCTAAATAGCAAAATTCAAGTCTGATACTGGAGCAGACCTGAAGGAGCAGAAGCAGACCGGTCTACTGCCGCACATGGAGCAGCAGATGAATAAACTCTTTTTTTTTATACTGCATTGCAACACATTGGTTCTCAAATTTTAGCAAATGAATAATATTTTTCTCACTTAAATTTGATTTACTACAATGAAATATTTTTTCCCCATCAACTACGCATTTATTTTTTTCCCGTGTGACACTTTTTTTAATTATTAATTATAACTCTCACCGTAAACCCAATATTCACAATCACTCGTTATTTAAATTCTCTCATTTATGTATATATTTTACAACTTTCAGATTGTCTTAATATCACTATTTTTTCCCAAATATAACTCTTATTTGTTTGAACCCTAAAACACATTGGGTTCTCAATTTTTATCAAATTAATAAAATTTTCTCTGCTTACATTTTATTTATTACTCTCAAATTTTTTTAGGGTTCATGCGCCGAATTATTTTTATATACCATGCCGTGTAATCCTAAACCCTAAACTCCAAAGTAACAACTTTTCCACTTTCATAATTAACAAAACTTTTTTCATAATCTAATTACAAAATAATAGCCTTGTGTTTTACTCTTTTTAACCATAAACTATAACGCCCATTGTAATATCAATATTCACCGGTTAATATTTCTTGCACTTGATGTATATATATTATATTTTTTATATTTTCAAAATACAGATCCCCTAATATACGAGATTCAAACACATTGGATTTTTTAATCATATCATTGCAATACAATTTTTGTCAATTCAATTCAAAATTTTACCAAATTTGTGTCATTTCAATTTAAATTTTTCCTATTGAATATTTTTTTTCCCTTATGTCGAGGATAATTTTTTAATTACTACTCTTTCACAAGTTAAACCCAACCGTATAACATTTTCACCAAAACCCTATATCAGAATTACTACTTAAATTATTTTAAATTTTTTTTTTCGTTTGACTGGGTGCCGCACTTGTAGTGTGCAGCACTAGTCACACAACATTTTGTGTATCAAGTGCCGCACACTACACATGCGGCACCTGATCAAATGTTCTCGGATAATTGCACCGAAGCCCCTCTACAAATTGTTAAAAAAAAAAAAAATTCCACCTAGGTGCCGCACGTCTGACGTGCGGCACATATTGATGAAGAAAAAAAAAATTTCCAACAATACATTGCGGACTTTTTGGCAAACTAGTAATAATTTGAGGAATTTGCCGACTTTTGAGTCCGTTTCCCCTTTTGTGCTAAAATATTATCCAAGTTATTTAATATTATAGTATATAAAAAAGATTAAAATCTTGGACCTAAAGTTGAACCGAAAGATTATGCATTCACTTACCTATCTGGATTTGAAAACATTGCTCCAACCTTCTTTATTTTGTCAGATACTACTTCTTATGACAAATAGCAAGAAATTGCTCATCCATCAGTAGTAAAACAAACTGTTTGAAACCATAAATCTGGAATATTCTACACATACAAAAGCTGCTAGTTAGTCATCCAATACTCAATGTTAAATAGGGGCCATTTGCTATTACTAGGGCTGGCAAGAAAACCCATAACCCAACAACCCACCCAACCCGCCCACTAATTTGAGAGGTTGGGTTGGGTCAGTTGGGTGTTGGGTCAGTTGGGTGTTGGGTCAATTGGGTGTTGGGTGTAAAATACCTAAATAAGTGTTGGGTGGATTGGTTTTTGAAGTTGCGTACCCATTAATCCAACTTTTTTCCACATAACATAAAATAAATGCATGTACTCAAATATTTTTATCCTTTTTTTTTTCAAAAAAAAAAAGACTGATGGTTTTGGCAACCTCATTTTACTTTTTCCAACTACAACTATTTTTTTATTTTCTTTTTCTACTGGACTCCAACAATTTTCTTAATTAATGACCCATCAAATTTTAAAATTCATTTTCTTTTTCTTTGTTCTAATTTTTCTTTAATAAGAATTTGGACAAAACTAAGAAAAGTTAGGAACACAATTTAGTCTTTTAACTTTCCCAACCTCAATTTTCCATTTTCCCATCATGCATCAAACACAAAAATTCAATTTTTCAATCTTAAAATCTCTATTTTTATTCCCAAAAAATCAAATTAATTTTTTCAAATTTTTTCTTCATCCCCATTAAATTCGGTGTCTTTGTTTTCTTGTTATTTACCAAGTCATTTTTTCCTATCAAAAAATTTTGAACTAAAAAGTGAATATTTTGAGCAGCTTACTTTTAGTTTGATCCAAATTTATAGTTTTAAACTTTATTAAGAATTACTGTAGTTAATTGAACTACTTTTTAATCATCCACATTCATAGTGTCTCCAGATGGGTGTCACTGCCAATAACAACATTTTTTGTAGTAATTGGAGATTTCATAGCATAATATTTAGCATATTTTAAAAAAATTAGTTGCCCCTTGTGAATCATGAAAGAAAAAATATCTATTTAGATGACTGCATTTGCTTGAATTTTACAATTCTTTAGTTTAATTTAGTGACATTTTACATTATTTGATTTGTCTTTGAAAAAGGATTTTTTGCATTAAATTTGTCCATCCAAATAGTTTAAAAAGTTAGTATGTATATTAGTGTGTGTTTTAATATGTTTGTGTGAATGAAAATAATGTATTTCCATCTAATAAGATTAATAACTGAATGTATGTTTGTATGTGTGGAAGTGTTTTAGTGTGTGAAAATATGTTTATATATGTGAAACAGTATTTATGTATAAGAAAAAATCATTTTATGTATATATATGTGTGTGAGAGAATATTATGTATTAAAATATATAAAATAATATATTGGGTCATATTTGGGTTATGGGTTTGAGTTGACCCAATATGACCTAACCCAATATCAACCCAAGTTACACTTAATCCAAATAAATAAAACCCACTATCAACCTAAAACCCACCCAACCCGCCTAATTACACCCTTAGCTATTACGACTATCTCATTACTTGTTGGAAAAACGTTTAGCAGCTTCAACTACCTTTATTTACAATTTAATTTATATCTCAAGCCTCATGCTTTTTTTTTTTCACCTATACTGTAGGCCTTTGAGAAATATTAAACAGACTTTGCAATTTCTTTTTTTCATGACAGTAAGATAATTATAAATCTCACTATAAAATGGGCTCAGAGGCACTTGAGAAGTGGCTAGATGGTTTCGCTAGTGTTACACATACATAAGTTTTGTTTACTGTTTTCCTTTTTTATCTTTTTAGTTTTTTCTAACAGGGAAGGAGTGGAAAGGGAACAAGGGTAATAAAATCTAGATTTCTAATTCCTGCAACTTCAGCTTTAACTGCTAGATCAAAGATTCCTTGAAAGCCTCCTCAGCAATTTCGTTTACTTCGATTAAAATGAATATCGGATTTTTATTGCCCATATTCCTCCACCCATTTCATAGAGCACACAAAACAGAAAGTCATAGCAATAAATAAATAAGGCATTATAACCGTTATCTAATTACCCGTTCCAGAGGATAGGACCGTGGATGAACAATATCAGGCATAAAGGCTGTGATGAAAATAGCAATTGAAATCTTCTCAGGGTAATTTTCCATGGCAAGAGCAACGCTAAAGCCACCATAACTATGGCCAACTAGAACAACTTTCTCAGTCGGAGGAATTGAATCCATGAGCTCCAACAACGGCAAGCTGTAATCCTCGAGTGTGAAAACCTCATCTAACCGTTTTGGATTGATCCCGGCAGCTGATAGATCTATGGCTGTGACCCTTTGTCCAGCAGACTCCAGCAGAGGCTTGAGCTTGAACCAGCACCAAGCTCCATGGCATGCACCATGTACGAGTATAAAATGCTTTTGTTGCTTTGCATTGGCAGCAATGTCTATATCTGAGTCTTCTCTTAATGCGTATTGAACAATTTGGTCCTTTCATCCATAGGGGACACACATATAAAGTAAAGAGTGTAGGACCCAAAATAATATCAAGTATAAACCTACAGGAAAAACTCACAAAAAATGAATTAAGATGCAAAGGAAAATTTTATATCATTCAATGGAGAATACTCCCACACAAAAAGAAAACCGGCAGAGGCTTTTTTATGGATACACGAAACTGTAGGCTAGACTACTCACACATACAACCTGAAGCAACGGCTTATATATATATGCACATGGAACCCGAAACCAAAACAACTACTAATACTAGTAATAGAAGGAAACTAATCCTACGTGGCCAAGAAAACAAACTAACGCTTGGTTTATATTTTTCCTACAATGCCTCCCTTAAACCAAGCTCCTCAAATTTGGACATGCCCAACATCTTCTTCAACTTGACAAATGTCTCCATCTTCAAAACCTTGGTGAAAATGTCTGCTACTTGCTCTTCAGTCCTGCAATAATTTACCTCAATCACCTTCTCACGAACCAACTCACGTATGAAGTGATACTTGATGTCAATGTACTTGCTACGCCCATGAAGCACAGGATTCTTGGATAATTCAATGGCGGATTTGCTGTCACAATAAATTGTCGTAGGACCAACTTGCTTGTGTTGCAGGACACCAAGTATGTGACGCAACCATAAACTTGAGTTGCACTATTAGCTGCTGCAATATACTTCGCCTCTGTAGTAGACAAAGCTCTTACTTGCTGCTTCTTTGAACTCTAGGAAAATACTCCTGAACCAATGAAAAAGGCATATCCTGAAGTACTCTTCCTCTCAACTGTATCACTAGCCCAATCACTGTCTGTGTAGCTGTAGGTCCCAAAAGCAACCTAAGAGGGGGGGTGTGAATTAGGTTGATGGAAAATTAAAACTTGATGAGTGATAAACACACACAATTAGAGATGATCAAGTTTCCTTGGTGATACAAGCTTTTCAAGACAAGATATGAGGATCACACCAAGTAAATAATCACAAGTAAAATCACAAAATCAAGTAAGAGAGATGAATTCAAATGGACTACCAAGTTGCACCCAACTTGAAGTCCAATACCTCAATTTCAATTGCTACTTCAATTTGAAGAAGTTACACCAAGTTGTACATGGAAGGATCACCACTTGCTTGCATCAATCTCTTCTTGATCAAGCCAAGAGGTTTTACAACAGTCTTGCCAACCCTCACAATGCTACACACTTGAGCCTTACTTTCTCAATTGAAAAGCAATGCTTGTTTGCACACACACTACACTACAATAAAGAAGGAAGACACAAATTCTCTCTAGAATTGCTCTTAAACACTTGTAAGTAATGGTTGCAAAAAGTCTTTAACATCTCCAGCCTTTATGGTATTTATAGGGTGCAAATTTAACCACTCAAACTGCTCCAACGGTTCTGAATTAAATGCAGGAAAATATAGCCTTTGGGTGTGTCGGACGTCTGACACTCAATCTTGCGTCCGACGCTACCGTCTGACAGTTTGTTGAGTTCTTGTGTTGTAGATTGTCGGACGTTCGAACCAAGGACTTCACCGTCCGACAGAATCAGAAGCTCATATGTCCATCTTCTCAACCTGTCGGACGTCCGAAACTTGGATGACCGTCAAAGCATTGTCAGAGCTTTGTCGTAAATCGCCGGACGTCCAGTATCGTCCAGATAGAACCAAGGTGGCTATCCTTCTTTGATCGCATCCTGGACGTCCGAACCTCAACCTTGCGTCCGACAAAGATGCCCGGCGATTCCGACTGGAATTTTGAGATTAAACCTGTTTTGCTACACTCAGGACTTAAAAGGGGATAGTAAAATCATCATGGTGGTTTGTTAATCATCAAAATAGCCAACAATCCCCTTTTGATGATGACAAACCACTTGATGATTTGAATAGAATAGGAGGCAAGAAAACATAATTTTGAAACAAAATACTCCCCCTTACTTGTATATCCCAATTTTTTAAATATACATGAAGCACCAGACTCCCCCTTACATCGAGCACCAGTTTTTGAACTTTTAATCAATCACCAAATACGGTAATCATTTTCACAACCATTCACAAAAACTTTCAAACACTCAACCATTCCATTTTCATTTTCAAACTTTTAATCATTTTACAACACACCAATACATCAACCATCAACAATCATATTGCCATCATTCAATCATCATTTTTCTCCCCCTTTTGTCATCGATCAAAAAGAAGGTTAAAACAGCAACCAAGGCACAAGTTCAAAACAGAAAACAATAAAAGAAGCATTAACCAATAAGATAAGAGAAGATCAGATAACATGAATAAAGGAAGCATCCATAAGAGTTTTAGACAAGTACGGCCAACAAAAGTAGGGCCAAGCAAAAACAACCAGAGGCCCAATATGAGTAAAATGATACCAGCCTAAACATGTCTAAGAGATGAGATGCCTAAGAGATGCCTAGAAAATTAAAAATGCGGACGAGATGAGCCACGACGCCTGCGAACCAGACGATAAGCCTCTGAACTTTCCTCCTCTGTATCAGTATCCATTTCTTGAGGTGGAGTATGAAATTGAGACGGCCCGGGGTCTTGAGTAGTGGCTGCCTGAGAGGTACGCCGCATTTCCATCAATCCTTCAGTAAGTTGTTGATCTTGTGCTGTGTTCTCATTACTTGGATTAGTCAGATCTTGTGCTGTATCCATTTCATGTTCAACTTGAGTGCCCCTCGGTTCTTCCATTTCTTGCTCAGTGGCTTCTTGACCTTGAGAGGGAAGGAGCTCCTCATTGAGCTTTTGAAATGCCTCTCTTTGTTCCGAATTCATAACCATTCTAAGCCCTTCCTCAAAAGAATGTGCCTTTATTTGATTTCTAAAAGGAGAGTGAGAATGGGATCCGAGGAAGTGGAAGAAGAAGGTTGGGAGGTCATTGGAGTGGAGTAAGCAAGAGCGGAGCGTTTGAACCTAGGAGTAACTGGGGTTTGAGGAGAGGAAAGAGGATCATGAATGGTCTTAGAACGAGACTCCAAAACAGTCTCTTTGTAGACCCATTCATCACCGACAAAACGGATATTTTTCTTTTCAAAATAAGCTTTTGTGAAAAAGCAATTTGGATTTTCAGAAGTGGGAGTACCAGTTAAAGGAATGTTGAAGTGATTGAAAATAGAAGTCAGAAATTTTCCATAAGGAATTTTACGACGACTGTCGGATTTGATTTTGTTCATAAATCGACACATGATAAAACCAAAATCTACTCTTATATCTTCCATAAAACAGTAAAATAGATACAATTCCATTTTGTTTGTTGTGGTACGATGGCCAGAGGTTGGAATTAACAAATTACCAATCATAACCCACAGAATTTGCTGCAATGGAGTTAATTCATTTAAATCTGCTTCAATTGAAACTTCAAAACGAGTTTGGAAATACGATAAAAGTTTTCTTCCATCGAAGTGATTATATGAAGTTGGTTGTTCTTCATACGAGAAAAAGTTTGCAACTTTGTTAGGACAATCAGGTTCAATGGCAGTATTAAAAATTTCATTTATAACATTTGGATCAAAAAGTGATATCAATGCCATTCACCCTAGAAACAACAACAGAAGGAGTTCTTCCTTGCCTAATGTTAGCATAAAATTGATGAACCATGGGAGGATAGATAACATGAGGAAAGGAAAGAAGATGAGTCCATTTTTGAAAGGCAAATTTTTCAACCACCCAATCTAACTTGCAGACATGAAAATTAGAAAAGGAAACAGAACGTTGAGTGATAAACCCTTTCCTGCACACAATGGAGAACCGGGCCTCAGTATTAGCATCAATGAAGGTTGGTAGAACCTCCCTTGCAGGTTCCTCAGTTTCCTGACGTTCAGTGCGTCCAGTAGTAGCTCTGGTTCTTTTCCTGTAAGTTTGAGTTCGTCCAGTAGCAGACCTCCCAGAGGATGTTTTTGCAGATGAAGAGCTTCCTTGTGTCCGTACCATTGTGGGTGAATGCAGAAAAATGTATGATGCGGTGATGATGTTCTAAAACCAAACAACTCTCCTAAGAACTACTTGCAACATGAACCAGTTCAGAGAGGAGAGATTACGAACCTAGGGTTTTAAAGAAAATTGGGAATTTTCTCGATTTTGATGAAGAAAGAAAATGTGGAAGATTAAGGGTTGGAGAAGAAGTTTGACAGCTGATTTTTTGAAGAAATACGAGCTGATTCAGTCTTGTAAGGGACAAATTTTTTGTCTGTTTGGGAATAAAGATGAAACAGCTCTCGGTTGGGAAAGAGAAGAATGAAATAAAAAGACCGTCCGAAATCCTTTTTAAGAAAAATTTTGAGAGTGTCGGATGTCCGAATGTTAGTGATCGTCCGACACCTGCGTCCGACCCCTTGTTTTTTAAAACAAAACCTTCCTGTTTCTGTCAGACGTCCGATCATTGTGTAGGACGTTCGAACATGAAATCATAAATGCTGTCGGACGTTCGAAATGTGTAGGACGTCCGATCCCCTGTATTTTCGAAGAGATTTTTCTGAAATTCCCAGTTTGTTCCTCAAGTACACAAATTGCTCTAAGGGTAATGCTTTTGTAAAAATATCAGCTATTTGATCTTTGGAACAAACGTAATTAACACAAATTTCTCCTCTTTGAACGAGATCACGAATGAAATGATGTTTGATGTCTATATGCTCTGTCCTAGAATGTTGGATGGGGTTTTTAGTCAGATTTATAGCACTAGTGTTATCACAAAACATAGGTACACATTCATATCTCAAATGAAAGTCATATAACGTATGTTTCATCCAAATCAATTGAGCACAACATGCACCAGCTGCTATATACTCGGCTTCTACAGTAGATAATGAAATGGCATTTTACTTTTTGCTAAACCAAGAAACTAAGCATTCACCAAGAAAGTGACAAGAACCACTTGTACTTTTTCTATCTATTCTACAACTGGCAAAATCAGCATTCGAGAAACCAACTAAGGCAAGATTAGAACATCTAGAATATCATAGGCCATAGTTGATAGTTCGTTTTAAATATCTAAAGATCCGTTTTACAGCTAATAAATGAGATTCTTTAGGACATGATTGAAATCTAGCATATAAACAAACAGCAAACATGATATTAGGTCTACTAGTTGTCAAATAGAGTAAACTTCCAATCATACATCTATAATACTTTTCATCAACTTTGGTTCCATCTTCATCCTTGTCAAGTTTGGTGGATGTGTACATTGGAGTACCAACTTGTTTTGAGTCTTCCATACCAAATTTCTTAAGAAGTTTCTTTGTATACTTGGTTTGATTGATGAAAGTTCCATCCTTACATTGATGTACTTGAAGTCCAAGGAAGAAGTTCATTTCTCCCATCATGCTCATCTCAAATTCCTTTTGCATAACATCGGAGAAATCTTTGCACAAGTGTTCATTAGTAGCACCAGAAATAATGTCATCCACATAAATTTACACAATTAATAAGTCATGCAAGTTATTTTTGGTAAAAAGTGTGGTGTCAACATCACCTCTTTTAAAGCCATTTTCCACCAAGAATCTACTTAAACGATCATACCATGCTCTTGGTGCTTGTTTCAATCCATACAAAGTTTTTGAAAGCTTGAAAACATAATTTGGATATTTTTCATCTTCAAAACCGGGAGGTTGATCAATATACACATCTTGATCAGTGAAACCATTTAAAAACGCACTTTTAACATCCATTTGAAAAAGTTTAAAGCCTTTAAAGCATGCAAATGCAAGAAACATCTGAATGGACTCTAATCTAGCTACGGGGGCAAAGGTTTCATCAAAATCTATTCCTTCCTCTTGAGCATAACCCTTTGCTACTAGTTCTAGCTTTGTTTCTAACAATTTCTCCATTATCATTTAACTTATTTCTAAACACCCATTTTGTACCTATCACGGGATGATCTAATGGTCTTTCCACTAACGTCCATACTTTGTTCCTTTCAAATTGGTTTAGTTCCTTTTGCATGGTCATAATCCAACTATCATCTTTGAGTGCATCAATGACATTTTTAGGCTCAAAATGAGAAAGTAATGCGAAATTATCTCCTAAAGCATTCTTATAAGAACGAGTATTTACCTTCTCGGATGGATCACCTATTATGAATTCCTTTGGATAACCTTTGGAACCCTTTGTATTTTGGGTCCTTAGGTGTTAGTTATGATCTCTAACTATCCAAGTTGTTCTCAAACCATTTGTCATGTTTTTCTTGACATAACAATGATTTTTCATGTGACCAAATTGACAACAAAAGTTACACATTTTGCTAGTGTCCTTGACACCAATGGGTTTTAAATATCTAATACCCATTTTTCTAAGAACAGTAAATTTGTTCTTACCATAAGTAGATCTTCTAACATTCATTTGATAAAACTTTTGTTTTTCATTTTGAAGAAACTCATCCAAATCATTCATTCTTTTTCTCAAGGTAGTTTGTTCCTCTTGTAACATTTTGCAAAACTTTTCTTTTGCATCAAGTTTCTTTTGCAAATCCAAATCTACCTCAAGTTTTCTCAAATCATCATTTTCAATTTTCAAACTCTTATTTTCTTGAAAGAGCTTTGCATTCTCACGAAGTAAGAAATTAATTTTTATTTTTAATTCTTTATTTTTGGCATAAGAATCTTTCAAACTATCTTGCAATTTTTCAACAAAAGATTCAATATCATCATCATTCTCATCATCACAATCATAAATAGAATTACTAGTAGATACCTCATTTTCACCTATGGCCATGAATGCCATTTGTGCGGATTCCTCTTCTTCTTCTATTTCACCATCGGAGATGCACTCATTCCAAATTATTTGAAAGTTGTTGAATTTTTGTCTTCTTTCTCCTCTACCTTCCTTTTTCTTCTCCATTGGACATTCGTTGGCATAGTGCCCAATTTGTCCACATTCGAAGAATTTGTCCACATTCGAAGTATTTGTCTCCTTACTTCTTGTTAACCTCTTGCTTTCCTTTTCCTTTTTGATTAGGGTTGAAGTTGCTTGGACCTCCTCTTCTAAACCTTCTTTTATTGAAGATTCTTTTGAAGCTCTTGGAGAGAAATGTCAAATCATTGTCATCCACTTCAACATCTTCATCATCTAAGGAGAATGAATCATCCTCCTCTTGTGAAGTTTTGAGAGCTATACTTTTCTTCATCTTTGCATCCTCTTCCTCTTGTACCTTAGACTTGAGCTTTAATTCATAAGAGGTTAGAGAATTTATGAGAGTTTCAATAGACATAGAATTTAAATCTTTAGCCTCCTCAATAGCTGTCACTTTGCTTTTCCAATCCTTAGATAAAGCATTTAGGATCTTTCTATTCTTCTAACCCAATGTATACTCTTTTCCCAACACTTCTAGATCCTTTATGATGTCATTGAATCTACAATACATCTTGTCGATATTCTCATGAGGTTCCATCTTAAAAGATTCATATTTTGTGACAAGAAGTGATTTCTTTTGCTCTCTCACATTGTCAGTGCCCTCTTGTATTTCTCTAAACTTATCCCATATTTCTTTTGCTGTCTTGCATCCTTTCACCCTTGTGGATTCAGTTGCATCTAAAGCATTGTATAGTACATTCACAACTTTTGCATTTAAGGTGAGATTTATTCTTTCTTGGGGAGTTAATTCCATTCTTGTTTTTGGTCTCAGTTGATGAGTAACCTCATCTACAACAGTGGTTTCGAATGGTCCTTCATTCATAATGTACCACAACTCAATATCTATTGATTGCAAGAAGATTTCAATCCTGTCCTTCCAACTCACATAATTTATTCCATTAAACATAGGTGACCTTGTAATAGATTGTCCCTCTAAGAATAATGCATTGTTAGTTGCCATGATCACTCCAAAACCGATTGAGCTTAATCTCTAGGAAACCAAACTCTGATACCAATTGTAGGTCCCAAAAGCAACCTAAGAGGGGGGGTGAATTAGGTTGATGGAAAATTAAAACTTGATGAGTGATAAACACACAAAATTAGAGATGATCAAGTTTCCTTGGTGATACAAGCTTTTCAAGACAAGATTTGAGGATCACACCAAGTAAATAATCACAAGTAAAATCACAAAATCAAGTAAGAGAGATGAATTCAAATGGACTACCAAGTTGCACCCAACTTGAAGTCCAATACCTCAATTTCAATTGCTACTTCAATTTGAAGAAGTTACACCAAGTTGTACATGGAAAAATCACCACTTGCTTGCATCAAGCTCTTCTTGATCAAGTCAAGAGGTTTTACAACAGCCTTGCTAACCCTCACAATGCTACACACTTGAACCTTACTTTCTCAATTGAAAAGCAATACTTGTTTGCACACACACTACACTACAATAAAGAAGGAAGACACAAATTCTCTCTAGAATTGCTCTTAAACACTTGTAAGTAATGGTTGCAAAAAAGTCTTTAACATCTCCCTTTATGGTATTTATAGGGTGCAAATTTAACCACTCAAACTGCTCCAACGGTTACGAATTAAATGCGGTGAAAAATATAGCCTTTGGGTGTGTCGGACCGACACTCAATCTTCATGTCAGGCAGCTACCGCGGCGCTTGTTGAGTTCTTGTGTTGTAAATGAAGGACCGGACGTTGAACCAAGGGGACTCCACCGTCCGATGTAACCAAAAGTCATGTGTCCATCTTCTCAACCCGCGACGCCCAGTCTTTGGATGACCGTCCAAAGCATTGTCCTAAACTTTGTCGTGAATCGTTAGACGCTCGAAAGTATCGTCCCCATTGTAACCTGGCCTATCCTTTGATCGTGATCACGTTTGATGTCCAACCCTCACAAGGCGTCCAGCGACGTCCGACATTCGACTGGAATTTTGAGATTAAACCTGTTTTGCACTCAAACTTAAAAGGGATTAGTAAAAATCATCATGGTTTGTTAATCATCAAAATAGCTAACAAGGTAGCCAAAAAAAGTTCAACTGGATCATTTTCTTGAATAAAAATACCATCACTTTGAGTACCTCCAATGTACCTCAAAATCCTCTCTTACCGCTTGCAAAATGTGAGCGTGGATTTTTCATAAATCTGCTAATCAAACCAACAAAAAATTGATATCCGGTCGCCTTGTAGATGTCAAATATCTCAAACTTCCTACCAAACTCTTGAAATAGGTGGATTCACATAACCACTACCACCTCTTTTGGTCAACCTCCAATTTTTCTTCAACTGGTGTCATAATTGGCTTTGCATCCATCTTGAATTTCTTCAAAATATCTCCCTACATACTTCTTTGAGATATAAAAATCTGGTCGAATTCGAAAAACTTCAATGTAAGGCTCAAAGACAACCTAAGAAGGCACTTAGGTTGATTAAAAAAACCAATCAAATAATGCCCTTTTCAAATTTTTAATCACAACTTCTCACACAAATAATATGTCAATGGCAAATAGACAATCAAGACTGAGATGTATAGATGATATTTCAATCAAAGAGTTCAAAAGAAGATTGAAAAGAAATAGATTTAAACAGTAACCAAATTTCTTCAAAGCTCCATTTGAGTTGAAGAAAATTCTCAAATAAAAGCTTCTTCAATTTGATGAGATTTGATCAACCTTGTGTACTAATAAGGATCACTTCCTCCCACCCCAAGCTTCACTTGGTCAAATTAGGAAGTTTTACACTCTTTACAAAAAACCGTCACAAAGCTACACAAATGATCAACTCACTCACAATTGAAAAGCTTGTCAATGTACTCACACTTTAACACTAACAATTCTTACTCAAAAAGAATATTTTCTAACTAAAATAACTCTTAAGAACTTGTTATCCAAGTGTACAATTGTATTTTGATTTTAGACAAGGCATGTATTTATAGGAGACCAAAAGTGCCTTGAATTGAGGTCAACGGATAGAAGAAGCTGAAGAGTCAACTAGCCATATTGAGCTATCGGACGTCCGGCACTTCATTGAAAATCCGATGCTAGCGTCCGATGGCCCATTTCAATCTTTATCGGACAGCCAATGGATATTTCTGCATCCGGGGCTTTCGTATGACCACGGCGACCGGTGAGCTCGTAAAATCTTCATGAAAATGACTGCACGGGCAACATACATATTTTCATACCTCACGATGGACTTGCGTCCCAAAGGTGGCTGAGAGCTCAAAAAACTTCTTGGATATCTTCTAGACATCCGTTGTGGTTGTTGTGCGTCCGAAAGAAGTATCCGATAGACCCTGTCATCGGAAGTCCGATACTTCCAGTTGAGCGCTCGATAGAAGTTTGAGTTTTATCGGACGTCCGATACAAGGTATCGTCCGTCCGGCGATTCAAAACTTCTTTTGATAGGTTTCTTCAACAAGATTCCTTGCCTTGATGACTTGTGCTATCAATGATCTCAATGGAAAATGTTAGACCAATTTCTTCAATTATTTTGTAATTGTCAAAATTCGGGATCACGATTAACATTCTCCCCCTTTTTGATGATGACAAAACAATTGAATGTGATTTGAAAATATTGAATTGAAAAGCTCAAAAAAAGCTCAAAATCTCCCCTTACTCGAATGCCTATCTAAATTTAGATGAATAAAAAAGCTCCCCCACTGACATTGCCACTCGACTTTTTTGATTAAAATACAACATGTCAAAATTTGAGTTCAAATCACAGTTTTTCTCTCCCTTTTTGTCATCACATATGAACTCTTCAACACAAAATGTGCTAAACAAACAATGAAATCTTCAATACCAAATGTGTTTGTAACAATATACCATTTGCAACTTGCCAGGTCAAAAGAAACAAGAACAACAACAACCAAGTCCGAATCCAACTTCAAATCCACTGATATAATGCAGATTCAATCGAACAACATTCAACAACGTAATCACATTTGAGTCCAGGATAGCAGTCAGCATCATATTCCAAAGCCATTCAATGGCATTTACCATCACCAAATCAATCAAGCACAATTAAACAAGATACATTACCAAGATATCACAACCTGCCAAGTCTGAAAGGAAGTCAAATTCATTATCATTAACTACAAATAAAGTCAACAAAAGTACTAAAGCATCATTCTCTAAGGGAATTACAAAAGACTAAAAGCGAAATAGTTTAATACACTTCCCATCATTAGCAAAGAGAACAAAAGAAATTTGTGCATTCTAATGGTGAAGTCAGATGCATCTTAGAGTGCCTAAAGTGTAAATGTGGATCTTGTTCCCAGTCATCTTCGATAAGGCGGTAGGCTAAATCATTCTCTTCTTGGTCTCTTCACCATCTTTCTCTCCTCTTCTTCCCTTCCACAAATAACTGGTTCTTTTCCTTTTCCATGACGAGGGATCATCTGTGGGGTTGGTGATTTAGTCTCGGGCCTCCAATGTAGGATGGGTCTTTGGCTTTGAGAAGGATTTTCATCCAAGGGAGGAAATAACATTTCTTTGTCAAGAAAATCAGATTTTTGGTCGGATGTCATGGTTAACATAAGACCATGTTCAGGAGAAGCAACATGACCTCTTGAGCTCATTTAGCAGTTCCATGACTTGATTGAGGAGAAATTCTAGATAACTGACTTCCTAGGGATGAATAGATGGACCTGAGTGAACCTAAGAGTTCATACTAGAGAGACACGTGAGTATCATGTGTTTTTTTAGAACGTGGCTTCGATGCAGCATCCTTGGTATACCAAGCACCATCAAAGAATTTCAAATTCTTTCTCTCAAAATATGATTTTGGAAAGACAGAAGTGATTGAGTCCCAATGAGGTCCCGAGCCTTAGCAGAGAGATTTTCCATCTCTCGGGAGATTCCCTCAAGTCCGTGGATGATGAAACTCCACGAAAGTGCGCACATTCTTAGGCCTTGTGTGTGTGATATAGTGATGATAAGGTGTCTATGTGAGATGCAGAGATGAACTACAAACTAGGTGATAATGTATTGGTTTTGCAATCCAGTAAATAGGAGAAGAGAGTTTAGGGTTTTGGATGGGATTTGGGAGTGAAAAGAAGAGTGTTTTATAGGGAGGAAGATTGATGAAATTTTGACCTCAATAGATGAGTGATAAAGTCTGAAATTTCAATTTTGAGAAATGGTGAAAATTTAGTTTGGAATTTGGGTAGTTGGGGAAGGTGCGTCCGAATTAATTGTGTTTAAGCTTGATGAAATGAAATGAAGTGACCCTCGGTACGCAGTGACTGCTCGAGGTGATGTCCTAACGCTCGTGAGGCTCCGATATATCCGGTCGATAGCATTTTCTGAAAAAAAAGACCAAGAACACTTGACGCCCGTCATCGTGGTCGAACGTCCGATAAGTTTGAGAAAGTTTAAGGTTTCTTTTCTAAGATGCCCAATTTGAATGAAGATATACAAATTATTCTAAGCAACTTTTGTGAAAATGTCGGCAATATGGTCATTTGAACAAATAATTTACACAAATTTCACCTTTTGAACAAGATCACGAATGAAATGATGCTTAATGTCTATGTGTTTTGTCCCAGAAATGTTGAATGGGATTTTTTGTCAAATTTATTGCACTAGTATTATCACAAAATATAGGATATTATCATATGTCAAACCAAAATCATTCAAGGTATGTTTCATCCATAGTAATTGAGGCGTAGTGGCAACATAAATTCCTTTTGTTGACAAGGAAATAGCATTTGTTCTTACTAAACCAAGAGACTAAGCAATTTCCAAGAAAATGACAGAACCACTAGTACTTTTCTATCAATCTACAACCACCAAAATCACAGAGATATCCACATAAAGGCAAATTCTATGACATTTAAAGTACCAAGACCAAAAAATTCATAGTTCCTTTTAGATAACAAAAAATTCTTTTAACAACATTCAAATATTCCTTTTGGACAAGATTAAAAACACATAAGCAAACAGCAAACATGATATCCCGGTCTCATGGGTTAAATAAAGAAGAGGATCATATCTATACTTTTCTCTCATCTACATTAGTACCTTCACATCCCCTTTTCTAAGCTTGTACATACATCAGGTGTTCCTACTTGCTTTGAATCTCCATGCCAAACCTTTGAGAAGTTCTTTGGTATTTAATTTGATTGATGAAGGTTCCTTCACTTGTTTGAAGTACTTGGAGTCCCAGAAAAGTTCAATTCTCCCATTAAACCCATCTCAAAACCATTTTGCATAATGATGGAAAAAATCCTTATACAAGCTTCATTAAAGCACCAAATATAATATCATCAACATAAATTTACACAATAAGAAGATCATTTGAATTTTTATTTTGTGAAAAGAGTAGTGTCTACAATGCCTCTTTTAAAACCATTTTCAATCAAGAAACCATAGCTTAAATGTTGCTATTTGTCCCTAGGGGCTTGTTTTAGACCATATAATCATGCTTTCAAAGTTTAAATACATGGTTAGAAAATTTTCATTTTCAAATTGCCATTGATCCACGAAAACCTCTTGATCAATAAAACCATTTAGGAAAGCACTTTAACATCCATTTGATACAACTTAAAACCTTTAAAACAAGCAAATGCAAGAAACATTCTTATAGATTCTAAATCTAGCAATCTGGAGCAAACGTTTCATCATAATCAATACCTTCTTCTTGAGCATACCCTTTAACTACCGATCTAGCCTTATTTCTTACAATTTCACCTTATCATTTAAGTTATTTCTAAACACCCATTTTGTGCCAATGATAGGATAATTTTGAGGTTCTTTCATCTAAAGTCCAAACATTATTCCTTTCAAATTGATTTAATTTCTCTTGCATGGCCACTCATCCACATAATCATCTTTCAAGGCATTATTAATGTTTTAGGCTCAATATGAGAGACAAATGCAATATTATCAAATAATGGTTTTGATGAGAGCAGAGTTCTTACCCTCGGATGGATCACCAATGATCAAATCGATGTGGATGATTTTGAAATGAACTTCCAAACTTTGAGAAGATCCTTTGGTGCATCATCTTTGTTTTCTTCATCTAGCATTCGATTTTCTTGAGAATCACCTTCCTTTGAATTTTCTTCCACTTCACCATTGTTTCCTTCTTGAAGTGTAAGCTTTTCAAGATTCTTTTGAATACCTACATCGCATCACACACAGTACCTATTTGAAGAATTACCAATAGATTCATCAAATGTAATATGAATTGCTTTCCTCCAATTACAAGAGTTCTTCTATTGTAAACTCTATATCCTCTTTTATTTTCACAATATCCCATAAGAAAATTCCTTCATCTGCTTTTCTTATCAAATTTTTCAAAATGTTCCTTAACATTTAAAAATAAAACATTTGCATCCAAAAACTTAAAATAACCAACAACAAGCTTTTATCAAACATCAATTCATAAGAGGTTTTGTTCAAAATAGGTCTTAACAAAACTCTATTCATTACATAACAAGCTGTATTCCCACCCAAAAAAAAAGCCATTTTAGTAAATCATTTTCACTTACATTGTGGTTTCAACAAGTGTTCTATTTTTCTTTCAACAATACCATGTTGAGGGGTTTTTACAATAGAAAATTCATGAATATTCCATTGTGATCAAAAATTTTGGAAAGCCACAAAATTTAAATTCCAAACCATTATCACTAATCTATTTTGATAATGCAAACCAAGTAAATTTTGCACTTTTGCAAATAGGGAAACAAAACTTTTGAAAGTATCATCTTTATGAGTAAGAAAAACAGTCCATGTATATCTAGAATAGTCATCAACAATCACAAAACAATATCTCTTACCTCCTAGGCTAGCAATAGGTGTAGGACCAAATAAATCAAGATATAAGAGTTCCAATGGCTTAGATGTTGAAACAATTCTTTTAGGTTTAAATGATGTTTTGGTTTGTTTGCCAAATTGACATGCATCACAAATCTTATCCTTTTCAAACTTGACTTTAGGTAATCCTCTAACAAGTTCCTTTTTGGAAATTTCATTTATCACATCCATGTTAAAATAACAAAGTCTTCTATGCCACAATCAAGGGTCTTCATTTGAAATCTTAAGGCATTTAAAACTAGAAGAGTCAATTTTCTCGAGAACTACAACATAGATATCATTGAACCTTTTTCCTTTGAAAATGATATTGAATTTTGAGTCAAGAATCAAACATTCATATTTTTTGAATAAAACAAACAAATATTTATCACATAATTGACTAACATTAAGCAAATTATATCCCAAATTATCTACTAAGAGAACATTATGCACAAATATTTCACCATTCTTACCAACATCACCTACTCCAATTGTTTTGGCTTTCATGTCATCACCAAAAGTTATTTTTTCACTTGACTTTGATTTGAAAGTTTGATGAATGTGATGGATCACCGGTCATGTGCCTTGAGCATCCACTATCAATGAACCACTTTGATTCTTTCATAGCTTTTCAATTTTCACCTATACAAGAGAGAGATAGAAAGCTTGGTACCCTTTTTTTAATTTTTGGTCTTGATGGTTAGAATCATGTTTGACTAACCACATGCATTTCATTCTTCTTTCTCATATTTCTTCTTACATAGCAATCATGCTTTAAATGTCCTACTTGACAACAAAAATCACACATAAAAATGGGGTCATTTGCATGAATTGTTTTAATGAACCTAACTCCACTTTTTTCTATAAATTGTAAATTCATTTTCACTAAAAGTGAGTTTCCTTCATAGGGATTAAAGTTTAGACTTAAACATATTTCTTGTAGAGACATTTTGTTTCTTGTTTTGTAGGATCATGTCTAGATTATCCATTCTTCTTTTCAAGTCATTTTGTCTCTTCCTTAAGCATTTCACAAAGACTTGTTTTTATCAAGTTCATACAATTCCATTTCAGCTCTTACTAGGCAACATTATCATATTTTAATTTTTTGTGATCTTGGAACAAGTTTGCATTGTTTTGCAAAAGAAAAGTAATTTTCTACGTTTTAGGTTCTTTGTTTCTAGTATAAGACTTTTAGGCTTTCATGCAATTTTGCAACAAATGACTTAGGATCATCATCATTATCATTGTCACTTTCACATTGAGAATGAGAAGTTACTCCATTGTCACCAATTGCTATAAAGGCAAATTTGAGCCATTCCTCTTCTTCTTCAATTCTCCTTCCCAGTTGCAATCGCTCAAGTGATTTGGAAATTGTTGAACTTTGGTTTTCTTTTATTCTTCATTTCTTTCTTCTTCTTATCTGGACAATCCACCACATAATGACCGGTTGCCCACACCCTCTCTAATCACTTGTCTCCTTGTTTTGTTTGCATCATATCTTGCTTTGTATTTTTGTATTGAATTGATTGTTGTTTTGATTGCTTGGTCCTCCTTTTCTGAATCTTCTCTGTTGAGTATCCTTAAGCTTTTTTTGTGATGAGTACACAAGGTCACTATCATCACAATCACCATCTCTTCATCTTGTGAAGCCAAGTCATCCTCATCTTGAAATGCGCTTTTAGAGTAATGCTTCTTTTTGCTCTTGCTTCCCTCTTCATCTTGTACCTTACTTTTAAGTTTCCAATTCATAAGATGTTAGAGAATAATGAGAGACTCCATAGACATAGAATTCAAATCTTTGGCTTCCCCTCAATGGCAGTCACTTGTTTTCCCACCTTTTAGGTAGAGCATTCAAAATTTTTCTATTCTTTCACCAAGAGTGTATTCCTTTTCCAACACCTCTAAATCCTTAATAAGATCATTGAATCGACAATACATCTTATCAATGTTTTCATGAGGTTCCATTTTGAATGATCTCATATCTAGTGACTAGAATGGATTTCTTTCATGAGTTCTCACATCCTCACTACCTTCATGAATCTCCCCTTATCTCTCCCAAATTTCTTTGGCATTTACACCTTTCACTCTAATGGATTCATTTGAATCTAGTACACCATATATAGAACATTCATGGTTTTGCATTAGATGAGATTAGCCCTATCCTCAATGCATTCAACTCATCTCTTGTTTTTAATCTAGGAACATGAGGTGATAGGATCACAATACAAGCGTGTAAGGATCTTCTACCAACAATAAACCATAGATCAATGTCAATAGATTGTAAGAAAATAATCATACCTTCTTTCCAACTCACATAATTTGATCCATTAAACATTGGTGGTCTAGTGATTGATTGACCTTCAAAAAACATGGCATTGTTGATTGTTATCTTTACTCTAAGCGGTTAAACTTGATCCTAGAGACCAAAACTCGATACCACAAATTGTAAGGTCCAAAACAACCTAAGAAGGAAGGAATTAGGTTGATTAAGAATTAATCAAATAATGCCCCTTTTTCAAATTTTAATCACAACTTCTCACACAAATAATATGTCAAGCAAATAGACAATCAAGACCGAGATGTATAGATGATATTTCAATCAAAGAGTTCGAAAAGAAGATTGAAAAGAAACAGATTTAGAAAGCAAACCAAATTTCTTCAAAACTCCACTTGAGTTTGAAGAAAATTCCTCAAATAAATCTTCTTCAATTTGATGAGATTTGATCAACCTTGTGTACAATAGAATGATCACTTCCTCCTTGCCCCAAACTCCACTTAGTCAAGTTAGAAAGTTTTACACTCTTTACAGAAAATCCTCACAAAGCTACACAAATGATCAACTCACTCATAGTTGAAAACTTGTCAATGTACTCACACTTCAAGACTAACAATTCTTATTCAAAAAGAGTATTTTCTAACTAAAATCACTCTTAAGAACTTGTTATCCAAGTGTATAATTGTATTTTTGATTTTCGTAAGGCATTATTTAGAGGGTGACCAAAAGGCCTTGGAATTGAGGTCAACCTGGTGTTAGAAAGCTGGAAGAGTTAACTAGCCGTTGGAACTATCGATCCCACACTCAAGCGCAGCCCGATGCTAAGTCATAGGGTTTTCTCTTTATCTGATAGCAGATGGATATTTGCTATTCCATGGTTTTACAAATGCACCGGAGTCTTAAAATCTTCATGAAAATGACGGGGCCGATACATGTTTTTTACCCTGAATGGGTTTGCAACCTCAAAACGCGCCGAGAGCTCAAAAAAACTTCTTCTATAGATATCTTCAACGCCCGCTCACAGTTGTTGCAATAAGCGTCTGGAAGAAGTGTCCGATAGACCTTCATCTGCTCGGGGACGCCCGATACTTCGAGGCGTCCGAGCAGAGAAAGTGCACGCCGTTTTATCGGACGTCCGATATAGCAGTATCGTCCGGTCCGGCGCTAACAGCTTCGAAAACTTCTTTTGATAGGTTTCTTCAACAAGATTTCTTGCCTTGATTTAATTGACCCGCCGCTAATGATCTCAATGGAAAAGGCCGGTGTTAATAGACCAATTTCTTCAATTGTTTTGTAATTGTCAAAATTCGGGATCACGATTAACAAATTATATGACATGAGACCCAAATCTGTCATCTCAAATTGTTGAATCATAACCTCCCTAAACTCTACAACCATATCTGAATTATTTCCTATAAAAATTAAATCATGTACATACAAGCACACAATAAGAATGTCACCATGGGCAGAAGATTTAATATATAACGTGTGCTCATATGGACATCTCTGAAAACTACGAGCCAAAAAATAAGAATCGATTCTTGTAGACCATGCCCTCGGTGCTTGCTTCAAACCATACAAGACTCTCTTCAATCTGTACACCTTATTTTTCTGATCTCTTTCATATATCTTGCATCAAGCCTAATCCCGATACTTTCTCTATTAGAACGCCATTCGTGAAAGTCGACTTGACATCCATTTGATAAATTTCCAGCTATTTTGGGCAGCTAGAGAATATCATTCTGGACTGTAACAAGTTTAGCAATAAATAAACACTTCAAAATAATCAATCACGGTTTCAGTCGCCACATATCCCTTCACCACCAATCTCGCCTTGTATCGTCTAGTTTTTTTTCATTTGGCTTTCACGTTTCTTGTAGACCCAATTTCACTCCAAATGGTTTTACCAACCGAAGAGAAGTAAGCTCCTCCGCGTGCATTTTTCTCAATGGCACATGAATTTCTTCTATCCATTACTTTCACCCAACGAATATCGCCACCGGGTGCCTCTATACACCTCGATCACACCGCTCTAAACAAAGCAAAATGCCTAACAATATCTCATCAAGGAACATCATCAAGAGTAATTCATAATCCTCAGAACGAGCGGTAGCATGATGCCAGTTGGGATGCTATGAATGTCCAAGCACTCGGACTCGAGTAATTGGTGATGGCTGAATATCATCATTAGTCATTTGATAATTTAGAATCACTTCATCTGTTTTAGGAATTTTCATGTTGACCAATCCCAAACTCCTTTTTTTTCATCAAACATCATCATTGCTCTACTTACTATCATCTTCGCTATAGTATTATATA
This sequence comes from Gardenia jasminoides, assembly GCA_013103745.1. Lineage (NCBI taxonomy): Eukaryota > Viridiplantae > Streptophyta > Magnoliopsida > Gentianales > Rubiaceae > Gardenia > Gardenia jasminoides. The sequence continues at coordinate 30,619,006 of CM023101.1, read as the reverse complement.
CAATCTCTGTATGTCCGGAAAAACTTCACGTATCAGAAAGGAAGATAATAAAACACTTCTCTCTCCTTTTATCATCAAGTTTCTTCCCAACCGACATCGGAATATGAGAATTAGTAGCCGTTATACACCTAAATACTTTGAGATGCCCAACAAACGGTTTTCTACCATTCCAAACTTCTTTCAAGGATTTTACCGGAAGACTTCTAGTAGGACACCTGTTCAAATAAATAAATTGTAATCTTGAACCTTTCCTCGTCATTCAAAGGATTTTCATATATTTTTAATTTCAACATACATCTCTCACCATATCCATTATTGTCCTATTCTTCCTCACACTCCATTTTACTCGTAGGTATATCATGGCCAATCAACCGAAAAATACCGCTTTAAGAAAATCATCACATACCAAATATTCTTGACCTCGAGTGTTCTCAAAATTCGAACCTGATAAGCCACTTTTATTTCAACAAAATTCTTAAAATCTTAAAGTGTCGCTGTGCATCGATTTGCTTCAAAAAATAAACCCAGGCTTTTCTACTAAAATCATCAATAAAAGTAATAAAATACCTACAACCACCATTAGAAAGAACCTCATAAATCAGAATGAATAATTTCCAAAGATCTTTTGACCCTCCAAGATTTACCTGTCTGAAAAACATCCTTGTGTTGCTTTTCCAAGATACACATGTCACATACTCTATCAGGTTTCTTGATATCAGGCAACCCACCAACCATTCTTTTATATGAGCTAAAAAATTCAAGCTGTTTAAAATTTAAATGATCAAATCGCATGCTATGCCATACTTATCCGCTATCTATTAACAATTTGAGACAAGAAAATTTTCAACATTCAAATTCAATGGAAATAAAACATTTGAAGTCATTGACACCTTAATCATTCTAATATTTTTATAAAAAATAGTGTGTACCATCCCTGGCCATAATGTCATATTTTTTCTTAGACAATTGGCTCTATACCGCAACAAATTAAGATGGAATCTAGGGGACATAGAATACATCAAAATAAAATCAAGAGACCCATTTTTCAGCTAACGGATTTTTCTTTTGGCTACGCCATAATCGGTAAATAAGAAATAGTGTTATTCCCAAATTTAACTTCAACATGGGCAATCTATCAAGTTTCTGCACAAATAATTCTTTCTTGCCAGACATGTGATTACTATACCCTTTATCCAAGTACCATTTATTCTTATCAACCATATCAACCGCATTACAGGCCAATAATAAAGTTTCAGATTTTTGACTATTATCTTGAACCTGATTGTCAGCAACATTAGCCTGAAAATTTCTATTTTCATTTTCTCCAGATCTATATTCAAATTGTCTATAACCAGATTTTCTACAATTATAGCAAATAATTCTCTGACCAAAATTATTCTAAAAATTATTTTCTCTTCTAAAATTACCACTCTACCCTCTACAGACCACCTCCTAAAATTAAAATTGTTACCTCTATCGTGTCCGGATTTGATGCATCTCCTCTCGCCTCCATTGTTATAACCAATGCACCACCCTTTGTTGTCAGTCTACCTCTATTCCTCCATTGAATTCACCTTGTTCTCTAATTTCTATTATTGCTCTCTCAAATTTAACTGTGGTTTGTAAATACCTTTTCAATTGTATCCTTCTCCAAGTGTCATCCACTCATTACATTCTCTCGTTTCATGTAGAATTAATGATCCATGCAACTCTTCAATACCTAAATTATCCAAATTTTTCATCTCCTAGATCACAACTACCACATGATCAAATTTTACTGGTGTATATAAAGGACTTTCTCAATAAATGCTTTGCAGTTGATAACATTGAGTGCCATCTCATTTTAATATCTAACAAACAAGAAAAATAAGATTTATTAGATTCGAATTTCTCCATCGCTATAAGTTCAAACTTCCTCTCAACATCAAAAATTATCTCATTGAACTCACAATGCCTTTAAACGCTTTTTTTCAAAATATCCAAGCCTCCTTGCCGTGATTAGCCATTAGAAATTTTTTTCCAAAATTGACATATCAACCGCCCATGAATTTGTGACAATGCCTAAACTATCTCTTGCCTTTCCTCTTCAATCGCATCCTAAGTAAGTGGGGTTTCAACATAAATCTAATGCACGATGTGTTTTCATCTGTTTTTTCCAAAAATTGAACTCTGCCCTTGTTTTTAATTTTTGAACAGCACAAACAATATTCGAGTTAGGGTTTGCCATAACTCAATTTACCGTAGCTCTGGTACCACTTTGTAGGATCAAAAATAATATCAAGTATAAACCCACAGGAAAAACTCACAAAAAATGAATTAAGAGGCAAAGGAAAATTTTATATCATTCAATGGATGCTCCCATACAAAAAAGAAAACTGCGAGCTTTTTTATGGATACACGAAACTACAGGTTAGACTACTCACACATACAACCTGAAGCAGCGGTTTATATATATATGCACATGGAACCCGAAACCAAAACAACTACTAATATAGTAATAGAAGGAAACTAATCCTACGTGGCCAAGAAAACAAACTAACGCTTGGTTTATATTTTAGGATTAGTGGTGAAATTTGAGAGTCTTGTGGTTTTATGTGATTATTGATATATATTATTGATATTATTCCTCTTCTCCCACACATACTTGTATGTGTGTAAATTGCCTCCCTCTCTCTATACATATTGATTTGATGAAATCTATCTCCTATAGCTTTTTCATGAAATTTTTTGGTTCTACATCTGGTATCAGAGCTCTAGGTTCAAGAGGATGATCCTGGGGTGCCTGTGAACATTAAAGAATTGGCCCGACTACGAGATTAGTATGTTTTCCGCTGTCAGAGTTAGACTATAAGATTTGCTCAGAAGAAGTTAGAAGATTGAATTAGACCACAAGATTAGTCATGGTGTATCTAGTAGGTGAAGATTGGACCATAAGACTAGCTCAATGGAATGTTAGATTGATTCGGAATTGTGACAGAGATCGAGAAAGAATCCTGTCAGTTGAGTTGTGATTATCAAATCACAAAGTGATGAGTTGTCAGTGAATTGACAATAAAATTGTGTGACAAGGACAGTTTATCTAGATGCACGGATTATTGCAACAAGAATTAGTTTGAAGATGAAGAACCAATTAAAGTGGTGTTGACTAAATATGCGAAGGAGATTAGTGATCGTGAAGGTGTTGAATTTGATCCAAGAGAGAAGAGCTTGATTCAAGGGAGGCAATGTTGGCCTATTAAATCAAGTCTCAAAAATAGAAATTTGAGTGATTATTATTTAGCAGTGTTTTAGTCAAGTTAGATTTTTAGTAAGTCTAATGAAATCAAGTTATGGTAGTTTTATTATTTAGGAATTAGTATTTGATTAGGAAATTTCTTGTGATTGTAAGACTTGTTTACCAAGTCATCTAGTTTATGAATAGGGAGTCTTGTTATTGTTATTAGTTAAGAAGAGTGAAATTTGAGAGTCTTGTTGTTTTATGTGATTATTGATATATATAATTGATATTATTCCTGTGAGCGCCCGTGTAACCCACACCTTGCCGGTCAATGTACAAACAAGTTTTGTATAAATAAACGGTCATTTTGCCTCGTGTGCTGTCTTGCTCAAACCCTAATTGTGAAATCCAGTTTTTGTGGAAAATTTTAGCACTTATTACGTCAATTTATAATACCAAAATGGTGTTCAAATAACTATCAACAAGTGCTAGAAAATATATGAGGAGCAAGTTACATGAGTACCTAAATTTCGAGGACCCGAAAGTAAATAGGGTTCTTGCACCTAAGCCCTTTACTAAAAATAGACAAAACACACAAAAAAATCTTGGCTTGTCTTCCTCAAGCCTTGGACGAAATTCAGCAACCAAAACAGCCTTGAATCTTCATGAAATTTCAACCAAAAGCATGAGTAAGATGCTTGAGATACTTGGCACAGTTCCAACTTGGTGAGTCGGCAGCAGCTTTCGCATTGTCATGCTTGTTTCTTGCTCTTTAAATACTTGATACTCTCAGCCATTGAACCATTTGAAACCCTTCTGGTTTGGACGAAATTTGCTGGTAATAAGCTCTCAAAAAACACCTCTAAAACCCTAGTACAATCAGCCACAAAACAAGAACACTTGAGCTGAAGTTGAGTTGAAGCTTGGGTTGATTCTTGCTTGTTTTAAGCTTGGTTTTCACGTAGTTTTGCTCCACCTTCTCAACATGATTTCAGCACTTTCTTGAGGTAAATTCAAGCTGAAAATCCACTTGAGTTATGATACAAATTTTCGTTTAACATGCCATGAACATCTATGAGTGTATGCTAAAATTTCTCCTACATGAAGAGAACATGCTTGTGAAAATTCCAACTTATTCTAACATGTCTTGGATACTTTAACTTGATTGATTCATGCTATATTTATGATCGTTAACATGTTATAGATACTAAACTACATGTTGGAAATGTTGACTGTGAATTTCAAGCAAAAATAAAGACCCTAGAACAAGTAAAATCCACGTTTATGACGAGAACACAGCTTTCGGGTACTGTCAGTCCACCAAAACCAGTTATAGGAAAACGACCATATCTCACTGTAGGAGAGTCCAATTCAGGTGCCGTTTATGGCGTTAGAAACTAGACAGATAGGGCTTTCCAACAGTATATAGCATACCCCCAGATTCTATTCCTACTACTCCCAGAAATGTCTTGAAGTTGACTATTTTTCTGAGACTGTTAAACCTGAGATTTGTCCTTGCTGCATGTTTGAACTCGAATTTGAACCTGTTGTGGCCTGATTTTAAAGATGGCCCCTTCTGATAAATCGTAGTGCTCTAAATTCTATTTCCAACGGTATAAAATAGACAAAAAATGCATGAGTATATTTTGAGATATGGCCTAGTAAAGAATCTGTGACCAGGAGGCATGATAGACGGTCCGCTTAATGGATTTGCTCGCGTGGCATGCCCCCTTGCGCCGCGCAAGGCCCGTTAGCTGATGTACCATCCCGTACGCATCCGTTAGCTGATGTGCCATCCCGTACACATCCGTTAGCAAGTGTACCTAGCCCATACATGTCTGTTAGCAGGTGTGCCCGTTCCATGCTCGACCGTTAGCGGATGTGCTTATTCTACGTCGGCCCTCATGATGGGTGCCGACGACACTAACCATTAGCGGAACTGCCCAAGCCCCAGTGTAACCCGTTAGCGGATGCGCCTACTTAAGCGTGACCGCCCTGCTGACGGAAAATGCTCGGCTCAACTTGGCCGCATGAAAACTAACTCTGTGCCCCAACCCGTGAACGGAAACCAATCTCAAGATGCCTGGACCTCTAGGGTTTCACGACACATTCGCTAACGACTTACTTGTCCTAACTTGACGACTTGCCGGCAAAATCATACATCGTGACCAACTCTATTCAATAAACAATTGCCCAACCATTACTCAGGTTTGTAGGCATAGTCCGTTGCCGTTCTGAGAGGTTTTACGCCAATCGTAATCTACCTATCGTCATAGAACAAAAAACCTAAACAGATTCGACGTGTCGTCCCCCATAGCATAATCCGCCGACGATTGACATGACGGAACCGATCGTTTCCGCATCTGACGCGAACGACGCCTCGCAATCGTTAGACCTAACCGTAACCCATGCCCTAACTGCCCACTAGTCGACCCTGTGCCTCACCTGATTCTATTGCTAGCCAACCGTTAATCTCAAACGTACACCTTAGCCACAGCTGTTGCCTAACCCACAACACCAACCGTACCCCGGCACCTAATCACGTCTAGCCATCCGCAACCCTAACCACGTACACCCGTCCACCGATTACCCATGCCCAACCATTAACCCACGTCCATCGACCCTAGTCGCCAACTATCGTTAACCACTCAACGGTCTCAACACTGAACGGGCTAAAGTCGCAGTAACCACTCGACTCGGCGTCGGTTCGTGGTGTCGATCGTTCCGCCTAAACCTATACCCGGCTACGCGATCCACGCATACACTAACTCGCGGCCAGTGCCGATGTGCTGCAACCAATAACTAACCGGTGCCAACCGCTCGCCGCCACACCTGTGCCCGGATGCGGACGTTAATCGACTCGACGCTTCCGGCCGGTAGTCAGCCGATTTAGACCGACCATTACCGACTACTCCTGAATCATGCGAACACAAGCCAACAAGTGCTGACACCCACGACTTGCCTCCGCAGGCACCGACTGGTGCCAACTCACACCAAACGGTGCCGATGTACACCAACGGCTACCCACCGGTGTCGACTGGTGCCGATGTGCATCAACGGCTACCCACCAATGCTGACCCGTGCCAAACGACGTCGACTGGCGCCGATGTGCACCAACGACTGCCGACTAGTGCCGACCTACACCCAACCGGCCCTAACCTGCAACAACTAGTACCAACTTACACCAACAGATGCGCCCCGGACGAGACCTCGACCAAGGTCCGTAATTCCATTGCCGGTCGTGTCTGTAACCCACCAACCGGCGGTTAACCCACGGTGTACCAAAATTAAACCTACCCGATTCATGCCAGAATTTATCGATCACGCCTAAACTCATCAATCGATGACCATCATTTGCCCCAATCATGCCCAACGCATACCAATTAGGGTCGAGGGCAAATAACACTATTACCCACAACCTTATACTATTCTGACATTGACCCGAACCCCGAATTGAGTCCTGACCTATAACCCGGATCTAACTTACATTGTTAACTTATTAGTTAGATAAGAAGATACCTAAAATAGTAACTAATACCTGAATGTCCACAGGACCCAATCAGGGAGTAGAGGACTTGCCTAGACCAGCAAGCCAGACCTAGACCACCTCAGGTGAGGGTTCCCACATGTCTACTTTTACGCACTAATATACCTACGTGCTATTTGCTATGTGACAACATGTTTACTTGTTAAACGTGCTAATTATTCCAACTGTTAAAAACACTCCATGTTAGAAGTAAGGTAAGTGTGTACTTTATCGCATTTATCCGAAATAACCTCGTTAATTGAAGATTGTCTGTGCATGCGCTTGTCTCAGGCATCGAACCGTATTTCACCACAATTGGCGAAAAAAAGTATGGGATCCCAAACCCCATTGACAAGTGGCTTGTATTGAGTCGGCAACGGGTTTGGTCGGGCAAGTTAACGAATCTTGGGTCGTGTTTAAAGTTTACTCATGAGTATTACTGCCTACTGATTGAATGTTTTGGGTGATTCAGCCAAAGTAGCAGCGAGGATCGAGATCGGAAGATTGAAAGCTTCATCGGCAACTGGACTGTATCCTTTAACAAAATGCTCGCTTACTTGTCCACAACTAGTGGAATACATGACCCCGTTACATCGGGCTTACATGATACTGATACATGACCCCGTTACATCGGGTTTATATGATACTGATATATGACCCCGTTACATCGGACTTACATGATTGACTGTTTATATGATCCCGTTACATCGGGTTTACATGACTATTGTTTACTTGCCCTTATTGGAAAACACTACATGCTTATCTACTGTTTATCGGGACACTCGCTAAACATTAGGCTTACCCCTTTAATTGTTTCCCCTCCCAGGTTGAAGCTTAACGGTAATCGAGTTTAGTGGACAAACCTCTACCGCCGGACTTTTGATACTAGGTATTTTTGTTGTAAATTATTGTATAGTTCTAGGATTTGAACTTAGTTTTAGGTTTGTAAAGTGGATATGTGTAAGTTTGAATTTTTCTAAGCATGAATTTCCAGTTATTTTGTGGTATTTACTCGTGTGACTTGTTAAGTGATTGAATGAGTCCCGGCGAGAGTCGGGCAGGCAGTCCGCTGACCCCTCTGGTTCACCTTTGGAGAAAGTGAGGCTGCCACAGGTGGTATCAGAGTCTAGGTTTAAGATATCTGACCTGTGAAGATTTGTAAATGTTAAATAGTGGCACTAGAGTTGGTTTGATTGGAGACGTCTCTAGACTCATTTGATTTTGAATCTCTATACTCATTTGGTTTCAAATCTCTAAACTTGTTTGGCTTCAAATCTCTGAACTTAGTTGGTTTTAAAGGTGAGAAATGGACAGGAGTAGAGCAAATTAGGGGACTAGCTTGCCCAAGAAGCCATTATCTATGATCGAGTATAAGATTAGGCTAGAAGGGCTTCTATTATATTGGAGTCCAGCCGGCACGACTAGGAGATGTGAATGCTTGGAGACTATTACCTAGCCCAATGAGCTTGTGTTAGCAGTGATTAGCAAGAGGGAAAGCTTATTTAACCACATTTAGAGGGCTGAGATTGCGATAACAAGTTTAAGGAAAGCTTAAGGAACTTGTGGAGACTTAAATGAACTAGGATAGCTGAGTTAGAGGACATTTTCCGTAACTACTCGGACATATCAGGTTCCGTGCGAGATCGCACTGAGAACATTCTTGTTGATTGTGAGATGTTAATGGAAAAGGTTATAGGGATATAATTAGACGGACAAGGTATGAAAAACTTGAACATCAGACAGCCTTCAGAATCCGTGAACAATAAGAACCCGAGAATGTGAGTACTCAAACCCCAGACAGACTTCTGAGGACCCTAACCTATAGCTTTGAGTAGGGTAGGCATCATGCCTAGTGATGTCCCAATTCTTGTTAAAAATTATACATATGAATGTTTGTGAGCCTTAGGGCTATACTGCTTGCCCAAGGGCAGCAGTTATGTGTAAAGCATGTTTTGCTATTCAATGTGACTAAAGTTTGTGTTTTCATCATTCATAATTATTCAAAATTGTCTACTTTCTAATTGATGCTTTACATTTATAAACATAGACCGGCATGGAGGGAGAAGGTAAGCACGTAACTGAGGAGTATGCTCCCAAGCACCTGTGAGAAGGGTGAAACATCCACACCCAAAGTGAACAGGGGAACGTAATGATCCTGGAATAAACCCTATAGCTGCTTTACATAGAGTGACTGACCTACTAGCATAGTGACAAACCAACAAGGAGAATAGGTCGAAAGAGTCAAAATAGGGGAGGACCGCCCTAGAAAGATTCCGAGAAATTTTCACCCCCTAAATTCACCGGGAAAACTAACCCACGATGGGCGTAACATTGGTTAGAAAATATAGTGAATATTTTTGAGGCTTTAAATTACTCCGAGGAAAGGTAAGTTACTTTCATCAGATTCCAGCTTGAGGGTAGTAAAACTAAATTGGTGGAATGTGATAAGAGAGAAATGGAATAGAATGGTACATCATGGACCGGGCCAATTTTACTGAATTCAACAAGAAATACCTTCCTCTCTTAGTCCGTGAAAGAAGGGAAGATGAGTTTATCCGCTACAGGACAAGGACAATGAAGTCGAAGTAATGCAGGCTCACTTCACTTGACTTTCTAGGTTTGTTCCGAAATTGGTAATGACAGAGGCCAGGAGGATAAGACGCTTTGTTCAAGGTTTGAATCTAGAAATACAGGAGGCACTCGCCACACCGCTGGACCACTTCTCGCGATGCATTAGAAAAGGCCCGTGAGGGTGGAAAGTACCAAGGCCCAAATAAAGGCTTTTCAAACTAGGGAAACAGGGCAAAGCAGATTGGTGACAATTTTGGAAAGGGAAGGATGCACTCTAAATGGACCAAGAGAGAATAATGGTCGTGGAATGATTCTGGAAGAAACCAACCAAGAAAAGATCAGAGGAGTGGAGCATCCCAATTTAGGCAAAATAGAAATCCTCATCTGATATGTGGATATTGTAATAAACCTAATCACACGGAAGGGGACTGCTGGTTGAAGGTTGGGAAATGCCTGGTATGTGGGAACATAGGACACAATGTTGGGAATTGTCCAAATAAGAAAGATCGAGAGATTTCAACTCGACCTACCGATCAGACTAATTCCAGGCCAACCACTAATTAAGGAAATAGACCCCAAGTACCAGGTCGAGTCTATGCAATCGACCAACAAGGAGTGCCAAGACCCTCAGAGGTGATTGAAGGTACCATTTCATTCCTTCATATATCAACCATAGTTTGATTGATTGTGGTACAAGTCATTCTTTTATAACCTCTGAATTTGTGAAAGGTTTAGTAATGCAACCTGAGTAGATGCCTTATGAAATAGAGATATAAACCCCTACCAAAAATCATACCCTGATAACCAACATAGTACATAGGAATGGTGAGAAAGAGGTAGGGAGAAGAAAGCTATTAGTTGACCTAATTGCCCTACCAAGAAAGGACTATGACATCATAACTAGGATGACAATAGCAACGGAAAATGCCCGTAAATTGTAGTACCAAAGGCTGTTGAGTTTCATATTCCCTAGCAAAGTTGAATCCTTTACCCTGTAAAAGGGAAAATAGAGTTTAAGATTGAACTTATATTGGAGAGTAACGCCACCTTTCCAAAATCCCCTATCGAATGGTTTCCTGCTGAACCTAAGGAGGAAAAAAAAATATAGATACGTGATTTTATGGATTGAGATTTTATGATTAAGTGAATCGACCTAAGAGATCTCAGATCCTACACTCACTTGTTAAAGAAGAGAGGGAAGCTTGAGGCTTGTTCATAGATTATCGGGATTGAACAATCTTACCGTTAAGAACAAGTACCCATTGCCTATATCGTAGGGAATTATCTCGTCAATTACGTATAGGAGATAGTATTTTTCAAAATAGGTGATAGGATTTTCTTTACTCTCAAATTTTAAAAAACCTTATAACCCTATATCACCGCAAAGTATAATGGATCGCTTATTGAGTATGGGAAATATAGGTGTCGATCCCACGAGGAACTATGGTTTTGCAAACACTAAAATTTAATCACTTGCTTTTCATTATCTAGATAGACAATTCTAGGAAGGCGAATAAAGTAAAAGAAAGCTAGATAAAGGGAGAAGGCGGTAAACCGACCTACAAGGAAGAGGGATAAAGCAATTAAAACCAACCATAGGTGTCAAAGACATCCAATTGGTGGTAGACAAGAAATAAGAAAGCAAGTAAAGAAATTAGAGAATTAGGTTAGAGAGAGTTTTAAGATCAAATTGGAGGAATCCTAGAGCTTTGGAATCCCTTGTTAAGTTAAGATTAAAAGTTAGTCAAGTTTATTATGTCCTTCTCCAATGATTCTAAGGTATAACTTCCTTTGTATGCCACCACTTTCTAATGGTCATGTGTAGTGCAAGTTCTCGCTTAAGATGAACTAGTCACTGGAATTGCTTTCGCCAATTCCTTAACCCTTGGAATCTTCCTTGACCTATTTTCATAGAGAAAAGAGAGAAACAAGTTAAATAAGCTCAATGAAGTTATAGTATAAAACCAAAACCAACCAACTATATTCACTACTTTGTGAGAATATAAGTTAGTGCTTAAGAACTTAGATCTTGTTGAAGGCAAGTTTTTCATTACTCATCAACATCAAATCAATTTAGTTGTAGCTAATCAACCATAAAGCATAAGTACAAGTTTTAAACTAACAAAATCATGGAGGACATAAATCACTTAACTACTTCATAATCACAACTAAAACAAGTTCATCCTAACTCTAGGATTAAAGAGGCTTAGCTAGACATCATATTAAGAACATTTAAGCATAAACAACTTGCACAAAGCCATGAAATTAAGGCACAAGAGATAAGTAAGGAAGAAGGAATCTTATTCAATGTCTTGAAGTTGAATCCATAAACTTCTTCACAAGTTGATCTCCAAATACAAAGTGCAAGATTCCTCACAACTTTCACTTTTACTCTCTTTAGAAACTACAAACTAAGAACTAGAACTAATCTAATGAACTAGAGCTATTCTCTAGTCTTTTGGAATTTTTATGGAATGGAATGGAATGTCATGGAATTGTCTACAAAAGGCCCTATTTATAGAAGATTACAACCATATGCATCCAAAATTATATCATGTGAATACAAGACAAATTGGCCTTCAAAAGTCAAGGAAAATGGCTTCTTAAATTTCTTTGTCTTCATGCATTTGAATCCTTTGAATTTCAATCCCAAATGAGTTGTAATGTTGAAGCAAATTGTGTTTTGAATTAGCAATGAGTTGTTTCTTCAACTTCACACAATTCTTCACGCAGCCTTCATTGAAATTCTTCCCAAAATTGAGCTGGAAGTGAGCTGAAAATCAATTGGCCGCAAGTTAGCTGTCATTTTCTCGAGGATCCACATGGGGATCGCTGGATCACATCGCTGGATCTTCTTCCCTGTTCTGTGAGAGGGATTTGCGAAGCAATTAAAATTTCCACTTGTTGGTCTCGCTGCATTGACTCCACTTGAAACTTGCAAATTCCGAAGCTTTTTTTGTCGAAATTGCTAATTGCTCTGACTTTATCCCTTGATTCCTCGTTGATTGAATTGCAATTTGCATTTTCCAATTTTTCTTCCAAACTTCTTGGCAAATATCCATAGTTTCATCTCATTTGATAACTGAACAAGCATTCCTACAAAAATATGAAAATTTCACCACATTAATCCACAAAAATGCATTTTTCTCTTTAAACCACAAAATGTAGAATTTCAATAGAAACCCTAGTTCATTAGCCTTTAAACTGATAGAAACATACAAAAACTACATAATTAATCTTACTAAAAACATGCAAAATATTGACTTATCAAACTCCCCCACACTTGAACCATTGCTTGTCCTCAAGCAATAAGAAATACAAACCAACAATGATTTAAGTGTTTGTGCCCCTTAATTTCATTTTCTCAAAACAAGGTAGAAACCATTTTGCAATTATCCAATAAACCACAAGTACTTATAATATCAAGTAAAAGAGAGTAATCATACCATAAATTCAAGTAGCTCAATTCAATTTCTCATTCCTCACCCAATTTCACAAGCAAAGTGAATTATATAATCAATAAAATGCTTCCTAAACCCATAATCATCTTTAAAAGAGGGATCTATTCATAATTCATATCAAACATATATTTAAATTGTGAAAATGCCTTTTGACGAGAAGATCGATATTTTTAGATGAAGATCCCCTGTTACTCAACATTTCACTTTCTTTGTCTACTTTTATTCAAGTACCGTTTGACGCGAAAATCGACATTTTTAGATGAAAACTCCCGGTTACTAAGCACATTGGAGTAGAGCTTTTATTTTTCTCTTCTCTTTTTTTTTGTTTTTTTTTAAAACATAAATAAACATACCCTCAAAAGAATAATCATGAGAAAAGTACTACATTTATCAACCACATTTATCACTCTACTATGTAAAAATCAAATAAAGAAAAGAAATCTCCTTAAACATACAAAATTAGGCATAATTTCCTCCATTTTACAAGATATACTTTCCTTAAATTGTAAAAATTTTTAATCACAAAATAGTCATCTCCAAGTTATTTGAGAATTTGAAACATATTGGTACAGGATTTTGGAAAAATTTTGGCTAAATTTCATCAAATCACAATCACATAATTTTTCATCAAATTACAATCACATAATTTTTCATCAAATCACAATCACATAATTCCTCCCCCACACTTAAAATGCACATTATCCTCAATGTGTAAGAAGGAATAAAAAGATAAGAAAGGAAATAAAGAAATACTCCCCTTGTTAACGTGATTGAATTGGTCCACTTTGCCATTTGCCATTGAATAACCTTTAATGCTTGAAAAATTTGACAAGAAACTGCAGGAAAAGGTTAAACTCCTTGGATCCGCGAGGAACAGGTCGCGTTTCAGTTTGCGGATTTGGCTGGGTAGCTCTCAGAAGTTGATCCGCGACCCATGGATCCGCGATGTTTAAATCGCGTATCGATCCGCGGATGCTCAGAAAACTTCTCTGATTCTGATCCGTGATGCTTGAGATCCGCGAGGTATAACTCGCGTATCTGTCCGCGAATCCTTCTGGAAATTCAGTTCTGCAGTTTTTCTGCAACTGTTTCATTGGTTTCACAATTTCTACTATTTCCAGAATAAAAATCCTGCATGTTAATTATGCAATGCACCTTCTCTAACACATGTAATATGATCAAAACAACTTAATTAACCTCATTTTTTGAATCAAAAACAACTAAAACACAAATTGAGGTATGAAGATGTTTGCATTTTTATTATTAATTGTGCACCAAAAAGGTCAATTTTTTGCATGCTTGACTTTCCTACAAAACAGACACAACAAACACACTTAAAAACATAAAACACACATGTTTAAACATGAAAACCAAACAAACTTACACAATTTTAAAAAAAATTGGGTTGCCTCCCAAGAAGCGCTTTTGTTTAAAGTCGTTAGCTCGATTCAAAATTGTTCCTCTTTAAAATCACTTTGGAGGTGAAAAGGAACTTGTTCCTTCCCAAGGGCTAAAGCTTTTAGTTCCATTCATCATTAATGAAGCTTCCCCTTTCTCCAAATCATCCTCATTATCAAACAAAGAAGAATTAGAATTATCACATATAGAATGAGGAATTTTCGAGAAATATTTAAAACAATCCCAAAGTTTACTTGGTTTTTTCCTTTTTTCTTCATTAACTTTAGGGATTTCATGCTCTATAAAGATCTCTTTTCCTTTGTTCTTCACATGGAACAAGTCATTAACAAATAAGCCATCATTATGCAATTCTTGAACAATATCTACCTCTTTTGGCTTAAAAGCTTTTCCATGCCATAATTCAAGATCTTTATTTTCATGGAGGTTAAACACCAATTCTTCTTCATTCACTCTAAACTTAATTATGCCTTCTTGAACATCAATTAGAGTGCCAGCAGTGGCTAGAAATGGTCTACCTAATATAATAGGTAAATGAACATCTTCTTTCATGTCAAGCACAATAAAGTCGACTGGAATAAAGAAATCCTTAACCTTTATAAGGACATTTTCAATCATACCAACCGGACGCTTTAATGACCTATCCACCAATTGAAGAGTGATGTTTGTGTCCTTCATCTCCCTTAAATCAAGTCTCCGAGCTATGGAAAGTGGCATCAATGATACACTTACACCTAAATCACATAAAGTATTAGAAAATTGGAGATGACCAATGGTACAAGGTATAGTAAAGCTTCCCGGATCTTTGAGCTTTTGTGGGAGTTTATTTTGAATTCTTGCCGAACATTCCTCCGCTAATGCTATGGTCTCATAATCTTCAATCTTCCTCTTTTTGGACATGATATCCTTCAAAAACTTAGCATAAGAGGGAATTTGTGAAATAGCATCAATAAAAGGAATGTTAATTCTAATTTGTTTAAACATTTGAGCAATTTTCTCAAATTCCTTCTCCTTATTGCTCTTCTTCAACCTATCAGGAAAAGGAATAGAGTTAGAAGCATTCTTAATAGGAATATGAGAAGAAGGAATATCAATATCAACATGGTTATCTACTTCTTCTTTTTCCTTACTTTCCTCATTTTCATCACTTTTACCACTTTTACCAAGGTTATTATCCTCTAATGTTCTACCACCCTAAGAGTGATTGCATTAACATGTTCTCTTGGATTAACCTCAGTTTTACTTGGGAGCTCCCGGTTTCTTCCATTAAAGGCATTAGCTAATTGACCCATTTGAAATTCTAGACTTCTATGCATATGGTCAATTTTCTTATCCATTTGTTCAAACCTTTCATTTGTACTTTGGGCATGCTTTTCTAGGCTTTTCCCAAGTTGGTTGAGGAGGTTCAAGTGGTTTAGAGGAAATCCGGGTGGATTAGAAGATCTTTGGTTATTAGGTTGATCCCTCCATCCAAAGTTAGGATGATTCTTCCATCCAGGATTATAAGTACTTGAATAAGGATTGTTTTGAGGTGGTCGGTTGAAATTGTTGGCAAAGTTAACTTGCTCAACATTCTTACATGCAAGTGTCATGATTACCACCACAATTTGAACAATAAGTATTACTTACACAAGAATTTAAACCATTTCCTCCTTGTTTATTAAACATGTTAGTAAGATTTTGCATTTGAGCACATAACATGTTAATAGTGTCGAGTTCATACATACTAGCCGATCTTCTTTGGTTACCTCTTTCATTAGCCCATTGGTAATTGTTAGAAGCCATTTCTTCAATCAAACCTTGAGCTTCTTGGTAGATTTTGCCATTAACGATCCACCGCCGCTGCATCTATGATGTTTTGGTTGGTATAGAAAGACCTTGATAGAGCGTTTGTACTACCAACCATTCCGAAGACCATGGTGGGGGCATCTTCTTTGGAAATCTTTGAACCTCTCCCAAGCTTCATACAATGATTCACCATCTTGTTGGTGAAAACCTGTAATATCCATACGAAGTTTATTAGTTTTGGCAGGAGGAAAATACTTATTCAAAAATGCTTTTACCAAATCACTCCATGAAGTAAAAGTATTGAGTGGATGAGAGTTAAGCCATACCTTTGCTTTGTCACAAAGTGCAAAAGGAAACAACCTTAATTTAATGGCATCATCACTTACTCCATTGTACTTAACAGTACCACATAAATCCGTGAAGTTAGCTAGATGAGTGTCGGGATCCTCGGTTGCGCTTCCTCCAAATTGGCTTCTTTGGATCATTTGAATGAGTGCCGGTGAAATTTCAAAGTTATTAGCATTAATAGTCGGCCTTGCTACACTAGTTTGAGCACCGGATTCATCCGGCAAGGCATAATCTCTTAATGCTCTTGGCCTTGATTCCTCCATTGCTATGGATTGTTCACCTTCACTTTCCACCACAATATTTTCTTCTTGTTGTTGGACACGTCTTCTTCCTCTTCTCGCCGTTTTGATTTCTTGGTTGAAGAGATTGGTGTACCTTTAAGAAACAAGGAAAAATACTACAAAAATAAAATCTAGACTAATAAAGCTTGTTTTAACTTTAATGTTGCACCTAGTCCTAGTTTGAGAAACTAGTCTAGGAAAACCGTTAGTTTCCCGGCAACGGCGCCAAAAACTTGATAGGGATTTTCTTTACTCCTCAAATTTTAAAAAACCTTTATAACCCTATATCACCGCAAGTATACGGATCGTTTATTGAGTATAGGGAAATATAGGTGTCGATCCCACGAGGAACTATGGTTTTGCAAACACTAAAATTTAATCACTTGCTTCATTATCTAGATATACAATTTTAGGAAGGCGAATAAAGTAAAGAAAGCTAGATAAAAGGGAGAAGGTAAACCACCTAAGGAAGAGGGATAAAGCAATTAAAACCAACCGTTAGGTGTCAAAGACATCCAATTGGTGGTAGACAAGAAATAAGAAAGCAAGTAAAGAAATTAGAGAATTAGGTTAGAGAGTTTTAAGATCAAATTGAGGAATCCTAGAGCTTTTGGAATCCCTTGTTAAGTTAAGATTAAAGTTAGTCAAGTTTATTATGTCCTTTCTCCAATGATTCGCTAAGGTATAACTTCCTTTTGTATGCCACCACTTTCGTTAATGGTCATGTGTAGTGCAAGTTCTCGCTTTAAGATGAACTAGTCACTGGAATTGCTTTCACCCTTAATTTCTTGGAATCTTCCTTGACCTATTTTCATAGAGAAAAGAGAGAAACAAGTTAAATAAGCTCAATGAAGTTATAGTATAAAACCAAAACCAACCAACTATATTCACTACTTTCGTGAGAATATAAGTTAGTGCTTAAGAACTTAGATCTTGTTGAAGGCAAGTTTTTCATTACTCATCAACATCAAATCAATTCTAGTTGGTAGCTAATCAACCATAAAGCATAAGTACAAGTTTTAAACTAACAAAATCATGGAGGACATAAATCACTTAACTACTTCATAATCACAACTAAAACAAGTTCATCCTAACTCTAGGATTAAAGAGGCTTAGCTAGACATCATATTAAGAACATTTAAGCATAAACAACTTGCACAAAGCCATGAAATTAAGGCACAAGAGATAAGTAAGGAAGAAGGAATCTTATTCAATGTCTTGAAGTTGAATCCATAAACTTCTTCACAAGTTGATCTCCCAAATACAAAGTGCAAGATTCCTCACAACTTTCACTTTTACTCTCTTTAGAAACTACAAACTAAGAACTAGAACTAATCTAATAAACTAGAGCTATTCTCTAGTATTTTGGAATTTTTATGGAATGGAATGGAATGTCATGGAATTGTCTACAAAAGGCCCTATTTATAGAAGATTACAACCATATGCATCCAAAATTATGTCATGTGAATACAAGACAAATTGGCCTTCAAAAGTCAAGGAAAATGGCTTCTTAAATTTCTTTGTCTTCATGCATTTGAATCCTTTGAATTTCAATCCCAAATGAGTTGTAATGTTGAAGCAAATTGTGTTTTGAATTAGCAATGAGTTGTTTCTTCAACTTCACACAATTCTTCACGCAGCCTTCATTGAAATTCTTCTGAAAATTGAGTTGGAAGTGAGCTGAAAAACTGGAATTCGGCTGCAAGTTGCAGCTGTCATTTTCTGAGGATCCGCGAGGTGGATCCGCGATGCAGAGGATCACGGATCACATCGCGGATCTTCTTCCCCTGTCTTCTGTGAGAGGGATTCGCGAGCTAATTAAAATTTCCACTTGTTGGTTCGCGTATTGACTCGCGACTCCACTTGAAACTTGCAAATTCCGAGCTTTTTGTCGTGAAATTGGCACGTTAATTGCTCCAACTTTTATCCCTTTGATTCCTCGTTGATTGAATTGCAATTTGCATTTTCCAATTTTTCTTCCAAGCTTCTTGGCAAATATCCATAGTTTCATCTCATTTGATAACTGAACAAGCAATCCTACAAAAATATGAAAATTTCACCACATTAATCCACAAAAATGCATTTTTCTCTTTAAACCACAAAATATAGAATTTCAATGGAAACCCTAGTTCATTAGCCATTAAACTGACAAAAACATACAAAAACTACATAATTAATCTTACTAAAAACATGCAAAATATTGACTTATCAATAGGCCTTAGGCAATGATACTACCAATTGAGGATTAAGGAGAAAGATATTCCTAAAAACTGCATTTAATACCAGATATGGGCATTACGAGTTCCTAATTATACCATTTGGGCTAACCAACGCCCCAGCCGCATTTATGGATTTAATGCATAGAGTTTTAAATCTTATTTGGATAAATTTGTGGTGATATTTATAAACGACATATGGATCTATTTTGAATCCCCGGAGGAACGTGCCCAACCTTTAAGGATAGTGCTCCAGATCCTGAAAAATCACAAGTTATATGCCAAACTCAGTAAGGGTGAATTCTGGTTAGAGAAAATATCCTTTTAGGTCATGTAATCTCTTCAAAAGGTAGAACAGTGGACCCCGCTAAGGTAAGATCAGTGGTAGACTGGAAGCAATCGGAAGGTTTATTAAGGATTTCTTGAGAATCACTGGTCCTTTAACCAACTTGACAAAGAACAGTGGCCTATCGACTAGAATTGCCAGCTAACTTGTCCCGAATTTATGATGTTTTTCATGTCTCATGGCTAAGGAAACACTATAAGGATCCATCACATATGGTGTCACCGATAGATGTGGAATTAGATGAATTTTTGACCTACAAAGAGTAGCCGTTGAAGATTCTCGACAGAAAAGTAAAGGTTTTAAGGAACAAACAGATTCCTCTAGTAAAAGTATTGTGGAGCCACTTGGGAGTTAGAAGAGGAAATGAAACGGAAATATCCTGAATTGCAGTTGTAAATAAATTTCGAGAAAGAAATTTCCTTAAGGAGGGGAGAGTGTGAGCGCCCGTGTAACCCACACCTTGCCGGTCAATGTACAAACAAGTTTTGTATAAATAAACGGTCGTTTTGCCCCGTGTGCTGTCTTGCTAAAACCCTAATTGTGAAATCCAGTTTTTATGGAAAATTTTAGCACTTATTACATCAATTTATAATACCAAAATGGTGCTCAAATAACTATCAACAAGTGCTAGAAAATATATGGAGAGAAAGTTACATGAGTACCTAAATTTCGAGGACCTGAAAGTAAATAGGGTTCTTGCACCTAAGCCCTTTACTAAAAATAGACAAAACACACAAAAAAATCTTGGCTTGTCTTCCTCAAGCCTTGGACAAAATTCAGCAACCAAAACAGCCTTGAATCTTCATGAAATGTCAACCAAAAGCATGAGTAATATGCTTGAGATACTTGGCACAATTCCAACTTGGTGAGTCGGCAGCAGGTTTCACATTGTCGTGCTTGTTTCTTGCTCTTTAAATACTTGATACTTTTAGCCATTGAACCATTTGAAACCCTCTTGGTTTGGACAAAATTTGCTGGTAATAAGCTCTCAAAAAACACCTCTAAAACCCTAGTACAATCAGCCACAAAACAAGAACACTTGAGCTGAAGTTGAGTTGAAGCTTGGGTTGATTCTTGCTTGTTTTAAGCTTGGTTTCCACGTAGCTTTGCTCCACCTTCTCAACGTGATTTCAGCACTTTCTTGAGGTAAATTCAAGCTGAAAATCCACTTGAGTTATGATACAAATTTTAGTTTAACATGCCATGAACATCTATGAGTGTATGCTGAAATTTCTTCTACATGAAGAGAACATGCTTGTGAAAATTCCAACTTATTCTAACATGTCTTGGATGCTTTAACTTGATTGATTCATGCTATATTTATGATCATTAACATGTTATATATACTGAACTACATGTTGGGAATGTTTGCTGTGAATTTCAAGCAAAAATAAAGACCCTAGAACAAGTAAAATCCACGTTTATGACGAGAACACAGCTTTCGGGTACTGTCAGTCCACCAAAATCAGTTGTAGAAAAATGACCATATCTCACTGTAGAAGAGTCCAATTTAGGTGTCGTTTGTGGCGTTGGAAACTAGATAGATAAGGTTTTCCAACGGTATATAGAACACCCCCAAATTATGTTCCTACTGCTCCCAAAAATGCCTTGAAGTTGACTATCTTTCTGAGACTGTTAAACCAGAGATTTGTCCTTGCTGCGTGTTTGAGCTCGAATTTGAACCTGTTGTGGCCTGATTTTGAAGATGACTGTTGGAATGTATGCCCTAAAACAATCATTTTGTTTAATATACATTCCTAATTAAGTTTTGTATTTTATGAATTTCCATTTAATCTGTTAAATATTTATATAACTGATAAAGTCCTTAGAATATTTATTGATGTGATAGTAGTCACAAGAGTTGATGACTATGAGATATCAATCACATTTATAATAAATATTCTTAAAGTTCCCTAGTCATAGTATTAATGAGACAGGACATCATTAATAATGAAAGAACTAAGTATAGCTTAGTCTCTACTTAATGTAAGTAGTGGTTGTTCTCATCAACCAAGGTATAATGATACCTAGACTAATGTGTAGATGAATTGTAAGGCACAAATTCATTGAGTGATCCACGTGAGAAGAGTCCCATTAGGATGTCTATCAGTGCCAATGGTGGAATCTCTTATGGAAAATTGTGTAAGTAATCCTAGACTTGAGATCACCACAGTATCTTGAGTGTGAATCACTACCTTTTGATACTATTACTTGTTGCTCACCAAGAGTGACTTAAATAGTAGAAATTGGGGGTAGTGTGAAACATGGAAAGATAGTGAGTGATCAAGAGAGATTCACCACCTCGATAGTGGGAGTGATATCCGTGATGGCCACCAGTGGAGATTATACCCATTAATATGATCACCTTAGGTTAACGAAGAATGTCTTCAAGTTAACCCAATCCAAGATTAATTCGGGAACTAGCAAATTAATTAGGTCATTGGGAATTGGCACTTATTCCTCATTCCTGAGCTAATTGGATATCTATGGTGAAAGGATAATAATTACATTGTAATTTTTCATGGAAAGGTTTGGTCATCAATTCCCCTTTGACTACCTCAATACCGGGTGGTTGTGATGTGCTAGACAATCGCTCACAATCTATAATTATGAATGGATTAATTATTGTAATTAATGATAAAATAAAGTTGTTTATTTTATCTAATTCTTCTTGAGAATTATAATTCATAATTATTGCCAGATGTATTTGGAACCTATTGGATCACGCTTTATGAGAGATTGAATTGATTAAAATTGTGTATCCAAATAGAGATAAAATCTTTTGGGGTCTAATTACAAGGAATAAAAGATTCTGGCTACTTGAGCAAATAGGATAAAATATTTATCCTATACGTCGCTTTGATTAGGATAAATAGTTATCCTATATTCGCTTTGATTTGGATCAAACAAGACCATCTTTTTCTACCTCTCTCTATAAATAGACGCGGACTATGTGATACGCCCGGACTAGAACAACATAACCGCTATTGGAGTAATAGAGAGGCTAGGTTTTGAGGAAAACCCACGAGAGAGAGACTCCATAAAGTGAGAATAGGCTAGCACCTTCTTCCTCACTTTCATACACATACATTAGATCGTTGATCTGAGAGAAGATCCAGACTTCTCTCGCGTGGATTACGGTAGAGGCAGGACGTTTGGACTGCTCAAAGGGATTGATCACTCTCTACAACACTACAAAGAAGGCCACAGCTTCTAGGATTAAGGTAATCTTACAATTCCTCTTCTAAAAGTCATCACGAAGTCTAGGATGATTCCCCGGTGGGTTGTTGGGGCTAAAGGTTTTGTTTTCCTACGCTGTCACGTCCCCCCAAAACCTAACAAAGGTACCATCCCTAGTTCTTTACGTATGATTTCATATATATTCTCGTTAATTATTGTTCATGGATTATAGATTGACATCTGGCGTATGCTGCAAATTTTGTTAAAAGTTCAACTTTAATTTGATTAAAGTATTTTCGAGATTTGAAAATTTTCAAAAAGGCAAAAGTTTGTGCTTTCAAGTTCCCAGCACTCAATCGGTTGGATGCTAAAACCGAGAATCGCGACATCGACGCTGATGCGA
Source organism: Gardenia jasminoides (assembly GCA_013103745.1). Classification (NCBI taxonomy): domain Eukaryota; kingdom Viridiplantae; phylum Streptophyta; class Magnoliopsida; order Gentianales; family Rubiaceae; genus Gardenia; species Gardenia jasminoides. Next base: position 30,596,253 of record CM023101.1, on the reverse strand, counting down.
TCCACAGGCACGCCTTGCGGATCGTGTTCCATGCCAACATCTAGATCCGCTGACCTGCATCAAGGATCTAGATCCGCGACCAGCCTGTTCGCGATCGCTTCGGATATGGTTCATGGATCAAAACATGTGATCAGCGGCAAGATCACCGGATCGCTTTTGATCCGTTCGAAGCTCAAACCTGATCCGCTGCTTGTTCTCAAGCTGGATCGGGTCGCCAATCGCTTGAGAAATGGTTTTCGTGAAAATAAAATTTTAAATACGTGTTTTCAATTCCTAAAATTTTCTCAGATTCGATCCCAATTTTAATTGTTAAAATTTGTTATGAAATTTTGTTATTTCATGTTTCGCCAGGTTAGAGCGTTTAATTTGAATTTGATTAATTCAAATAATGTTCCAATTTATTTTCTAAATTTGTTAGAATTAAAATGACCTAATAAAATTATTTTACCAAAATTTTTCTGCATGTATGATCTCAAAACTTGTTTGGGATCTTAAGATATAAAATCCAAATAATCCATGAATAGTTGTTGATCGTACATGCTTTCTTTTAATTTAAAGTTGTTTAAATTTATGTGAATGCATGGTGGGTATTGTGACATAAACCCAATGTGATTGTGGATGAATGGTTGAATGGTTGATTTTTGAAATAGGACCCGCGGTTCCTGCTTTCTTATTTTTCTAATTGTAATTTCTCTCCTCATCTAATTCCTAATGTAACTCTGGGTTTCTTATATCCCATTTGTAATGTCTTTGCAATAGATAGGAATAGATAATAGGGAAATTATTTTTAGTATAGAAATTAAATTGGAAGATGAAGAAAGGACTGCGGTGAGCTATGCAAACCGTAAGGAGCAATTAACCTTAGTCAACCATTAATTTCCTAATGGTCGGGAAATTAATTTAGAATATCCACAACCATCCACGCTTCATTTTATGCTATATTTATTTGTGAAATATTTATATGCATGATTGTTGATGAGACCCGTCAAATGATTTTTTCCAAAACTTCAAACTAAATTAAAATGTTTTGGAAAAGCAAAACAAATCCCTCAAAATTCAATATTAAACATGATCGCTTTTCCATCATTATAGTATAAAACAAAGTGTATTAAGTGCTAGTTTGTTGGATTCACCCAAACCCTTTTACTTACTACATGTTTTCTTTTACTATAAGAAATGTTCTTAAGAATGATGGGTTTGGTTTAACTAAAAATTATGGTTTGTTGGGATTCACTCAAAGCCATGAATTTTAGAGGCAAGTGGTTAGGTTAATACATAAAATAAAATCAAGAGTTGATACCTAACGGATCTAAAAATTACAAAGGGCAGTTGTAATTGGTAAAGTACCACCAAGTAAGATTATTTTGATTTGTTGGGATTCACCCACTAAAGTCAAAATATTAAGACGGATTCTAACCACTATGGTTTTAGAAAATCTCGATCAATTTTTAGAGGGTAATAGATTTTGAAAAATAGTGAAATAAAATCATAATTTTGGAAATTTTTATGATTTTATTAAACAAAACTTTTTCGACAAACTCTATCTTTATTTTGTTGTAGAATGAGTAATAACTGAGCTCACGCATAATTCTCACCGATTGTAAACCGAAGGCTCCACAAAACTTTCTCGACCGGCATCAAGTATGTCCCACTTTCTCACTCCATGAAAAGATAGAATATGTACTTGATGGGCCTATGCGAGCTCATACCGAACCAACCGCACCGCCAAGTTAAGAATGCTTACAAGAAGCATAAGGATGACAATAGAGTGGCTTCATGTATCATGATAGTCTCTATGACTCCTCAACTCCAATAGCAGCATATGAACATGGGGGCATATGAGATTATACAACACCTGAGAGAGTTGTTTGAACAACAATCTAGGATGGTGAGGCATGATACCTCCAAGGAATTGTTCAGGTGCAAGATGGCAGAGGGAGCACCCGTTGCTTCACACGTCTTAAAGATGATTGGGCTAGTTGAGATATTGGCTGAATTAGGCTTTAAGATGGACCAAGAGCTAAATGTTAATTTAGTTCTTCAATCTCCCCGCCAGCTGATTCTTTTGCTCATATGAACTATCGATGAACAACGCAGCACACCCTACCTCAATTGTTGAATGTGCCTTAAAACTTGGCTGAGAAAGAGATCAAAGGTGAGGAGGCTCCCACTGGGTGCTTGTTGTCATTGCTTCATCTAATAAAAAAGGAAGAGGCAAGTGAAAAGTGGCCTAAGAAGCCCAAGAGCAAACCCGCCAAGAAGCCCAAGAAGGCCAAAGTGGACGTCCAATGCAACCTGCTTCCATTGTGGACAAATTGGTCATTGGAAGAGGAACCTGCAAGGGTTATCCTGAGAGTTTAAAGCAAAAAAAAGTTTGGGAAGCTTCTAGTGCCTCACACCAGGTACATATATGATTGAGATTAATGTTTCTACTCCAAATTTGACTCCTTGGTATTGATACCGGATGTAGCTCTCACATTTGCACATTTTGCGTGGTCTAAGGGATGAGAAAGTTGGGAAAAGGAGAAGTAACCCCAATGGGTGCAATGGAGCAAAGGTTGCTTTGCTTTTAGTAGGGACTTACTACATTAGTTACCCAAAGGGTTGGTTGGTTTAGAATTATCAAACTGTTACTATGTTCCAAAGACTTACTACAAACATCATTTCTATTTCTGTTAGATTTAAATGGGTTTAAGATAACCCAAGAGAATAAATGCTTGTTCTTTTCAAAGAATGGTGTGTTTTATGGTTCTGAAAATTGGAATAATGGTTTATACATTCTAGATCTTGATAACCAAATTCTCAACATACAAGAAAAGAGAATGAAGTTAGATAAACTAAATAAAACCTACCTCAGTAATCAGAGGCTTAGTCATATAAATGAGAAACGATTTCAAGTTACACAAAGGAGGGTACTTTGGACTCATTTGATTATGAATCATATGATGTATGTGAGGCTTGTTTATTTGGAAAATGACCAAAACGCCTTTACCGTAAAGGAACGGGCCGCGATGATTTACTTGGGTTGGTACATACTGATGTATGTGGCCCAATGACAATCACAGCTAGAGGTGGATTTTCATACTTTCATTACCTCACATGATGACCATTCTAGATATGGTTATGTGTATTTAATGAAATACAAATCAATCTTTTGAAAAGTTCAAAGAGTTCAAGAATGAAGAGAGAAACAAACCGGTAAAAGTATTGAAGACACTACGACTGATCGTGGAGAATACTTGCTGAATTTCGATTTTATCTAAAGGACAATGGAATAGTTCCACAATGGACTCCTCAGGACACCACAATTAAATGGTGTGTATCTGAAGGAGAAACCGCACTTATTAGATATGGTAAACGTCCATGACGAGCCACTGAAAGTGCCCCAAAAATTATGGGGATATGTTTTGGACACAACTTCCCATACTCTTAATAGAGAGTACCTGCAAGGTTGTAAATGATTCCACACATATATATGAGATATGGAAAGGAAAGAAACCAAAACTGCTCTTACATGAAGGTTGGCTTTTGAAGCCTAACCAACTATGAAGTGAAGAAGGCAGGAGTCGTGATAAGTTTAATCCAAAGAGATAAGACAAGTGTTTGTTTGTAGGTATCTAAGAGAGTCTATAGGGATACTATTTCTACAACCCCAATGAGCACAAAGTGTTTGTCTGAAAACATGTTATCTTTTTTAGAAAAAGAGTTTATTCTAGAAAGGGGCGGGAAAATGAAAGTAGAATAGAACTGAAAGAAGTTCAAGATACTAACATGGAACTTGAAGAAGTTCAAAATGATTCAAACAACATTGAAGAAGAAATGGTTCACCCCATGGTAATGAGGCGAACGGAAAGCTCACTGTGAACATTCAAGAACCCAGGTAGGTCGGCAGAGACGCCGGCCCCAAGAGATATATGCGAGTGAGTCCTTGTAAGCCGAGACAATGAACTAGTCATTCAAGATGACTAACCTACTACCTACCAAGAGGTCTTGAATAGTCCACTCTCCAAATGGTTGAGGCCCTCTGGAAATGGATTCCATGTACGCAACAAGGTATGGACCTTGGTTGATCCACCAGCAAGGGTAAAACCCTTAGGAAAAGTAAAATGGGTCTTCTTCAAGAAGAAGACGCATACATGGATGGTAATGTGATTACCTATAAAGCTAGACCTGGTAGCCAAGGTTACAAGCGTAGAGGAAGAGTAGGCCAACTGAGCCACGATTACGATAAAACTTTTCACCAAGATAGCTATGCTTAAATCCATCTCGATATTGCTTGCAATGTACATACCATGACCAATGAGATTTTTAGAGATGGATGTAAAGATTGCATTCCTTAATGGGAATTTGCAAGAGGATGTGTATATGACACAACCGAGCTTTTACGTCGCTACAGTCCACCGATATGTAAGCTACAATCTGCCCATTTATGGACTTAAGCAAGCATCCGGAGTTTGGAACATTGATTTATTAAGACAATCAAAGAGTTTGGTTTTCTTTTTAAAATCCGATAACCTTGTGTATACAAGAAGGTTAGTGGGAGTTCAATCATTTTTCATATATGTGGATGACATATGTAATCAAAAATGATATCCCAATGTTACAATCAAGGAAGAGTTGGTTATCCAAAACTTTTCATGAAAGATTTAGAGAGGCAGCCTATATACTAGGTATTAAGATCTATAGAGATGGGTCTAAGAGAACGCTGTGGTCTTTTCACACAATCTTACATACATAGATAAAGTGTTAAAAGGTTTACGCACATGGATCGGTCTAAGAAGGGGTTTTCTTACCTATGACTCCATGGGATAAAGCTCCTTTAAGCATGCTGTGTCCCAAGAGTCATGCTGAGATTGATATGGCTAAGGTTCCGGTATAAGCCGCACTGATCAACTATGTATGTTATGCCGCTGTACAAGACCAGATGTCTCCATGCTTCGAAAAGTCAATGAAGTCGCTAATTCAAAGTGAAGGTCACTTGATAGCTATTAAGAACATTCTTTAAGTAATTGAGAAGGGACCAAAAGATTTGTTCTTAGCATATGAAATGGTGAATTGGAGGTTAAAGATCTACATAATGCAAGCTTCCAAATCACGCGGATGACACTCAGAAATCACAACCGGGCTTCATCTTTAATTCTAATGGGAGGTGTCAAAACAAGACAACGTTGGATTCCGCCAAACGAGGCGAGTAATACTTTCGCAGCCGAAAAATGGTGCCGCTTGGATCAAGAAGTTCGCTCTAATTTGGTGTGGTTCCAGACAACCGCAACTTTGTAATGGTGGATAAAAATGGGGCTATTGCTCGCTAAAGGAACCTAGGTCTCCATCAACGGGTCCAAACATGAAATGTGGAAGAGCCTTACCACTATGAATCATTGCCAAGAATGATACAAAGATAAGTAGAGTCCCCACCGAGGATAACATAGCTCCATCCCCACGGCAATCATCCAGCTGTTGCTATGCTAACCGCACCCACCAGCAAGTGGGGAGGGCTGTTGGAATGTATGCCCTAAACAATCATTTTGTTTAAAAATACATTCCCAATTAAGTTTTGTATTTTATGAATTTCTATTTATCTGGCAATATTTATATAACTGGAGCAAAGTTCCTGAAGAGTTTATTGGATGCGGGATGGTAGTCACAAGAGTTGATGACCAATCATTACTACGGAAAGACTAGTACACAGTTTAAAGTTCCCTACTTAATGTGGGGTAGTGGTTGTTCTCATCAACCAAGGTATGTTCTAGATACCTTATTCAATGTAGATGAATTGTAAGGTACAAATTCATTACGTAACCGAGAACGTAGCGCACAATTGACTCATCATGCCAATGGTGGAATCTCTATGGAAAATTGTGTAAGTGATCCTAGACTTGAGATCACCATACAGTAATTTGCAAACTACCACCTTTTGATACTATTACTTGTTGCTCACCAAAGCAGTGAAGAGTAGAAATTAGTGTGTGAAACATGTTATGCAACAGTGATCAAGAGATAGATTCACCCACCATAGCTGGAGTGATATCCGTGAGATGGCCACCAGTGGAGATTTTAACCTTAATTGCCTAGTCACCGAGTTAAGAAGAATATCTTCCGCAACTTAATCTAAGTTGACCTCAGAACAAGTAAATTAATTAGTCATTAGGGAATTGGCACTTATTCCTCATTCCCCGACTAATTGGATATCTATGGTGAAAGGATAATTGGCGTAATTATTTTTCATGGAAAGGTTTGGTCATAATTCCCTTGACCAATTCGAATACCCTTGGTTGTGATGTGTTGCTAGACAATCGCCACATCTATAATTATGAATGGATTAATTATTGTTAATGACAAAATAAAGTTGTTTATTTTATCTAATTCTTCTTGAGAATTATAATTCATAATATTGCCGTATGCATTTGGAACCCATTGGATCACGGCTAAGGAGATTGAATTCGGATTAAAATTGTGTATCCAAAATGAGACGGAGATAAATCTGGGGTCTAATTACAAGGAAGGAAAAATAGGGACTACTTTATCAAATGGGATAAATAGTTATCCTATATTGGTTTTGATTTGGATCAAACAAGACCCTATCTTTTCTCTTCTCCTAAATAGACGACTATGTGATGCGCCCCGACTCAAACAACACACACCTGGTTGGCCGTAATAGAGAGGCTAGGGGTTTTGAGAAAAACCCACGAAGAGAGACTCCATAAAAGTAAGAATAGGCTGGAAGCACCTTTCTCTTTAAATCCCTAGCATATACACAGGATGCGAGAGAGTTGATTCAAGAGAAGATCAGACTCTCTCAAGGGGTGGGATTTAGAGGCGTGATGTTTGACCGTCAGCGACTGATCACCTCCACAGCACTACAAGAAGGTCGCCTGTGATTACATCTTACAATTCTCCTTTCAAGTCACAGTTTTAGTCTAGGGTGATTCCTCAGTGGGTTGTCAAGCAAGTACTTGTCCGGGCTGCTCTACCGCCCAAACCTAACAATGACCCCTTCTACAAATCAGAATTACCCATTTTCAATCCAGATAAAATAAATAAAACGACGCGGTAGATTTTGAGAGATGGCTCAGCAAAGAATCTAAGACGTGGGGAGGTCGCACGGTCCAACAGCATGGATTTGTCGCTGGCCGGCATGCCCCGTTGTAGCCGGTGTACGCTACCGGCAGCAGATGTGCTATTCCAGACGATCCGCTAGCAAGTGTGCCTAGCCTCAGACGTGACCGGTTATTGCTGCGCCCTGCTCAGCGCCGACCGCTATCGGATGTGTTTATTCTGGATGTGTTTTTCCGTTGATCGAAGCGTCGGGTCAATTCCACCTAACCATTGTGAACCGCCCAAACCCTGCAAAACTCAAGCATGGATGCGCCTACTTAGCGTATCGCCTATTGATCTGCGTGCCCGCTCTTACTCTACACAATAAGTAATGGACGTAACTAACCCCTTCGTGTCTCCAAATCTCGATCGAAACTAATCTCAAAGATGCTGCATTCCTAGTGTAATTTCTACCCACCATAATCCATCTACCGTTTAAATTGACGACGGCCTTAAATCATACATCGTGAACTTCAACTGCTCAATAAACAATTGCTCCAACCGTTACTAAGTTCTGTAGGCATAGTCCATGCTCCTGAGGTTTTATCGGCCATCGTATCTGGCACGCCCAGGAACAAAATCAAACAGATTCGACGAAAAGCACCCTCATAGCAATCTCAATTCCATGACAATGATAGAACCGACGCCTGCATCTCGGACGTGGTGGAACCGGCCACCACTGCAATTATTAGACCTAACTGTGACCTCCGTACTCGATCGCTTCCACTCAAGCTCTGCTCCGGTGGCTCACCCTAATTTAGCTAACTGCAGAACGACACTCTTAACTACGTTTCGTTGTTTTGAAGCCAAGCAGTACCAACTGCACTTTGCATTTAATTACCACGTAGCTATCCGCACCTAAATCTCATTTCATACCTGCCTACTGGATACTTCCATATGCTCCAACCATAACTCCACGCTCATCGAATTCTGCCCGCTAACTACCGCAATCCACTCAACGGACTCATAATGACTGAATGCCTAAAGTCACCGCTGCATTACAACTTAGATTCCTCGGCCGCCCGTCGCAGGCGTTTCACCGCTTCCGCAAACTTATGCCCGTACACCCGAAGGCGATCCACTAATAATAGTTTATTATTTCCCTCAATCAAAAGCTCGGCGTACTAAATAATAATCTTAACCGTGCGTAACTATTCCCCGCTTGCCACACCAAGCCTGGGATGTTCGGTCAGCCATCGGACGCCCTGGAGCTGGACGGCACCGACAGGCCGATGGACGTATCTATTGCCGACTACTTCAATATACGAACATAGATCAACAATCACTGAAGACTCCACGATTTCGAGCCTCAGAGGAACGCCGTACTGAATGGAAGCTTCTGCCACCAATGGAAGCAATCAGGCCGGAGCAGGTAATTCATCCGGCGCCCATCGGCCGACCTGCGTACAATGACACCGACCGGCGCCATATGCACCGACGGGCTGCCGACGGTGCCGCCCACCCGGACCGTCTTAACCTGCGGAATCTGGTACCACCTTGTAATTCAACAGAGGCCGGATGTGCCCCGACAATCAAACTGCCGACCGTTGCCGTCGTGTTTTCGTAATTCCACCAACCCGTAAGCCGGCTAACCCGGTCAGGTCACCAAATCATCGAGTCTGGCGCGTACTTGCCGTCACGCCAAACTTTAATAACCATGACTATCACCCGCTTCCACCGGTTCAACGCTGGCACACTAACTAGGGTCAAGCCAGTCAACACTACATACCCACAACCTTATACCGGCGGTTCAACATTGTTCTTAACTCAACTGAAAACTCCAAATCTATAACCTGACTCTAACTTACATTGTTAAATTTATTACTAGGATAAGAAGTTACCTAAAATAGTAACTACACCAATGTCCACAGGACCCGCCGGAGAGTAGAAGACTTGTTTGACCAAAGAAACTGCATTCCAGACCAACAGTCTCCCGTGAGGGTTTCATGTTCACTTTTATGCACCAATATACCCACGTATATGCGACATGCTTACTTATAAACGGCTACTCATGCCAACCGGCAAGTTATTGACTCCATGCGCGGGAAGTAAGTGTGTACTTAGCAATAAGTAACTGAACGTAGTACATT